>JAWNNS010000373.1:0-519674 GCA_035044605.1 Scaptomyza cyrtandrae | reverse complement strand
AAAATGGCTGCCGGGGGCGTCGGCAAAAAGTTGCATCTGGTCACAAATCATCTTAGGGGGTGTTCGGGTGGGTGGTGCTTCTGCTTTACACGTGATCCGAGCGACGACTGCGCCAGTGTTGCAAAATGCTAACGAGCCCAGGCAAAATGACAACCTTTGTTGTCCTCATCGTCCACGCCGCTTTGAGTAACTTTTCCAGCCCATAGCCTCACCGCCCATCTTCTAGCCTTGTTCCTGCTTTGTGGCCTGCAACTAATTTAGCTGCATTCGCCGACAGCCGCATCTTCATTTGCGTGGCCCTAATAAGGATGTTCCAGAAAACGTTAATCGAATTTAGACTGTTATAAAGAGTTATACAAAATTATATTTAGTAAAAACTTTGTTTGTACTTTAAGAAAAATGTATTTTTATTTAAATAGTTTAAAATGATTTAAAAAGATTGAAATTTTCAAATTCTTTTTTGGAATGATTACAGGTTCAAAAAAATTATCTTGGAGACGGTCAAAATTAAAGGCGATTTTAAGTAGATATGGTTTTCTGGAACGGATGATTAAGGCTCACAGTAGAATTGGGCTTTGAGTTTTGTGCCAGATGCAACTTGCACCTTTGCCAGCCTGCTGCAGAACTTGCAACTATAAAATTCCAATTTACTCTGCATGCGCGACGACTTTCTTGGCAGCCAGACACGAACTCCTCACCACTCCTTCCCCCTTGCCGCAGTAGCGCGGCAAGCTGCAGGCTGTTGCCGCTGCTGCCTTTTGGCTGCTTGTTCTCTTTCTCGTTTTGGTTTCCACTACTTCGTCTGGGTTTTTCCACTTTTCGTCTTATTCCACCTCGTTTTATTTTTGGCGCAATTTTATGTATTTTTATGGTAGGTTGCTGCCGTTGCCGCTGCCGCTTGGCCCGGAAAACGGAAACCGAAAATTGCTACTTATTATGTTACTAACTTTGTGTTGCAGTTACGTTGTGATGCTTTCCCCTTCTCCCATACCTCTTTATCCAACTGCTGGTGCTGCTGCTGTTTTTATTTTGTTGCTTTTTGCCAACTCCACAGCTGCAACCCCAGACTTCAACTTAACTCTTTTGTGCTGTTTCTGTTGTTGTCGTTGGTGTTGACCCGTTTGGCTCGTGTGATAATGTCTGGTTTGTTAAAATTAAATTGCATTTCTTGCCGCGTTGAAGTTAAATTATTGCCTCCAGCTTCCACAGGTAAGGATACATCTCCTTTTTTCAACCTTAACCCATATCACAAGGTGTGTTTGTATGTAAGCAGCCTGAAAAGAAATGCCAAAGATTGGCCCACGCTAAGTAGTTCTAAAACGCATGAATATTTAAAAATATAGAGTCACTACAACTAATATTACTTAACAAGTCAATGTAAAAACTCGAAAGTTGGAATCTTGTTAATACCATAAAATCTAACTTTTACTGACTATTAAAATAAAATTTTAGCTTTGTTATGCAGAAGTTAACCTTAACATAATAAAATTGAACTTTATCATTTTACTTATTTTTAATATTTACTATAATATTTAAACTTATAACACTCATAAAATTTTACCGAACTGAATGCACATGATTAAATTCTTGTGTGAATAATTTATAAAGGATTGTTGTGTATCACCAAGAGTTATTAGACCTACAAAATGTTTAAACAATAAATACAGTTCAAGAGTGATTTACTTAATGTTCTTCACCTTATAATAAGATAAGATTTACTTAATGTTCTTCACCTTATAATAAGAAAATAAGCATTAAAATTAAATCACATGTTAAGCGATTCAAAGACTTTTGCTCAGCTTTGAAGTTGCAAAAGTTCCGCACATCTTAAGCAATCCTTTCTTTGAACAGAACGCCATCCCAATCCATTAATTTACGACAACCACATTTTAAAAACGTCATTTTACGCACTCCTTTTATATATATGTACATTTTACTGTTTTTTTGGCTTTGCGGGATGTCTGGAAATACATAAAGAATTTTGTTAGCTCCACAAAGTATGCAACAGATTTTTTCTTAGCACAAAAGCCGCATGGTGCCAAAAAAAATACAACAAAATATGTGGCAAACACAATGGGCCTCTCTTCCACAAAGAGAGTGTATGTGTGTGTGTGAATGTACTATTTTATTTTTCTGTTTTTGTTGGCCACACGCTGTGATTTTTACCGGTATTACGAAATATTAACAACGCAAATGCGAAAAACGACACCGCATGTGGCATGCATGGCCAGGCTAAGGGAAATGGTAATGGAGTTAAAAATAGCGTCGTTTGGCTGCGTAGGGGGTAAAAAGGTGAGCGTGCTGAGAGGGGTGTGAGAGTTTTTGCATAACGAATTGGCACCTTTAAGCACAATTTGCATAATAACTCAAAAACGTCGACAGCCTGACTGTAAATATTATCTTAGTTGAAAACAATTTAAGGAAAAACGCTATCTGCTTTAAAAAGTAACTTTAGAATATGAAATCAAAGTTCTCTCAAACTAAGCTTTTATAATCACATTCTTGTATCTTCCTAGTGATATGACTAGGTTAACATTTTTCATTTATTTTAACAGTTTTCAAATTCTAAGTAAAATATTTTTATGGTAGTTTCTCTTTATATATTTTATCATAGCTGTATTTAATAATATTGTCATAGAACTATCAGCCAAAATGATATGTGGTATTAGAGTAATGTGCAATCTATACCCAAGCTGGGTGGATTTATAAAAATCCTTATGCAATCCATCCATCGAATTGAAATTTCCACATTACAGATATATCTACGAAATAAGTGCAATAAAATGAAATCAACTAAGTGACATTACTAAGATGGCAATCAGACACGTTTGAAAATACATAAAAGTGGAAATGTGTTGCCAACCTTAGAACAAAAACACACTAAACTTTCTACACACACGCACACACACTTGCAAACGCAACACACGTGCACTTATTATTTACCAAACACGTTCAAGAGCCAGAACAACACGTACTCAATTTAGAGGCTGACTTTAGTGTGGACATAGTTGAAGGGGGTAACTAAAGCGGTTTGAAATTCTAATATTGCCACAACTATGGAGACACTTTTACCTGCCTGTGTGTCTGTTTATTCGCCCAAGGACATTAATTTAAAAGCAAATCAAAAACAAATATCACAATTTAATATTTCTATCAACAAAGATAAAAAAAACAAAAGCTGAATAAAGTTTCAGACACATCTTGACAACATATTGAACTTATTTTGTGTTTTAGTTTAAAAATATTTGTCTTTCCTGTTTGCATTACTTGAATTGTTTTGGCCTGCTGCAAAGGTCATGTGACACTCACAAACGTTGCTCATACGCCACGTGCTGCGGCCGGCATAGCAAACCCAAGTCAAAACACTCACAAACACACACACACATGCCCGTCACATACATGTCTCTTGTTCTGTTGTGTGCCGTGTGTCCTGTCGACTTTTGTCTATTCGTTTCGGTCTTCTTTTTTTTGGCTACTGGATGTTGCTTCCGCATACGTGCAAAACATTCCTTGGGCCAAGATTTATTATATAGAGCCACGTGTTGTGCAGTTGCTCCATACAAAACATAGTAGTTAAATCCATAGATTTTGGTTATGTAGTATGTAGTGCGTGGGCAAGGTCAAGAAATAACTCTTGTGCATGATTCTAAAGATGCAAAAAGGAAATGCTGACAAGTCCACAGAGGGCAAAGGGAAAACTTCTGGGTAAAGTGATTTAAATGGGGTCAAATGGAAACGATTTAGTTTAATGCTGCAAAAAAACTATATAGAACATTTTTAGTTAGCACAGTGATCTTTAATACAAAGATGCTGGCATTTAGATACTTTTCATTTCCATTTAATAGATGTGGTATACAAGCTATAATTCTATTCAAAATAACCCTAATTACTTTTCATTAATTAATAAATTAGCTAAATATTAGATTTACATGCAAGACTTTGAATTTTAAACAATGAATTTAGATAAATGACCTACACTATAAGAGTTAAAAACACAAAAACAAGAGTATATGATCAAAAGTCGCCAACGCCTGATAATGCATTGGTTGATGGATAATGCGATCGGAGTAGCATGCAACGTTCTCTGTCCACAAACAGAGTGCGGCGCTTCAACATGATCTCTCGCTCCAGAGTGCTGCGTACACCAACTAGCGCCTCCTTGGTCTCCTCCGCTGCCTTGAGTTCGTGCAACATGGCTGTCACACTGCTCTGGATGGTGTGCACCTCGTCAATGAGACGCTGCTGGGCAACATCGCGACAGCTCTCGACATTGGGGCGATAGCTGCGATTGTGCATGCGTGTCTGGGCAACCTTCATGGCGGCATCGAAGCTGCGAATGCGTCCATGAAGCTGTTCGATGCGCGTTTCCACATCGGCTAGATCCTGGAGAACGCGATGCAGATCGTTCTCGAAGCGTTTAACTGCCTCCTGTGTGCAATTGATGCGTGAGGTGAACGATTTCTCCACGACATCCGCCTGCGAGCGTATATCCCTGGCTCCATTGACCAGAATGGCATTCAGGGTGCTGCGTAGTGCTGCAGATCTCTGGCGACACTTCTCGCACTCTTCTAGCGTTTCCAAACTAAAGTGTTCCCAGTACTTTTCCGAAGACTGTTCGGGTGGTTGACGCGTTGCGCCCACATGGAACATAATAGTTCGCGATGTGTTGTTCAAGCCCAGATTTGTAGTATCTATATCATATGCCTCCTGCTTATCGCTCCAATCGAACTCCAGCCGCTGCTTGGCTGCCCGATTCTCCAACTGCTGTGCATTAAAGTCATCCATTGTCTTCTTCAGTACTTTCTTAATTTCTGCTATCAGCGCCAGCTCATTTACCAGCTCCTCTTCAGTTTGATCGCGCACCAGCTCAGTATCCGGACGTCCGCAACGCTTCTCAATGCACTCTCTCACTATGGACTCGGGCACACCGAGCACAACAAGAGTTCTACGCAGTCTGTTGCGTTCCTCGTCTACCATAAAGATCTCATCTGTCATTGCCCTGATCGCGTTCTCTAATGTGCTCTTCCACTTGCAGATCACCTGCGCACGCTGCCTCAACTTTTCCGTCGTCTCATTCTGTGTCTTGTTGACCATTGCCGTAAGACGTTGATATTCGGTGGTTGAGCTAAATCGATTTCTGTGAATGAAGGAAAGAAGAAAGACAACAATACGAAATATAATCACTGAAGAAGCAAATGCATATAAAGAAATCCTAGTTAGATTATTTTACATAAGATTATTTTACATACTTATCTGCTTTATCCAGCACTGAGTTGACATGTTGCACCGTCTGTTGATTCCTGGTGCGCCACTCATTTGAGCTGAAACGGGTTATCGAATATCTGTCGACAACGGGACGAGTACCAGTTAAACCAGCCATGGGACTCCAGTCCACTTTGCCCGTTGCCCAAGGTCCAATGGGACCCATTGGCGTCATTGAATCCTTGTGTGGCAAATCGTCCCCAGGCTGTGGCAGATAGCAAGGTGGATTCTGAAGATTATCTGCATCGGGATTAATGGCGCGCTGTGTGTATTTTAATAGTAATATTATTATGTTTTCAGTTATTTGATATTCAGTTACTCACTGCAAATTGCATTTCCTCTGTTTTGAGTGGCTTTTGTGCCTGATCCAGTCTAATATCCTGCAGCTGTTGCTGTTGATTATCAACGACACCATGCAGATCCGTTGCTACCTGATGGTGCTCCTGCGCCGGCTCAAAAGTTATCTTCTTTATGTACTCTTGCACCTCACGCTGTTCCTCCTCGGTGGCTGGCGCTATGCCCACTTGAGTTGGCGTCCATTTGCGTCGTCTTATTGGTCCCATTTCCGGTGGAGGCGGACAAATCAATGGAGCTGGACATGCTGATTTTGGATACAGCTCAATAGGTTCATTGGTGCAGTCACCGCCGCCCGCGTACAGGTCCTTCTCCTTGCAGCATGCCATTCTTAAATGCTTCACAAAAGAAATATAATATTTTTAAAAGATTTCTACGATTTTTTCAATGTTTGTCAATTGTAACAAACGAAACTCGTAATAATACTGAAAATTTCATTCGATTTTGTTTTAGGGATGTAAATAATGTTATTGGGTTGCTTGGGTCACAAAATCAACAAGGAAATACTCACGTTGCTGTGGCTACTCATAAAACAAAAGTTAATCTTTTTACATATTTATAATATTTATTTAATTTCAAATCACTAACTCTGCATTTTAAAATGATTACTGTATTTGTAATGAAGCTGCTATGTGCATTAACCATTCTTTGTTGTTTTAACTTCACACTCCATTGATCGACCAGCCTCCTCTTTTAGACAACTTAAACATCGATTACTCTTTCTTATTGATCTCTTACACTATCGCACAATAAATTCATTGTATGAAGTAAAGCATCTCAATAAGTTCACATGCTAAGTTTTGTTAGTCTTGAAGAATTTTAATTAAAATAAATAACACGTTTTTTATAAGCGTTCGTTTTTTTAACTTTACACGCCAATGATCGATCGACGGTAATCGACCACCCTCCTCTTTGAGACAGCTTAAACATCTTTCTTATTGATCTCTTACACTATTGCACAGTACATTCATCGTATGAACTAAGCCATCTCAATAAGTTCACATGCTGGGTTTTGTTAGTTTTTGAAGAATTTTAATTAAAATAATTTACACATTTTTTGGCAAGCACTAAAATCAAAGAACTCTGTAAAGATCTTAGGCATCCTAAGCCAAATTCCCTAAATGCCTGGCAGCAACAAAAAAAGCTAACCTTGAAGTGGAGCCGCACAAAAAACAACACCTAAGACAGCAAGATGCCTAAACTACACATCTACGACAGGAAAACACACACACGCACGTATTCATACGTGCAATTGTAGGCTACACACGCAATACAATGCACAAACGAGCAGCAACAACAACAAAGAGAATAATGGAGGTAAGCTAGCTGTAAGCTGAAATCTTGATAACAAAGTAAATAATACAAATTCTCGCAATTTTTCTGTAATTAACACATCCCCCAACACAAAACAGCTGGCAAATGGCAGGCACACACACACACACACATGTTTAAGTGTGTTTGTGTGTTTATGTTAGCTAGTGTTGACTGAAAGCTTGACAGGATTGCGTGCTGGAGGCATGAAACAAGAGCCCACTTGTAGAAGAGGAAGGTGTTCGGGTGTTTGTTGTTGCCAGCAGCTTTCGCATTTACAACTCATACAAAAGTGTTGTCAGCTCACATTTTTATGAGCTGTGTGTGTGTGCGTGAGTTAGTTTGTGTTGGTGTGTTTTGTGTGAAAGGACATGCAACCTGTGTTTGTTTATGAGCTCATGTCAAGTTTAAGTAGCGTCTCTTAGCGTCGATTGTCGCTCTTCACTTCTTGCTTCTCTGTAGCCCTGTTACCCGTCAACCTATTCTCAGCTCTCGTCTTAAATGCCAAATTGGCACGTCACTTGCATTGTCTTTTGTTATTGTTGTTGTTGCTGTTGAGTGTGTGTTTAGTGTTTGCAATTTGTCAGCAGGAAAAGAGTGTGAGAAAGGGGCCTGAGCATAAACACCGTGTAAATCATGTTAAAAGCAATTAAAAGAAAACGCTAATCCCACCGCTCAACCCTCGCCCCACCCCATTTCGCTGCTTATCCGCCTATTCATGCATAATTTTGCATGTGAAATCAATTGAAGCCAAAATCTGACAACAGCACTGATAGCAACAACAATAATAGTAATTTTATTAAATAAATTCAAAATTGATGGATGAATACGTTGAACAATTGTGACATTTATTCATGTTATTCATGTTTGCATTCATGCGTTAACACTCATAAATTAATTGCTATCGAAATGACAACGACATTTGTCTATCAAATGCGAAACATAAACGCAAAAATGCCAACAAACTATCGATTAATTTATGCCAATGATGAACTCAACGTAGTTAGGGATGGAGTTACATAAACGAATAAAAGATATGAACATTGTGTGCTTTATATTTATATTTTACGATCGAATAATTGCAAACTGTTTAATCTGACCCCCAAAAGTTACATTTAAAGGAATGATGCCTAAAATTTGTTCTCTCTCTTAAATATCTTTCAAATTTTTTAAATATGCTGGGTTATCTGAATATTTGAAGGACCAGAAAGGCTTGCGAGGCGAGCAAAAAATTTATTTATTCCGAAGATTTCACATAACTAAAATCGAATACTTGTTTTTTTTATTAAAACAATTATATTTTGTTTCACTTCTTAACTTTTTATGATACTACAATCAATGTTAATAAATTTTCCGATTAGATTTATTTGCTCACGCATTTTGACTTGAGTTTCTTGTTGCGCCCTTTTTACTGTCTTCGCTTTTGCTGCCTATTCTCTTTTAATTGTCTTTGGCGCTGTGTTTTTGTCTAGTGGCATTTATATGGTTGTAGTGGTATGGTTCTTATTGTATCTGCTGTTGTTGTTGGTGTTGCTGCTGTTGTTATTGCATTCCATTGCTTGTTTTGGTTTTCATTGGTTTTCGTGGCGCGTAAATAAATTTCATATCATGACATTTATTACTGACCCTTAAGCTTGGCAGCCCGCAACAACAAGGCCCATACCAATACATTCCTATCATTGTGAGTTTGTCTGTGTGTGGCCAAGCAGATTATGCCGCAAACCCCCGCAGGATCTGCATGCAACGGTGGCAACGTTTGGTTACAATTTCCATTTAAGATTTGGTTTTTTGCTTTGCGTTGTTTCTCAGTGTTTTCCTTTTTTTCTCCTTTGGCCCCGCATTTTGATTTATTTTTGCACTCAATGGGAGTGGAGTGGAGGGTGAGGCGTTGAAAAATGTGCGAACAATAAGCAGGAGAATGACTCAAACAAATGCCAAGGAAATGAATGAATGCGAATGCGAATGTGAGAGCGAATGTGAATGTGGGCGAATGAATGTGAATAAGAATGTGAATGAATGCTTAAGATGAAGATTAAATATAAGTGGACGACACACGAAAACAATTGTACTTAATTTACGCGCTCAGCAAATGCATAAGAAATTAATGAAAATGAAAAGGAAACAAAACGAAATGAAAAAGAAATGTGAAATAAAACAAATAGGTAAAGAATTGTGAACATTTTTCTTTGGCTGCCGGCAGGCGGCTTCGAGCGTATCTTTTAAAGTTAAGTTGACTGTGAAATAAGCTGAGCAAACAGCGAACGCATTGTCTTTGTCCCCCGTCTGAATAATTTATTTATGTTTTCATCTTTAACCCCCCCCCCCCCCCCCCAACACACACACACACCCCTTCAACCAGAAGAAGTCCTCCTTGGCGTTTGACCAGTGCAAAAAAGAAGCGACAGTTAATAGCGGAGAAAATTCCAACAATTCCGCCTGAGCAAATAATTACAGGGCTTAATAACAAATTTAATATTGTTCGGGCCAAGGCCGCAACAAGGCCTTTCCTTTTCTTTATATTCGTTTCCTTTCTTCTTTTTTATTTGTTGATTATTTTTTTTTTTTTAACCCCTTCACTAAAGACTCCTTTATTTTTATTTTTTTTGCTTCGCTTAACTGTTGATTTTCTGCTCATACGTTTTATACGTTATAATGAGTCTGTTTCTCTCCTTGCAAACCCTCCCACTCTACCTCTACCTCTACCGTCCCACATAGTCCACTTGTTCTGCCTGTTTGCGCTTCAATAACAATGAGCATGTCCTGCCATTGCCACTCACATCCTTATGCCTTATGCACTGACCCTTTCATTTGTTGTTCACCCAAGCACACACACAAATATGTATACAAACTGCATCTCCGACCTGACTTGTTTGCAGCTTTAAGTTGTCTGAAGAGCTGTTGGCCTTGCAATTAGTTGTTGCTCTTCGCAGAATATCCATATATATTTTCCTTGTTGTCAGTTAACGCCTATTCTTGCTACAGTTGAGGTATTGTGTGAGCATTTCAAATGATGCTACAGCTAATTGTCTTCAAGTTTTGAATAAACTGTAGAAATTCTATGTTAAGATAACAAAATTGCATCTAAACTAGTGTCGAATTTCTATTTTGGCATGAGAGAGAAGTTCTATAGAAACAATCAAGATAAAATTAATAAATCAATGTTTAATATTTGATTTTCTTAACTTATGTTAACTAACTAAAATTGCATTAACCTTTTAAATGTCGATGCAAATTTGATTCACTTTAAAGATTAGTGAATAACTTGTATTTTATTTGTCAAATAAACTAGTATATATTGTATTTTCTGTCAGTTTTGTTTGGGCTAGTTTGTTGGATATTATTGAAAATAATCTATTTCCACAACCCTTTTAGATTTTTTTTTTTGGGCTTTTTCAAATTCTTTTGCAGTTCTTGTGTGAAATAAGTAGTTAATTTATAGTAATCAACAATGGGTGAGTCTTAATAATTTTGTAGTTTATACCTAATAATGTAATACTAAAAACTAGATGACAGCAATGGAGAGAACTTTTCCGATGCAATTCCCATAGAATTGGATCCCCCATTGTTTGTCGAATGCGATTTGGATGAATTCAAAGACCCTGAAAATGAAAATACCTGCCGGGATAAGTTGAGTGCACAGGATGAGATCAGTGTATCGAGTATTATATCCGCATTGTTACGACCCATCGAACCATCATCGGAGATGTTAAAACAATGCGATTGGAACATCAATCCCAAGAGCTTTCTGTCCATCAAAAGTTGCGTCATGTTCTCAGAGCAGCTGTTTGTGTCGAAGCTGCGCAACTCCAACTGTAAGTTAAGCGAAAACCTTAAGGTCTTCTTTGAGCGTGAGTTGCAACAGATTGGAAAATTCTGTCTGAACGTTGAGGAGGCCTACGATGGCTATGTGGTCTACAGCAGCAGCAAGATGAAGAAGGGCAAAGGCTTCACTGAGTGCGGACACCAGCTAAAAGGCAAATATGACGATCGCTTTCAGTTGATCTGCGAGAAACGTACCGAATTCGATCGCATCGATCACGCAGCGGTGGAGAAGACACTCGAGGTGAGAAATCATGCGGATCGACATCTTACTGCTTTCCGAGAAACGAAAATAAATGAGGAGACGCAAAAGTTCAAGGCCACCATTGACATCAAGGATCGTGATCACACATTCGTCCTGGACGGTGGCATTCAACTCCTAATGCGTCACTTGATCTGTCACAATTTCGTTGGCAGTTACGAGTATTACACAATGAATTTGTATGGTCGAGTTTTGCGCTGTAATCTCCTAGTGCACAAGGAGAGGAAGTTGGTGCGCATCTTTTATCGCACGTACAAGAACACCATTCACATCATTACCCAGCAGTGCTTCAATGATGAGCTGCAGGATGTGGCCGAGACATTTATGACGCCAGAAGGACGCATTGTGTTGCACTTCTGGCGTGGCTACAACTATCTGGTGCACGCCGTCTGTGCCCCGCCCAAGAAGAGGGAAATGATCGTGCCCAAAATGGAGCTAATGTGGCGGCAGAATAGGATCCTCGCGGGCAAGTTTCGTGATCTCAAGGCCTTGAACTATAAGAATACAACAAAGTTTCTCAAGTCCCATTCCGAAGTGGCTGATTTCATGCAGGATTACGTTTTGAATATTCTGCGCTACAAGCCAAGCAATGTGCTCGAATTCTCTATTATGTTCTTTCAAAATATGGCAAACCGTTAGAAAATGCATGTACTGTATCTTGGCTATTTGAAATATGGCATGTGCCACAATAATATACAAGATTCACACATTTTCCTTTTACTTATAAAACACTTAGGTGTTTTTATGCTAAGCGTATATTAGTTTAAAATAGCCAATATGGTGCTTGACTAAGCCTTTCATTTAATATGTGATTTCGAGACTTGACAAATCATTTATAATAAATATTTTTAGATCCTTAACCCATGAAATGGATAAAAAGGAGAATGTAATGGTTATGCGCAAAAGTTTGTAATGTACAGCATCAAAAGCAGAGTCGCTATAGCCATGTTCGTCCGTCCTCTCTGTCTGTATGAACCAAAGAAAATTAAACCCAGACAATCAAACCCAGAAACTTTACTTTTAGAATATACACTCTCCTTTATAACAGGCAGGACAAGTTTGTTTTTAATTACCGATAACTTCTTCCAGTTTTCGATGTACTCATGTAATCAATAATATTAAAATCTTAGATTTCAAATATAGTTAGAGAAAATAATGAAAACCAATTAAATTTTCATTGAAACTGGATGCGAAGCACTTTAAATTTTCAACATTCAAGTTAAGCCTTAGATGCATTAACGCTGTAGTTCATGCACGATCGTCCGCGTTAAAGGGTTCAAAGTATCCTTTAGTCGAGCTTTATCGACTAGAGCCTTCTTACTTATATTTTAAGAATTTTTATCTACCTACGAAAGCTTGTGAGATTTCAATTAACAACTTTGCTTCTACTATTAGAATCGTATGTTTTGCATATAGCACTCTAATTAGCAAACATATTTAAAGCAGCTTTAAGCGTGGTTGCATCCTTTCACTTTTTCTATTTTGTAATTTGTTTTTTGATTGCAGCTTTTCTTTTTTTTTTTGCTACGGCATGGATAACATAACCTTAAATATAATCTGGCACCTGGCAGGCGGCAGCTAATTAAGCGCGTTGAAAAGAAACCAGGCAAATGGGGGAAAAAAAGTCTTGCCCGATGGGTTGGGTGGGTGGGTTGTGTGTGTGTAAGTAGCTTGTTGGGTCAGTGGGTCGATTTGTTGATGCGCCGGTATTCTTGCCGGCTGCAGACTAGTGAAGTTACCACAAATTGAAAGGCGTCCAGACGATGCAGCAGGCGCTAATTAATTAGCTCTGTAAATATTTTAAATACACGTTTTCTTTTTTAATTTTTTTTGTATCCTTTTTTTGTAGTGCAAGTTTATTAAATGTTGGTCACTGGCTAATGAGCCGAGAGAACATCAAAACTGGGTCAACAAATTTCGTGGGCTTAGTTTGAATAAAACTTGCATAAAACCTGAAATGTTATTTCTATTTTGCTACAAGAAAGTTGATTTCTATATTTGGCAAAGGCAAACGACAGGTGACGGTCAAAGCATTTCTTAAATAAGTTTCTAACAAATATTTTATTATACAGTTACATCAAATTTGTTTTTTTTTCCTTAACTGCTAACAAAATCAATATGTAACTGACTCGAAATGGAAATTTTTCAATTTTATGCAAACTTCTGTTTTGTTATTTTCTCAAAAATGTTGTGGAATGCCAAGCAAATTTATTGTGAAACAAAAATCAAAAGCAACAGCAGCGAAACATGAGCATGAACAATAAACTTTTAGCAGCGACTGTGCCGACAAAGTCGCTTGTTTTCTGAAATTTTCAGAAGCACCTGTTACAACAATAACAGCAAAGAGAATACAACAATATTACAACACCTTGGTGAAAGTTTTTTCTGTTTGGCTTGTTGCTATCATTGTTGCTGTTGTTGTTGTGGTTGCAGTTGGTGTTGAGTTTTGTTTGCTTGTCAATGCACAACAGCAGCAGCAACAGCAGCAGCAGCTATAACAACAACAACAACAACAACGACAACAACAACTAAAACAAAATATTAATAAAGCGAAGAAAGCTGAAAGTCGAGCAGCTGATAATACTAGCTGCCATTGCATAATGAAATCAAATTGTAAAACAGTTTGCATTTTATAAAATAAAGTTTTTGTTTGTGTTTTTCACATAAACTAAGTGAAAAGAAATGCTAGTTGGAAGTAGGGCGAAATAGGCAGCTGCTTGAAAGTTGAGTCATGTAAATTAAGCAAAATTGGAGTCAGGAATTTATTAGAACTTTTGAGTGAGAAGTATTAAATGTTGCTGTTACAGTAACCAGTGTCAAATTTTACGAGCCGATATTAAAAGACATCTTTTTGAAGAAAATAAAATTGAATCTTAAAAACATTTAAATAAACTTATAAAAATTAACGTTTTAAGCTATGAGCGTCACAACAAAAGTAATGAGCACAAAGAAATATAAAATAAAGTTAACTTCATTTTTGCCTTGCTTAAAAGTTTCTTTCCTACTTGAACTCACGCTAAGAATATAGCCAAATATTTCTATTCATAGATAAAAAACCAAAGAAAGAAACACACCTTAGGCAAAGGTTGATGAGTTGTGGAAATGCAGGAGGGTGACTTTTCGCTCAAAGGCGTAAATGAATACGCTGGCCGCAAAGGTAGGCAACGCTTTATGTTTGCTTAGCTTGTGTATATGTTTATATAGGACTTTGGCATTTGTCTATGTGTGCCTCTGCCTGTGTGTGTGTGTGTGTGTGTGTGTGTGTTAATTTGCTAACAAAGACACGTTCAAACATGCAAACACTATTCAAGAGATCCTGCTTGTAATGAAAGGCATCTGCTCAATGTGCGTGTGTGAATGTTTGTGTGCAAGTGAATGTGTGTAAATGTATTCATATGCATGTTTTGAAGTGTACGTGTGTGTTTACCCAGGAATTGCTATTAATTTGTACACGCTGCATAATAGCTCTGTCAATATTTTACAAAACATTATCCAAAAAGTGTTCCAAACTGACGCCTAGAAAAAATTATAAGAAGCTTGTTTGAATGGGTGGAAAAATGAATTGGAGTAAAGGTCAAAAGGATATGTAAATATTGTGTGGACATACTTTTGTGGACATACATAAATTGAGGTTAATATGGAAAACATTACGAAGACTCCATTAGCAGTAACGCAGCTTATAAAAGTGTTTCATATCTTTCATTTCACATGCGCATTTGCGTATCGTGGCAGGATTTTAAGAAAATGGGGGCTATGTGAGTATTTTCAGTAATATTCGTTCTTAACCTAACTTTGCTATAAATTAAAGGTGGAAATTATGAATCTTTTAGCGTACGATTTAAGTTTCAATTTAAGACCATATACATGATTTCATCACGTTTAAAAAGAACTCAAAAACAAAATCCCGAAAAGTTACGCAGCTTCTGAAAAAATACATCGAAAACGACTTGGATATCTTATATAAAAACCTCGTTGCCTTCTGTTATTATACAAAGCTCAATTGCAGGAAGTAATTCAAGTAATAGGCCGTACGGTTTTGATAGATTTACCATCAGACTGTACGTACTGCTGAAAGAAAAGCCAGACTACAGAACTGCAAACATGCCCTCCAACATCCTTGCTTGATGCATCAATCAGTGTTGTAAAAGACTCCATTGTGCGTTAACAAGTGGCACGTTGCCGGATCGATTCAAAGCCAGAGAGCTTAGACCAAGTTACGACCATATCTATGTATATCACTTGCGCCTTGACATGACCTTTCACTCTCCCCCTCCTCTTTGCTCTCTCTATCTCTCTTCCCTATCAAGTTGAACACTGACGTTGCCATTAAGTGGAGTATACCAATGACAACATATACGGGCTGAAAGGACAAAAGATTGAAGACAGCAGCTTCAGCAACATCACATACAAGTCATCAAGCCATGTTCAGGAAGTTAGTTAGGCGGTCCCAACGAACCACCATGCCCCCTATGTCAAATGTCGTCCAGTGACAAGTTGTTCTATAATGCCATCCCCCACAAACCTCAACTTAAAGCTGACCAAACTAAACTGGTGCACAATTTCATGTTTCATATTCAGTTCCATCGCTAGTCCCCATTTGAATATATTTGCTATTTTTAAAAACAGTCTCGTTCTCTTGTTGATAATACCTGTGCTGGGAGGAACTAAAAGAAGAATGGGGGCGAGGAACTTAAGTGTTACTTTGGGCTTGTTGAGTCACCAAAGTGCACTCGTCTATTGAAGTCCCAAAATCAGATAGCAGATGCTGCATATAAAACCACAAACAACAAACTTAAATGAAATTGAAATGAAAAGAAATAAAGCAACACAAAACTTGCATGCTCGTAAAAATCAAAATCAAATGAAAACGTTGTAATCGGGCGCAACCGACCGCTGGTTACTCTGATACCAGCAAAATAACGGGTGGTACAGATTCTGTTTGCAACGCGGGAATACGAAAGCGGCAGGGTTTAGTGTGGTGTTTAAAAATAGTTTGCTGCAGATGTTTGGAGGACATCGTAATAAACCTAGATAGAAGCTATGGGAATTTCCAAATAAAAAAGGCGGCGGGCTGGTGTTGGGTGCTGCATGGATAGGCGTGGTATCCAAACGTTCGATGCAGATTTTTGGGGACAGTTAACAGGTAGCTTCCTATTAACTTTGCTGACACTAGCTGCTAAAATGTGGGAAATATATATATATATATTTTTTTCATTTATATAAAGTTATTAGGTTTACTGAAATGACAAATATCCACGAATTATAAAGTACTTATGTAATCTTTGGGCTTCACAATAATTTAAAATTTGCCTCGATTATGAAAGTTAATCTTGATTAATTTGATTCAAATTAAATATACCACCTATTGATGTCGATTAACGTTACCTGACTTAACAAAATCATATTAAAGGCATGAAATTGTACAGTAAGTAAAATTGATAATGGAAAATATTTAATTTATTAATTTTTCCCTGCAAATTCTCAGTAAAAAGCGGTCATGAGGTCATTGCTGAATAGCTATGAATAAATTATTTTTATGTCTTAGACATATATATATATATTATATATATATTTTTAATTTTAGATTGCAATTTAAAAGATAGTTAAGGTCATCAGTTGTGGGTTTTTGATATGAATGCAGCTAAAATAATAGCAAGAGTAAATTGAGTAAAAGTTAGTTTTAAGCTTTTTATGAACGTATCAAATATTCAACCATAAAATGTTTGTATAGTTGAAAGCAAGCAATTTGTGTAGATTATAAGCAATCTACAACTTATAAGTAAAAAAGTATTAATTGAGAGCTGTAGTCAGAAATCAGCAGCTGTTGCGGTCAGACGTCTTATCAGCATTGTTTAAAATCTTCGAATGTGTCGTGCATCTTTGAGTAATGTTTAAATATAATTGGCAATCAGAAATGTATAAGATTCTGTGCTTAGTTTGTTGCATGTTTTTTTGTTCAACTTATGGCAGAAACTTGGGTAAGCTTATTTATATATTTTTGTTTTAAGCGAAAACCTTATACATTTATTTTGAATATTTTTTCAGAAAACCTTACCTGCAGTTCCGACAGCATATGCACTTTCAAATGGCTTTGTAATAATGGGCAAATAAATCGCTATGGCGAAGGCATTTTCAATTTTAGAGCCAGTTCCAACAATCCATGTCCAAACTATCTGAAAGTATGCTGTAATCAACGAAATATTGTAAGTAGCATAATCAAGTTTATTGTACGTATTTTTATGATTAAAAATTGTTACTCACTTTCAAGAAAAAACCCGATGTTTTGCCAGCAGCAATTGATATTTGTGGATTGCGTAATGAACGAGGCAAAATTATTGAAATAGTTAATGGAGTGCATGGAGAGACAAACTTTGCTGAGTTGCCCTGGATGGTGGCCATATTTGAAAGTGGCAATCATTTGGAATTTATTGGAGGTGGTTCCATATTGGCGCCCACAGTGGTGCTCACAGCGGCTCACATTATTTGCACTCGAAAAACCGAGAATCTATTGGTGCGTGTGGGTGATTGGGATAAGGAAACCAATGATGAACCCTTTATGCATGTGGATTCCCGTTTAAGTGAAAAAGTTTGTCATGAGGACTTTGGCGAAAATAATGGCTGGAATGATGTAGCACTGATGATACTGGAACTTTCTCTAACATTCACACATAACATAATGCCTTTGTGCATGCCGAGGGAACGTGAGCAGTTCCAGCTGCAGCGCTGCTTTGTTGCCGGCTGGGGAAAGGTGAAATTTGATGATACAAGAACCAGCAGCATATTGCTCAAGACGGATCTGCCTCTGGTTAATCATTCCGAGTGCCAGGAAAAGCTTCATGACACCCGTCTAGGCCGGCACTTCAAGCTGCACGAATCCTTTATATGCGCTGGGGGAGAGAAAGGGTCTGATGCTTGCACTGGTGATGGAGGATCACCGCTATTCTGCGCTTTCAAGGATCTGCCCAATCGCTATTATCAGCTAGGCATTGTGTCCTGGGGTATCGGATGCTCCGAGAAAAATGTGCCAGGTGTTTATTCCAGCGTCTATTATTTGCGCCATTGGATCAACAATAAGCTAAAGGAACGAAATATTGATCACACTCATTATGCGCCTCCAATTACCAAAGCCTTTGATGATGTTTTATATATGCCAAACGAAAACGATATAAGATTTCACTAAGACAATTTTTGGATTTTATTATGTATTGAGTTTGAAAATAAATAAATTTAAGAAATTAATCAGAACTGATGTTTCCTGGAAAATGAAATTATAAAGATAGTTGTGACACATTCTCTCTTCATCAATAATCTCTACAATTCACACTCTAAATTTCTACTCAATTTTTTCTCCAGGCAGAATTATAAGCTTGAAATACGTCAAGCGCGACTTAGTATGAATTCGGATCTCATCGCGGTCTGATGTGCTTATCTTTGTGACACCTTATCAACAAAAATTCATATAACAAACACATTAACAACAATGAGTGGCGATTACTCATGCATAAGCAAATTGCAAAAAATATTAAGTTTATTCTTATTTCTTGCGTTGTTTACAATCAAACTAAGTGAAGGTATGACATTTATGTACACATCAACATATATTAAATATATTTGTGTTTTTTTTTTTTTAGCTGCTTGTGGACCTGAAAGTCGTTGCGTTTTAAAATGGCATTGCAGTAATGAGACCAGAAATATTTATGGAAAAAGCCTAATCAGTTTTCGTGATTCAAATTCGTGTCCGAACAATTTACAAGTGTGTTGCAAAAAGGAAAATATTGTGAGTTATAATTATAACTAATTAAAAGTATTTTAAATCAATAACTCTAACACACCGCAGCAAGAACCATCGCAGCTGCCAGATGCCAATCATGATTGTGGTCTACGTTATACCGAGGGGAAGCTAATACCAACAGCCAATGACATGGATAAGGCGACAAATTTTCGAGAATTTTCCTGGGTGGTAGCCATATACTTGAATTCCCCAACTGATTACAAGTACATTGGAGGTGGTTCGATTGTATCACCAAATGTCGTACTAACCGCTGCCCACATTGTTTCCTCGCGTCAACCTCGGGAGCTGCTGGTGCGTGCAGGTGAATGGGATATCCAATCGGAGGATGAGCCGTTCAAACATAGTAATGTTCCTGTTGTAGAAAAAATTGCACATGAGCGTTCCAATGTTTCCATTGGAACTTATGACATAGCGTTACTCGTCCTGAAGCAACCACTAGAACTGACCCAACACTTAAGGACCATTTGTCTGCCTCGATCCTACGAGTTTCTAAATATTCATCGCTGCTTTGTGGCGGGCTGGGGTAAGAAAAACTTCGATGCGGGTAGACAATTTGGTAGTATCATGAGAAAAGTTAATCTGCCCATTGTGAATCGTGACGAGTGCCAGGAAAAGCTTCGAAACACTCGTTTGGGTCGGTATTTTGAGTTACATGAGACATTAATGTGTGCCGGAGGCGAGGAAGGTCAGGATGCTTGCACTGGTGATGGAGGATCCCCACTCTTCTGCCCCCTGTTCGATCATCCCAATCAGTACTTTCAGCTGGGCATCGTTGCCTGGGGACTGGGCTGCAATGAGACTAATATACCGGGTACCTATGCAGATGTGTTTCATATGCTAAACTGGCTACGCGATCAGCTCAAATCGCTCGATGTGAATCCCAATTACTATACGCCCTCATTTACAAGGAAATATTACGATATGGAAATGAAACTGAAAGCTACGCCAAAAGTTGAAAATAAATGAACGAAAAGGAATACATTGCAATGTATCACAAAATAAATCTTTCAAGTAAATTATGACTTACTTTAAACTTCAGATTTAAAACGAAATGATATTTTCAAAATGTAATTAATCTTCGGTGTGTTTAAAAATATTACCTTAGAAGTTCATTAACAAAAAGATAACTCAAAACTTATTTCAGAACCAAATGGTATTTTACTTATACACCACCAACGGTTACCCCTACCACTATTTTAATCTCAAAACATGCAGCTTATAAATTTACTTTTTAAATTTTACCAATAAAAATTTTTCTGAAACAGATAAACATATTTTTAACGTAAATTAAACAGCCTTTAAGAACTTTATTTTATTTTTACTTAACTCATAACTATTTTAAATTACTTAATGCTTGTATATTTTGATAACTTGTTCTAAATTTAAATTCAATATTTATTGTAACCATTGCGTCAAGCACTTTCGATAAGCATCAACCAAAAAAAAAGAAACGAAATGAAACAAAAACAAATTGCCTACAAAATTTCTGACAGGCAATTTGCCTAGGCACTCTACAGCATATCGCTCTGCTAACATTTCAAATGAGCAATTTTCACATATTTAGATGGCAATATTCACAGACATACACATGCAAAACAGGCCAAAGCACGCTAAAGTGTAGTGGGTGTGGAGGGGGTGGGTGAGAGAGAGAGAGAGGGGATGGCAATCGCAACTGTAGCTACATTATGTCATAAAAATAAATAGTTGGACACACACACACACACACACACTGAAACTGTAACGGGTCCGGGTAGTTAGAGTCGAGACATAGTCATAGCAACTCACCCCTGCCACAAACACACACACACATACGCCTAGCGTTCTTCGTCGCATATTGCGACACAAAACGGAAATGAAATGAATGCTCACGTTTGTATTTCCTTTCACCAAACAGAGAAGCCAGAGGACACCAGACCAGCAGCACCCCAAAATTCATAATGATGATGATGGGAATATGCCAACAAATCTCCACTTCACCTCCCATTTCGTCTTGCACAGCTTGTAGTTGTCTTCTTTTGCATACGGTTCGTATGTGGAATGTTAAAGTAACTATACACAGTTATTTCTTACAAAGGAGATGTAACTCGCCTTGTCAGGGACACTTGTTAGATGGCAAAAATATGAGAAATTGTAGTTTTGTGCAAAATTATTTACCCATTACCAGATGAAGTTAAGTTTGGTTGATCATTCAACACCCTGTAAACAACAGGAAGTAAAATAAGTATCGTTTAGGTATACAAAACATAAAAATGCTGTCATACAAAACAATGATTAAACATATTCAACAATTGTTTTACTTTTGATACTTTAATTAAGTCATAATTTCTTTATGTCGTTTCTTTACATTGCATCTGCTGTGATTTAAACAGAAAGTAGTACTTAAGACTGTCAGCTATGTAAAGTTAATAGACAGTGCCTGTCTGGGGATAAGGATAGAAGTTTTGGGTGCATCATCAAATCGGAGACTAAAGCATAAAAATAAATAAAATCATCAAGATAAACTTCAGTTATTTTTAGACCAATTAAAAGTGCAACAAAGTTAAGCAACACAAAATAATTATGAAAAAATTGCACTGAATAAGAAATAATCAACTTGATTAAAATAAGAAAACATTTGCTAAGTTTTCCGAAGCAAAACTTTTTATGCGAAGGCAGTAAAGACTAGGAGTAGGGATATAATCCTGTTAGCTGCGACGCGGGCGCCAACTGCAACTTAGACAATTAATAACGGTCAAAATTAAAATGGCCAAGGAATGTTTGCGCGTTCTGCGCTGAAATATAAATGGACAGGTCATGTCAAAGTTGAGCACTGGCAACCACGCCCAACCCTTACTTGCTGCTCGTGCGCCCTTCCTATTTTTTTTTTTTTTTGTCTTAAACCCTGGCAAACAATGCAGCCAGTGCGAGCTTAGAATCAGTAACAGCAGCTGTAGCTGTAGCTGGAGCTAAAGCCTTGTCAGCAGCATAACTGGATAACTGTCGAATGAATTGATATTGTTTACTTTTAATTAAAAACAATTTGCTTCGCTGGCTTTCTTCTTGCCAGTGCATCGAACAGCTCGACAACTCGACAATTCGCCAACAGCCCACAGATACTCCTCCGATAATAATGATGACAACACAGACGATGATGACGAGTCGAGTCGAGTCAAGTCGAGTCGAGACTTTCTTCTTGATGCACTTGTGCGTTACAAAGTGTGTTCGCTCTATAGCTATTCTCTAGCCACTCCCCCACTGCACTACAACCTTGCTTATTTGGCAAAAAATAAATAACAAAAAAAAAGTAGCAGAGAAATCAACCTATCGCTAGATTGTCCTTTGCTGTATGCTGTTCTGTCTGTGTTTGCTGTTGTTGCAGCTCATCGATGTGAAATCGTCGTTTTGGGTAATGAAAATCAAACTGTCCATGAAGTTGCCCGGTTAACATTATACAGCCAGTTCAATTTGTTGTGCTTGTTGCTTTCGTTGCTCATATTACGTGCAGTAAGCGGTTCAGTTAAAGGGGCTCAATCAAGGCAGAAGACGTTGTTAGGAAATAAGTTAAAGTAAGCACAGTGAATAATAATAAAAGATTCCAGATTCTTTTAACAATCGGTGATCTGAACGTAGAGCTATGATAAAAATGAAAAATTAAGTTAAAGGTAAAGTAACATATATTGACAAGGCTTAAGGCCAGAATAAAATTTTTCTCCCTATGTTGTCAATAAATATATGAACAAATAAATCCAATATAATAAACTGAACATTATATATATTTTCAATATAGCTTTAACTACTTAATTAATTAAAATAGAATATTTTTTTGATATTTTCAACTGTAAAATTGTGTGTAACAAGATCTGTAAATGCTTACTATCGCTAACAATATAATATTAAACAGCAGTCAGAAAAAAGCAATTCTTTTTATTATATATTGTCAATAACAAGTTGTCCATAAGTACTGTTCAATTTTTATTATGACGTATCAATACTTTATGTCATATATAGCACAGTTAACAATATCGCAACAATTTAGTTTCACACACACACACACACACACACAGAGAGAGAGAAATATACTCATACATATAACATTTAAGCCGCTTAATGTATTGCGGCAGAGCCATGGCACAAGAGGAAAAACGAGAGGCATGGAAAGGGTATAAAGTTGTGTTGGGTGGTTTTTGAAAACAGTGCAACAAAAGTAAAGGAACTAGTTGGTATTAGCGGACTCTTTAAGTTCTGTCTGGCAATAACTTTCAATAAGTTTCTTCACTTATTTTTTTTGGCTAGCCGCAGCCGCAGAACAAAGCCAAAATGGTTGGCTGGAGTAGCAAGAATAAGGAATACTTTTACACTGGGTGGGCGGTGGGTGGGTACAGGCTGTACTTAACGAAGGCTTAAGTTCCTCTGTTGCTGCCTGCTGGTGCACCTGGACATCGGTTTATGTTTGTCGTGTGCAGCGAAAAGCCGCTTTGGCCAATTATTATTGACTAGCGCAATTAACTTTGCCGACTGCCCGTCCTTGGTGGCTCTGTGCTATCCTGTCCTGTCCTGGTCTGACCTTTTCGTCCCAATCGAAGTGGCGGCAGTTAAGTTTCGTGACTTGTGTGACAGCATTCCAGATATGCGCACACATTTAATTAATTTCGAAATGAATGCCAAACTTTGGCGGTGCCTTATCGCCATGGCCAAAAAACGAAAACTTTAAAAGGTGCCTAAAACTTTCGAGTTGACTTTCGGCTAAGCTTGAGCCCAAAAACTTTGGCGTTCAAAGTTAAGTTGCATAAATTTTATTTTGTACGCCTTTTATTTTCTAACAACTAAACACCTGAGTATCTGACGCTGTTAACTTTCATGTTTTTGGGCTATTTAAGGTAACTGACCAAGTGGGATGGACTTTTTAATTAAATCGCTTGCAAATGCGCATATAAATTTATTCACGAGAACTGACTTAAACTAATATTGGGTAAGTAAGACCCAGTATATTAACTAAACTATCCGAAGTATACTAACTACAGTAGATTTTATCTTTTATTTATAACGACTTTGTTTACACATTGCTGAACATGTCGAAACTAAACGTACCTTAAATCAATATATTTAATTTAGCTATATTGAAATAGATTCTTTTGAATGTTAATATGCAATTGGCTAGGCGCAATATATATAGCACAAAACGGTCTAATCAAATCGCAAACTCAACAAATTCATTTTCATGCATTTTGCATTGTTAATTTTGATTGATTGGTGATTGTGTAAGGGGTGTGTGCTAGTAGTATCACATCAATGGCTATACGACTATATAATGAAGTGCAACCGACTAGTAAACTGTTCATGCAATTTCTAGCAAATCAAATAAACACATACACAAAGGCACACACACACACACACATGCAAATATACCGGCAAGTGTGTGTAAATAGTTTGCACAGATTTTGGCAACAAAATAAATTGCAATAATTATGCTGCAAACGATTCAGAGTCGAGCACTTGCCACTTGCCACACATGCCCTGCAGCTGCTGTCGGCAGCGACGACGACGACGACGACTATCGCCATACAGCACAAATAAATACAATGTAATTATTGAGGTATACAATGAACTGTTCTATCCACACACAAACACACACACACATACATTTGCACATACATATAGCATATTGCAAATCTATTTGCAAAGCCGTGAATCACAAAATACGCAACCTATGCAAATATCAAACGGTTCTAGCTTTCAGCTACAATCGACAACACCGTAAAACATCAAACTTTCTCATCGAACTGGACATGTTAGTTTTTTAGCCAAGTTTTGAACCAGCCAGTTAACTTCGTGTTTGTGTTTAACATCATGATTATTAGGTTATACATTTTTATTATTATGCTGAAAGAACTTTTTTATTTTTATTTTTTTGATAAGAATTTTTAGATAAATTAATAAAAGTAAACAAATAAAAAACTTAATTGTTTCATTAAACTTTAATTTTATTAACAATTAATATTTTTTATATTTATTATATTATTTTTAATTTTAATTCCTTATCTGCTTTTGCATTAATCTTAACTATAATATTAGTAAAGTCAAAACACTTATTTTTTGTAGAGCATTTGAAATGCAGCCTAAATTTTACTTGAATGCACCTCTTAACGCTCCAATTGGTGTTTGTGTAAATATTTAAGCAGTTTATTAAACAAAATCGTTGCAGTCCTTTGCGCATTTTTGCTGTTACTGTAGACCCAATTCGTAATTTGCATAATGGAAGCGCTGCGAAAAGCTTATTTCGAAATTAGCCAAATATGTCGATGATTTGCGCGAATAGCGTTAATTTATTTGCTTTACGCATTTTGTACAACACACAACATATTGTAAAGGTTTTTATGCCTTTCCGGTATCCCCCCCTCCACCCACCAACAAACGCTTTTCTATTATGTGGACACCTGAAAAGTATGAAAATTATGTTGCCGCCTTTTGAGCGTGCTGTTAATATGAATTTTACTGTTTTGCTTTTTTCCAACACTTTTTCTTTTTTTTTGTTTGTGTTGTTTGTTTTTGTTTTTGTAGTATGTGCGAGGCAGCTGAAAGCTGTCAGCCACATAAAAAAATTTATTGCCAAAAATTGTAATTAGAAAGTCACATTTAAAAAAAAATTCCCTTGCAGCAGCCACTGAAATAAAGAAAAACATTGAACAAGTGTATGTGCGCGTATTCAGCTGTTGGCCGAATTATGAAATTGTTTGTTGATTTTTGGACAAATGTCGCATCATGTCAGCAACGTTGACAGCCCAACTCTAACATATACCATATACACAGTAACACAATTATACCCAGGTTGTGCCGAGCTCATTTTTTCATTGCAAGCGGCAGTTGAAATGTGAAAATATCCTCTTTTTTTTAAGAAAAATATTTTATTTCTTTTACAAAATGACAAATTAGCTGTCAAGTGTTATTTAAAAAATCTTTGTAAGCTACGAAAATTATTTACAAAATGCACAAACTAGAAATTTGTATATATAGACGATGCAGCTGCCAACTGAACTGACAATTCCATTCGAATGAACCAATTATGCGTTTTTATTTATAAACTTATTTTATTATTAAACAATTTTTATGCACAAAGCTAAGGTCTTAATGTATTAATGTATTAAATGTCAAATGTGGTTGGTTTATTTGCCAATAATTATTGCTAAGCATTTTTAGTTTAGCGTTAATTAATTAATTGCTCTTTATATATATATATATATATATATAATTTTCTACATATTTTCATTTTGTGTTTTTTTTACTTTGTTTCGCTTGATTAACGCTTTTTTAATCAGCACTTTAATTTGCAGCCTTTTTTCGTACAAATGTTGAATACGGATATTCTTGTTTTTATTAAATGCTGACAGCCACAAACGTTCAACTAATTACGTTTTTTAATTAGGCGTTTAACGTGATTTCGCTCGTTAAACAAATTAATTTTATTTATGCGAAAGTTCACAATAGTGTCGCTGTTAGTGAATGCATAAATTGGGCCAATCAAAACTTAAAATATAATAATGTCATTCAAATGAAAATAATCAATTTCTTTGAACATTTTTGGGACCATTTTTGTTTTTGTTTGTATTATTCTGCAAGCTTTGAGAGCTTAAATGTCAAAGGAAGATATAGTAGTAATAAAAATAGTGTATTAAAGACTAGGTTAAAGCTGTAACGCATTAATAATATACGATTTTGTTTTTGGAAATTTTAAAATAAAGATCTATTGCTCATATATTTATGTTTTTGTAAATATAATGTGAAATAATAATAAATTATTTATTGTACTTAAAATCAAGAGACTTGTTTATTTTTCAATACCTTTAAGTCCTCAAAGCGTGAGATTTGCTTCTAACTATTGCCACATGCAATTTACTCATTCGGTCATTAAGAAAGCTCGTAACTTTGCTCATATTTTGTATGAGTTTTGAAAATGATTGAATGTATTTCAAAGTCACAGCTGTGGCTAGAAAACTTTGCCGATAATTTCTCTACCAAAGAGAAGAAGAAAAAAAAATGTTGCGTTGCAAAATTTTTAGTGACGCTTGAAAACGGGCCAAAACTATACTTAAAGGACACACGTTCTTTCAGGCTGCCAATGGAAAACTATGTGTTTTGCACCTCGCTCCTACCACGCCCCCACGCACGTAAGTTTTTAGAGCCTTAATTAAGTGCATAAACTTCTAAGCATAAATTTAGTTGGCATCTCTGTTGCGCTTACCTTTACTTATCCACTTCTTCACATTTTCTCTCTCGCTTGCACAGTTTATGCTTTCGCCTGTAGCTCGTCATCAGTTGACGCTTTTCATTCTCTACCTGTAGGGCAACTTTTTTGAAGTTCACGTATAAATTTGGAACGCTTTACATTGTTTACTTACTTTGTCATACTAACTTCTCTGTATGTTTGTGTGCGTGTGTGTGTGCCGGTATGTGCCGTGTGTGTGTCAGGGTTGTAGCTAGATTTTGGTAAAGTTCTTAACTAAAGTGTTGCAATTATATTGATTAAATTTTGCGGCGCTGCCTTTTGGCAACACAAGTGCCTCATCATACACACACACACACACACAAGCACACACAAAATACCGAAACAAGCTGTGTAAAATGGCCCCAGCGGGTGGCAATATTACTTAGTGAGTGATGTATTTCACACCTTAACGCTCAGTTCGACATAAGAATTATTTAGAAAATTTTTGAATATGTTTTCTTATTGACATGTTTAACTACTTAATATTACTTAATCCTCTCTAGTTTTTACTTATTGGTATCCAGCTTTTTTTTTTAGTTAAAATGGCAAGATATTATATATATATATATATGTATATATATATAATTTCAATCGTATGCCATTGTCGTTGCTTAATTTAGTTTTGTAAATCAAATGTAAGAGATATAATGCTCATTTGACAGATATGTCATTGCTAAGCGTTTATTTATTTCAATTGATGTAAAAAGTGTTTAATTTTCATATTTCTTTTTATTTAGCATTAGATAGACAAAAAACTATATGAAATGATATATATGTGCATTAAATGAGTGTTATGTTATATTTCGTTACATTTGACTTTTTTTGTAGTTGTTGCTCAATTTGTTTTATTGTTTTTTCGTTAGTTGAAATGTATTTGATATGCAACTTTTGCGCCAACGCATAAATCTTTGGCACAAATGGCAAACAGCAGAAAATGTACAAAGAAATGAGACACAGAAACAGAGATAGAGAAAGAGGAAGAGGAAGAGGGGTAGGTAGCTGCCATGAGGCAGCAAAGCATAGCTGCGAAACGGCTGTAGCATATGTTGTGCTTTTCTATATATTGTCGCAACATCAGTCAGGATTAGTTGCAGAAGTTTACCAGTGCGACTAGACCCGGTTTAGCCCCCTCCCATAACCCCTTGTCGCTATCGTTACCCTTACATTGCCCTCCCATTGCTCATTGCCAATGCTCACAAGTCGTTCTCATCTTGTTTGCCATGATGTAACCGTCTCGCTGCGTGCCTCTAACATGGCAGCAGTTGCCCCAACGATTGCTGCTGTTCCTGTCTGTCTCCCAGTTGCCTATATAGCGTTCTTCTATGGCACACAACCCACCATGCCTCTTTGGGCCACCATCAGCCTGCTGCTGTCTGTTGTTAGCCTTGTCCTTGTTGTCTTGTCAGTTGAAGTTTTGTGCCATCGCATTGTTGTTTGTGTTGCTTTTGGTGTTTTTTGTTGTTGTTGTTGTTTTTGTTGTTGTTACTTGGTTTTCTGTTTATGTTCCTACGCCCGCCGCCAGTATGCATGAAAAGTTGCAAGCATTTCCTTAGCTGTTTTTATTGTTTGTTATAGTTGTTGTTGCTGTTGTTTTTGTTGTTGTTTTAATGCCATTACATGTTGTTGTTAGAGCACTCTACGTATATGTTTGAGGCCATGGGAATTAGTTGCATCTAAATTCAACAAAACTCTTTGGCCTCACTTTTAAATGTAAAACGTGTCGCAATTTCACCAGCTTAGTTGAACTTTATATGTATGTATGTAAGCAGAAGGGCAATTATATATTATATTTATATATATATTTATTTAATTCCATTGCAAATTTTTCTATATACACAACATTAACTTTAAATGTGCATAAATGTAATTTATGTATTATACTTTCATATTAAAAAAAACTCTTGAAAAATAATGTAAATGTAAGTTATGGGTTTTGGTCACTACCAAGCCATGGCCAAGGCATAAATTAGGTGGTTCGGTATATATAATGTATAATATAAAGTTTTTGAAGTTTAAAGTTCCATAATTAAACTGTCAGATAGAATTTGAAGACATTTTTTAGATTTATAAACACATTCAATAAGGCAAAATGTCCTTGTTTCATTTATTTACTTTTTTGTTTCAGCACACTGAAGTTTTGTTGAAAAACTAAAAGAAAAATGATTTTATTATTATTGTTTGTTTTAAAAGCAACTTCATAATAATTTATATGATATTATTATTCTATTACTTTTCAATTGATTGTTTGTAACTTAAATCTTGACTCTTAGTAACTTAATTTTAATACAAACAGCCTTGAAACTGGCGATAAATAATTGAATTACATAAAAAATAGCCGCGCATATGATTATGTATATGCGTTTAGCTTTTTAAACGCCACTTTCAAAATGAGACCAGAAAATAAAGCATAATTAGATTTAATGGCTGTCTACAGAAACATTGAAGATATGAAAGGGAAGGCATGAAGTTTGAGGCTGGGAAAAAAAGGAGTACACTCCTAACCAGACTACTATCAACCAGTATCCGGCAACCAGCCATGGAAATAACCGCTGTGTAAACTTTTCCAGCTGTATTACATTACGCCTTTAATTTCATTACACGCCAACGAGATGGGCATGGCATAGAGTGAATGGGGGCGGCCACACGCAGCGCCAGTAGCCCATAAAATGGAACAAAACACTTGTAAAGTCAGTAGGCGTTGAGAAAGATGGGTGGTGGAGAGGAGAAGGTGTCGGTTGAGTCGCGTCGGCGTCGGCGTCGGCGTGTTACTCGGCTCAGCTCATATTCGGTGGCGATGTCGTCGTTGACGCCATTGCAACGCAGCAGACTACAGGAGATGGGCTAGCAGTGGCGGGGTGTAGTGGCAGGAGTGGGCGGGCGGGCCGTCTGGTTGGCAGTCGGGATCAGGATGCTTTTTCGTGGCAGGACGTCGCGCTTAGAGTTTATTATTTAATACTTTGAGCGTCGTGCGTAGAAATTAGCAGCCATAAATCAATGAAACGACTCGCACAAGTCCACAATTAGCTGCCGCCTGCCTCGGACGCTTCAAATTATAAGAACTGCTTGGGTAATTAATTTTAATGTTCTACAACAGTATCCATGAGATACGCTCTCTGACTGTTTCGTTGTGTGAGTGTGTGTGTGTGTGTGTGTGCTTAACGCATTAACAGTTGCTTCAGTTCGGACAACAAGCTGCTAAATAATGAATAGTTATTATATAATTGGATATCAAGCTATAAGCGAAATTTTAAGACATGAAACAAGCATTTGCACTTATCCCTTGTAAATTATATACAAACTATATCATAGTTAAAAGCTTACTTAGTAATTAGTAAACAAACTTGGATTTTATTTTAAAGGACAACAGTTTTGAATTAAAATGAAACATAAATAATAGTAAATAACAACATAAAAAAAAATAATCATCAACTTCTATTAAAATCAACTGCTTTAAGAATCGTTGTCTATATAAAATGCATTATCAAAGCATTTTCAATCTGCTCAATTAAACAAATTCTTCAAAGCGATGGTTTAAATTTGTATGACAATGTTTCCAGTATGAATCTTCTCACAATTTTATATTTAAATCTCTTAAAGTTCCATTGGACTTTGAAGCACTTAGCTTTCAATTCTCTAAGCAACCACACAAATTACTTCAAATACCAAGCATCTGAAATATCTTTGCATAAAATTGTTAAATGAAAAACGGAAACTTTCTGGTTCCTATTGTGATGTAAAGCGACAGAGAGTATGATAAACTTATGAGTAAAATGTTACTGTCCAAAAACAAATTTGAATTATTTCTATATCCATATTTTATAAAAATGTTAAATGTTAAACTAATCTAACTACAGGATATAACCAGGTCGAAGTTACTAAATCTTATCAAATTGTCTGTGGAGCTTTAGGGGAGCAACAAGCATCGACAGCTTTGTACTTTTACTCTATTTCGATTGAGTGAAAACTGCATTTTGGCCAGCAAAAAGTTCTGGCCGTAAACAAAAGTTTTCAATGCTCTAGTGAAAACTCGGACCATAGACAACAATTTCCTCTTTTATGCTAGTTTTACAAATTGAAACATACATTTCTTACTTTGTAATTGTCGAAGAATTTTAGACCATATGCAAACGCTTTGGTAATTGCATTTGTTCAATAAAAAACCTTCAAATAACTTCATGAATTGATAATTTTTCACTACAGAACATTTTGTAGGTTTGTAAATTTGTCTGCCGTAATAAATGGTGCAATAAAAATACATTTGTTATAGCAACGTTAACCTTTTTAGCAAGTAAATGCGCCACTTTGCAAGCTTATCAAGCATGATTATATAATCTGCAAAATTGCAGACAATAAACTTCTTTTGCGCAACAAATTCCACAACACAAATTGTATTATCACATTGCCACACAGCTAATTTGCAGCAAACAGACTGCCAGCGAATGAGAATGTGAGATAGAGAGTGAAAATGGTGCAAAGAAAAGCACAGTGAATTTATATTTTCGCAATAACTTGGCAGCCGGCAGACGCCTCCTTTTGTATATATATATATATATGAATTGTGTTTGTATCTTTAACAGTATCTGCAGCTCTGTGTGGCAATAATAATAATAATAATAAGAAGAAGATGCAAACAAAATGCCTCTACTACTGCTGCTGGTGTTGCGGTACGTGCAGCTGCAACACGAGAGCTGCACTTCTCTCTGCTGTATAAGTGGGCCAAATAGCGAAAGAGAGTGAAAAAATGCATATAAAGAATTTTACATAGATTTTACTTATTTTTTTTTTATTGTAACCGCAATAAGCAAAATGTGACTGCGAAATCCAATTTGTAATGAGACAACTGTGTGTGTGTGTGTGTGTGTGCGTGTGTGTGTGCGCGTGTGCAAATTGTATGCGACTTTTGTAGGCAGATCTCGGCAATAATATATTGCCGCATATATTTTCAAGCGTATTTATGGCATGCACTTTACATTGGATCGTGCTAAAATTATGCAATACAATTATGGCAGAAAAGACTTAACCCGCCCGCAACTACTGCAATGTTTTTTTTTTTTTTGTTACATCTGGTTTTTTGTTTTGTTCTGCAAGTGGTTAAAAACGTGACTTGTTGTTTGCGGCTTAGTTAAAAGTTTGCTTAGGCAAGGCCAGGATATGTTTGTTACAAATGCTAACTAGGCGGAATTGTGAATGCTTTCGTTGGGGAAAAGTTGTGCTCAGCTTAGGCTTCAAATTTGAATACAGTTTGTGGATTATGGTTGAAATTCGTGAACAAGGCTGCATTTGGCTTAAGTTGCGATTGTGTAAGTATAAGATAATGCCTTAAGAGCTGGTTGCATAATTTATTCTTTCCTAAATACAAACTTTGTTAAACAGCTTTAAATATGTTTTAAGCAATAATTTTAAACATTGAACAACGAACGCACTTGGCTTTGTTAACAAATAAAAAGCTTTAGTGCAGTTGCAATAGTTGCTAAAGTGTGACCATATTGTTAAACATAACTTAAGTGTGGTAAACAAAACGTTAAGTTTCTTTTTAGTTAAACTTTTATACTTTCTTTTATGTTGGCCTTCTGCCTAAATCAACAAGCACTTTGCTGCTATATTGTCTCACTCACCGTCAACGTATTATTTCACTCTCTTTCGCTCTCTCTCTCTCTCTCTCTCTCTCTCTATCTTTGTTGGTCTTCTTTTGTTGCTGCATCCTAACGTTCAACCGCTGGTACACTTTTATGGTTGCCAACCACACTCAAAACTTTAGCACATTAGCTATGATGCTTGTTGGTTGTGCACAGCCTCAAAAAACTCATTTGAGTGGCAACCAAGCTTTTGTTGCATCTGCTTTACATCTCTGTTTCTCTTTCTTGCACTCCTGTCCGTTAGCTCTGAATCTCTTTTGTGTAATTGCAAAACGTGATTTCTTTTTACCATCTTTTTTAAACACATATATATTTTTCCTTTCTTTTTTTCTTTGCTTTTTCACGTTTTATGTTAATTTTTTTCGTCGCTGTTTTGTTTGTTGGTTTTTATTATTATTTTTTTTTTGTGTCGTTGTGCTCTTGATTTAAATTATATAAGAGCCGTTTGCGCTGTGACCAACGGCCAGTTTGAACGACAGTTTTCAGCATTGTGTTTTTTGTTTTCCAGCTGCTTTCGAAGGTGTCGTAAAATGAAAATTCATAAATATTTAGCGCACGTTTTATTAGTTGCCGGGAAGAGGCTGTTGGCATTTGATAGCATCTGGAAATGTTCAAAATTGTTGTTGTTGGTTTTGGTTGTTGCTTTTACATAAATATATATTTATTTAACCTTTCGCAAATGTTGTTTGACATTCAACATTCAACCTTATCCAGGCAGCTTTAAACTCTAGCCATAATCCTGTGTCAAGTTCAGTTCAGTTCAGTTAAAGACCTAACATACAGATAAACTAGATAGCTTTGACGTATTGTTTTAAGCTAATAAAAGTAAGGGAAAGTTAAGTATTATATTTATTAGAATATTTTTAAGCCACTAATTTTAATGCAACTTAACTACTCAGAAACTTCAGATAAATCTTAATGCATCAACGTATTAAGATTCAATTAGTCATTGGCTTATTCCATTTGACCTGGCGCTGCTTAACGCAACTATAAATGCATTTGCATCTAAGGTTAGAGTCAAAGTCAATACGCTGTCAAATACAAATCAATCATACGCAACGTATGCAGCGTCAAGATTGGAGACTAGTTTGACATTCATATCAATGGATCTCTGTCTGGCAGCCCATTGAACCGTAAGTGCAATGTCAAGCAATGCCATGCTACGGAAATCTTTCAAAGTTAATTTTCAACACTCGAGCAAACAGTATATGGAATCTTGAGAAACGAGAGAAGAGCGAAGAATGCGATGATTTCTGTCTGCACGGGCTGGCCACTCAGTCGGGGCGACAAAATTGTACAAATTCAACAGACTTCAAAGCGTCAATAAGCACACAAATCGAAAGCAAAAGCCAAAAGGCGGCCCAGTTGGGCGTGGCTGGGCTGAACTGGGCTGGGCTGTGTCTGGCAAACAAGCTGACTGATAACGGAAGCAGGCAATGCACGTGTTTACCTTACGATATTTACTGGCCGTCCTTCCTGCAGTAGCTGCTTACTGCTGACTACTCATGATAATGATGATGATAGTAATGATGATGATGATGATGATTGTGGAACCTGAGGGGCAAGGCCCTGCAAGCATTGCTGATGTCACACATTCATGGTCATTTTGCTGAGTCAATCGTTTGAAAAATTTATGTTGCCTTCAAAAGCAAAATTTACCATCGCCATCCCACATTCCACATCCACATCCACATCGACATCGGCATCGGCATCGGCATTGCCGTGGCGAGATAGTCAATAGATGCGGTTCATTTAACTTGACTAAATGTGCAGCGCTTGCTGCTTGCTGCTTGCCATAGACCTTTACCTGCTTCTCCTGCTGCACCCACTCTATCTGCCTGTCTCTTTCTGGCTATAATCCCCGCCGTGTGCAGCTGCTTTGGCATGAATTGACTGTCGAATCTCGGCCGCATGCTGTACACTATGTATGTGCTTATGAAGTGTTGATCTGTGTCTGATTTAATTGAAATTTGATGCAGTTTTCCATGACCGTCATGTGTGAACGAAATGAAGTCAGCACTTTTTGACTTTGTGCACAGTTAAACTGCTTAATTGTCAGTATGACACTAGTAAACATGATTTTTCATTGCCAATTACACAATTTTACAATATTCATTAACATAAAAGTGTTCAAATAAATGCATATCACCTTAAGCGTGAAGAAAACAAATGCATAAAGAAGTTTTATATAAGTAACAATAATATTTTTCATATCTAAAATCTGAAAATGGCTAAATTACTTTATAGTTCTCCCTTAGGCTCATTTCTGTTATTATAATGTTTATTGGTTTTGCCATCATACAAGTTGATTTTATTCTGAGCGTCGTTGACATCATTTTTAAAAGTGCATCATTAAAATGGTTTTTTCTTTTTGCAGTCGAGTGTTATTATTTTTCAGGGTATTTTATGTGCTTGGCACATTTTAAATTCCATTTATAGAGTTGTTGCTCTTGCTGCAGTCGCATTTAATGCGCTTAAACTACACTAAAAGGAGATTGTGAGCAACAAGAAATACAAAAACAACAGCAATAGCAACAGCAAAAAATTGGCCACCAAAGTGTCAAAGGCAGCCGCAGGGTTGCTGCCACGCCTCCAATAACAGCGCCCACTTCCTCTGTCCTACCCAAGCTCTTAACGCTTGCAGTCATAATAAAAGCGGCGGCAAAGGACAACAACAAAAGAGCGGCAAGAGAGCAAAACTTAACAAGTTCACTTAGCAGAAATTAAGTTTTCAGCATTTATGTAACGAAAACTATAAGGAAAAACTTTCTTAATGAAGCGGCGACAATGTGGTGAGCAAAATTCTAGTTGAAAAAATATACAAAACTAAGAGCAGCGCTCAGAAATCGAGAAGCGAAGCGAGTAAAAAATTGAAAAGAATATTTAAAGCAGCTGCCCATTAAAGGAATAAACTTAATGTGGCAGAATTTATAAAAGAAACAATTTTAATTAAACTATTGTGAATCATTTGAAGAAGCTGTAATTAATGGCAAAGCCTCAAAAATAACTTCAAAAATATTAAGTTGTGCAATCTTTAACGTACTAATAAAGAAAACAATTAGAAACCGCATTGACCTGGTTGTATTGATAAATATTTAATTCAAATATAAACATATTAAAATGTACAATTATATTTTTATCATTATTTTTCTTTAATCACTTTGAAATGATTAAAAATTAATTATAGTTATCAAAAAAATCTACATATATGAACATAAAATACTTTATGCATATGTAAGTATAAGAAAAAAACTGTTCTTCAATAAAAAGTATATAAAACTGGCTGACCAGCTGAGCCATTTGCAGCTTTAAAGCTTGCCATGAAGCAAAGCCGATTTCATTAATTATTTGGCAAGTGTTTTTAGGTGCTATCTCATCAATCGCTTGCACACCAAATTAACCTAATTTTTTTTTCTGTAAGGTTCACACAAACTGCGCATTCTGATTGAGAGTAACTGCAAAAACCCAAACACCCAAAAACACACGCACACACACACACATAGAAATACATGGCATGTTTTTAAATGCTGGGCCATTTTTTAGCTAACACCAAAACAAACACACACGTTCGAACACACACAAACACAGACTCATTCGGTTTTGCTGGCACCCCTGAGTATTTTTGTGTGGCAAAGTCACAAAACTTTTAGCACGCACGCAGGAAAAAGTGGAGCTCAGAGCAACACTAAACGAAGCTGGTGCTGTTGCTGCCGCTGCCGCTGTTGGTTTTGGTTTTGGTTCTTCTTTTTTCTTTATTTTATTCGAGGCGCGCTTTTGAAAATTTACTTGCCTGAAGATAAATTATATGAGCATTTCCCAAAGGTTAACGTGATAAATTTCCGGCAGCGTAAGCAAAAATATTCACAAAAATAAAAAGAGAATCGATATATATATATATATATACATTACGTAAAAAGAAGAAGAAAATGCATGTCTGCTGCCTGCGTTGAAAAACTTTTGAGATTCGATCTTGCGGGCAAGTTACAACGACAACACCCACGTGTGTAAGTGTATGTATGTGTGTCAGATAAATTGTTTATGTGTCTGTAGGGAAGCGATTAGTGTTAATGGGTTTTTCTCTCTGTGTAAGAATGTGTGATTTTTGCCTTTTGGTATTTGGTATTTGGTATTTGATTCAACTTCTGTGCACATTTTCATTGCTTTTCCATCCTATTTTACACAATTGTCTTTTTTTGTTCCTTGCTATTCTTTTGGCTTTCAACACTTTGGGACAACGCGACGTATGAGCAATCGATAAGTGCACACAGACATGAAGGCAGAGCGCCGTCCAAGGCATACAGACAGTTAGATAGACAGTCATATGGGGAATACCTACAAAAGATACATAAGATATAAAGGGAGGCAGGGATGCTGTTGACTATTTTCAATTTCTTTTTCAACTGCAACCATATAAAGTTTGGCTCAAAATGCTTGCAATGCTGAGATTGCAGTCGTGCCGGGCTTGGAAAAATAAAAGGAACAGATGAGCGCTGGAAGAAGTTGGGGGGCTTACAATTTGCAGACATATAGCCGAAAAGTGGCCTGGGTTCTTGTTGTTGTTGTTGTTGTTGCATCGACTTTGGCTGGAATTTCATGTTTAAATGTCAATTTCTCAACGAGCAAAAGTGACCAACGAAGGCAGAGATTCTTCTACATCTTTTTTTTAGTTGTTGTTTGTGATATTATTATTGTTGTTGCTCATTTTGTTACGGAGTCAGTTTGGATTTTTCGCATTTTGGGCTTTGCCGTCGCAGCTGTAATATATGCTTTCTACACACACACATACAAGTATACATACATTTTTTTTATTTTTTATATCTTTTCAACATTGCTACTAAGCCTGGCAGTGGTTTAAGTGAGACAGGAAAGGGCGGGGAAACGGGGGAAATGCAGGCTCCAAGTTATAGAGCGGACAGTTCCGGCTGTATTGGGGGAAGTTATTTTTTCAATTACTTCATTGTCGTGTCGAGTCCAGTGTGTGTGTTTGATTGTTTGTTTGTGTGTGTGTTTGTGCACAGAGATTGGTTTGTTTGCCCGGCTCGATTAGGCGAGCAGGCGTTGTGATTTGTTGTCTGAGTTGTTTGGACACCAAAAGAATAGAAAAAGTCGCTACATAAAATATATTGCAACCATATTGCAAACTAATAAATAAAACAGTTTGATTTAAACACAAAGCATATTTTTATTGCCTTTTATTTTATAAACTGGAAATGCACTATTAATATAGATGCTTAGTTATGCACTTACAGGGTATTGCATTTGATAATCGGATGAGTTTTGAGGAAGTAATATCTTTGAAAAGTTCTGACTTATCTTCGAGTTGATTATTTTGGCTTATCAACTGGAAATTTGAAAATATGAAGCTTGGCAAAGAGGTGTCAGTTTGGTGAAGTTGGAAATTAATATTATTTCTTCGAAGATCTATATTTATGTACAAAAATATCCATAATGCTCATAATCATACCTAAGACTTCAATAACGCTTTTTAAAATTAGTTATTGAATAATAAATGTACCTAAAATAAATAATTTTACCTAATAGAAATTGCCTTGTGTAAAGAAATAGCATAAAAATCCAATAAGTTCTTTATTAATAGTTTTTCGTTTTCTTGTAAAAATAATATAACTCTTATGTTAAGGTTTGCGATATGCTATGCTTAATGAAATTTTACCCATGTGTTTCTTGGCTGTAATTGAAAATGACCTAGAACAGCAGACATATTCTTACTTGAACACATTTTTAGTTCCAACCCACAAATCGATGGAAATCAATTGTCGCTGGTTTTAAGTGCTCAACTAATGCTCTATGACCTGCAAAGCGGAACAAACCAAGCGACATCTCAATAAATCAAATGTCGGCTCATTGGCAAGAAAAAAAAAACAAAAAAAAATAACTATGGCTGAAATATTTTGCTAGCAGTTACGAGTATAAAACCCCTTGACATGACAATGAAACTTAAATTGGAATAGGTTGGGCTTGGGGTAAGAGGATTGCTGCCGCCAATTAGCGGAAGCCAGGACCGAAACACAACTCCAAACCATTTTTCGTTTCCTGGTGCTGCTCTTGTAACTCGGCTGCTAATTTTCAATTTTCATGGCACGCTGCCTGCAATTGATAGGCAGTTTGATGTTGATCCCCATGACGGCATTTAAATTGAGCTGCTGCCTGTCTGCTAGCACACAAATCAGTGTTTCGACGAGGTAGGGGCTATGTGGGGGACGTCAGGGTGGAGGTGGTTTGTTTTTGTATACATTGTCATTGTTGAACCCATTTGGACATAAGTCGGCATTTTAATTGAAATGGGTGCGCGATTTACAGCCCAAAAGGCCCAACAAAATGGCTGGCCAAAACACACGGAAATGACTATTTTGAATAAATTAAATGTCTGGCACAAAATCTTTATTTATAACAGCTGCTGTGAGCTGTTGATTTAAGTAACACACCCAGTGCGCAATGTCTCTCCCCTTTTTGCTGGGAATCAGAATCGGAATCGAAATCCGAATCCGAATCCCAGTAAAATATTAAATGAAACGAAACAAATCCCATTGTCACCGGGGCCAATGAAATTGCCAAATAATTGACAAGCTATTTGGGGCGTGCTGATTGGCAAAACTAATGCCAAGAGCAGCAGCAACAACAGCAACAACAGCAACAGCAGCACTACGTCACATCACATACAAAAAGGCGAACAGCGTACAGAAATCGATATACATTTTGACTGATGGACAAATGTGGGGAGGTCAGTTTTGTTCTGGAACAATTGTGCAAAAACGCCACCAAAGAAACAAAAAAATAAAATAAAAGACAAAACTGAGTGCCAAAACAAAGTAAAAAAAAAGTGCAGACAAACGTGACAAGACCGCATGAAATAAAGTGACATTAAGCCATTTGAACGCAAAAGGGATTTTCACGTTCCCGGATCTCTGCTCTTTCTCTCTTTGCTTTTTTGCCGATTATATATATATATATATATATATATATATATAAATAATCTTTATATAGTGTGTATATATATATATATATTGAAAGTCGCATAGCTCATGTTGATAAAGCAAATGGCTGACACATTGTATAAATTTACTCGCAAGTCTAGTTGAGCCTACCTTAAACACTGCTCCCCCTCCTTACATCCTTTTATCCTACCATCTCACCGCTCCCTTCAATCATTTGATATGCTCCATGAGCTCCGTTGATGCGTTTTGTCTTGTTAAAATAATTGACAGGTGACCAGGCGAGACATTTAGGGTGGCACTCTCGGCCCTAGGCATTTGTGCAATTTATGACAATGGCCGACAAATTGCGGCCATTGAAATTAATTGGCTGACTGAACAGCGCTGAAATGGCCAAGTTGGGCACAAAATCATAAAATTATATATGAAAACTCTCTTTGATTATGTTTTGAGTCGATCAAGCAATCTCTCTGAATTTGACGAAAACAATTGAGTAAGAATAACAAGCGAACTTAAAGCAAAAGTTTATATTCAAATGATTTGTAAATGCAATAAATAATAGTTCAATTGAATTTTTGGTTTTACAAAGTTTGGTTAGTTTGTTTTTAAGCTTTGAAAGCGGATAAATAAGTAATAGCAAAAAGTTGGACTTAAAAAACATTTTGACACTTAAACAGTGAACGAGGATTAGCAAGTTTTGTATTACAAAAGCAAAGATTAAAGTAACATCTTAAGAACTACTTAAGTAGAAGCAGCAAGTATTTAATTTTCATTTACAACAACACTCAATTTAACAAACTTAATTTCGATCAAATTAAATATAATATTCCCACAACGCTGAACAACATTGGAAAATTTTTCAGGCAGCATAACAAACGGCAGTCAATTGAAAAGAGAAAGTAAATATTTATACAAATGAAATTAAAAGATCATGTCGCCGGCATCTTAATGAAATAATAGCTTACAGTACACGGACATCGTGTAACTTCAAACCCAACTGTGTTGGGCAAAAAGCCATCAGAACATTTGAAATCAAATGTTTTCATTACATTTCATTCGACGAGACGTGTTCATGCATTTTTCGCTACATCATAATAGACGGAAATATTTTCCACCATGCGTAAAGTTGGGAATGACAAATTGGGGTGTAAAATATAACTATGAAAGCAAGGCAAAATATATGGCGAAGTAAGTTATATTTAGTTTTTGATAAATAGAGTATAATTGAAAAGTCTTTGAAAACATGTAATGTAAGTTTGAATAACTTTTAACAAGCAATGTTTGTATGTTAACTACATACATACATATATACTATTCTTATTGCATATTTATTCACTTCAAACTCAAAGTTGTATTTACATGCATTGTAGTATTAATATTTAATCACCAACTAAAATTACAACTTTAGCTAACCGCTCGTTGAACTTTTCAAATTTACGCATGGCCCTCCAGAAAAAAGCTGTAAGGAAACAAAACGACTGAAAAATAAGTTTTAATTGACTTGCTTCAAGCTATAATTTTTGCAGAAGCTATTGCCATACCTGAGCCTTTGCTCCTTCTAACCCAATACCCAAGCCTGAGCTTGAGCCCAACCCATGTAAAGCTTCCGGAATCCAAATAGCCAAGTGAATTTCTTATCTTGTACTGAGCGGAAGTGGATCACCAAAGTGTGTGTAAAACAGGCAAGCCAAGAGAAGCAAAGCAGAGCAGTGAAAGAGGAATAACAGTTGTGTGGTTAGCATGGGTGTGTGAGTGTGTGTGTGTGTGTGATGTTTGTGTGTGCGTGATGTTTGCTGGTATGTGGCATGTTGTTGTTCGTGTGTTTTATGCTTTTGCGCCCTGCACCAACTTAAATGCTAACTTATGTTTAGATTTTGGCCATGCTCACAAAAAAGCCCAGGACCAGCAACTGACGCTAAAGCCACATTGTTTGCATGTGTCTGTACCTAACAACACATGTGTGTGTGTGTGTGCGGCTGAGATTTGCCAGCTTTTTGGCTAGTGCAACTGCAGCACAGCATCAGAGGCAGATGCAGAGAGAGAGAGCATTCAAATTGCAAAAGTTTTTTACTTTAAGCATAAAATATTTATGTCTGCATTTAGTTTTGGTTTTCATTTTGCTTTTGTGAGTTGAAGATTTCTGAAAATTGTTTTTGTTGCTATTGTTGTTGTTGTTGTTGTTGTTGCCTTTTAATAATATTGCCAGCTGCAAGTTTGTCTTGGCTGGCAATTTTGTTAAAACGATATTTACTTAAACACAACCCAAAACCGGATGTGATTTTCAGCTAAATGCAAAATGTTTTCAACACTATAAAGAAGCTCTTTAAAACGGATTGATTACCTGCAATTAAACTCTACTTGACTAACAATTGTAAGAATTTCTTTTCAAAGTAAGTTTGTGCTTTACTTATATGTAAAAACATTCAAAATGAAAAGTTTTTACACTAATTGAAACTATCGGCTTTAATTAAAAATGTTTGATTGCAAATGCAAAAATCTTTAAATTGCTTAACTGCTATTGTTATAAAATCGATTAAAGACAGAATTTGTAATCCAATTATTTTTAAGACTACTTTCAGTATTTGAAATGTAATAAATATAACAAATATTGTGTATAATGTGATGTAACAAAGTAAAATCTGTGTTTTGTCCAACATTATTAATTAATAAGTGACTTTTGCAGACTGGCATATTAATATATAACTTGGATTATTATATGAACACGACGGCAGCATATTCAAAATGTATTCGATGTTACGCGTCTAGCGAATTAATTAATACAAAGGCGGTCTGTTAATTAATAACTAATGGCTGCGATATGTCAGCTTCATGTTTCAATCGACTACGTGCCCCACCACAAAAAGCATTCAAGGGCTTTAAAAAATATACATATATATGAATGTACGATTATAATACATTGACAGTTTTATAGCAAAACTGTTTGGAATTAGTTGGCTTTTTTTTTATTCAATTATACAGTTGTGCACATGAACAATTCTTGTGTAAACAAATTAATCAATGTGTCACAAGCTGATACAAATTTTATATTATATAAAATGAGCAGCTAGTCAATTGGGATTGCACATCAAAAATTAATGGTTTTTTTTTTATTGGTAAACAAAATGAATTTTTTTAATCAATATAACTTGACAAGTGTCAATCGAACAGTTGAAAGAATGATTTGTTTATTATGTTTAGAAATTTTTTTTTTTTGCTTTTAATATTTATCTCGGTTTTTATGTCCAACAATCAAAGCGTCTGATTGAAATTTTGAGAGCGCCAAACCGGTTAGCAAAACAAAACTCAGAAACATACTAAATAAATATATAAATAATTGTTCTCGTTATGTTTAGCCATAACACCACTCGTTGCAGTGTTTGACTTTCAAGTCAATCTATCTACTGACCGTAAACTCAACTGCAGCACTAGAAAATTGTGGGAAAGTTCTAAAATATTCAAGTGCTTGAAGTACGAGTATAAACATTTGTCATACAGTTTGTTGTCATTGTTCTTCAACATTGGCCGTAAACAAATGATTTCCGTTCATACACTCATTTCTCAGCATGTTACCTATTAAACTTTTGTGGACAGGAAAATTTAATTAAATCCAAAGCACAGCTGCTCCTTCCTTCAAGTAGCACCCACACACAAAAACAAAAACAAAAGCAACAACAACAACAGCAACATTATTTTCAATTATAACTCAAGTTTATAAAGCAAAACTTGCTAAACCAAGTGAGACAGCAATAGCTGAAATGAAAGAGATGCCAGAGCTAAATGCTTTTGGCTTAGACAAAGCAACAACTGGAAAAGCAGGAAAACAAACAAATTTTCCGGGCGACAAACACGAAAGAGGAACACAATAAAATGTGAAACAGGGCGAGATATTGGAAAAAAAACAAAGATTACTTCAATTTCAGTTAATTTCAGTCGGCAAAAGCAGTTTCGAATTTTCCGTAGACTCGTGTTCGAATTGCTTCGGCTAACATTGTAAAAAAAAAAAATTGTACTAAACAAATCAAAACTTTTCACATAACTTTCACATCAATGAGCCGAAGTGGGGGCATGCCTTGGTAAAGGGTCGGTGGGGGGGGGGGGTCTGGGAGTGTGGTTCGACATGTATGCCAAGTAAATCAAAATGTGGCCAGGATGTTCTACAAAGTGGGATCCTATTGTATGGGGGATTTAATAATGGCAAATAGTTGAGCGGGAAATGCTTACAAAATGGCAACAGCGAAAGCGAAAAGCAAAACCAAATTTCAAGCTCAAGTTTAAGCAGCATCCTCCACACTCATTGTTCTCTCCATTGTGTGCTGCTAGTTGCTGGTTGTTGTTGTTGTTGTTGTCGTTGCTGTTGTTATTGTTTATCATGTGACTTGCCAGTTTCTGCGTTACTTTTTCGGTAGCTTTGCCCTGATGACGTGTCAACTCTGAAGCGCACAAACTTTAAACAAAACGAAGCGCCAAAGCGAAACCTTAACACAGCAAAGAAAATGAAATATACAATTTTACAAATAAAAAATAAGAAAAACCTACTCAACAAAGTTTCTTCTATTTTCCTTTTAATTTTTTTTTATTTTTTTTTGCTTTAAATTGAATTAACTTGAGAGCAAGTCCTAACAGAAGCAGAAAGAAGTGTCCAGGATGACGGACTGCTGGGGAGGGCGGGGCAAAGGGGTTGAGGAACTGCCCTTTGCACCGGCTGAAAACTTACGATGATTTATTTGCTTCACATGGCAAAGTTGAGTGTCACTTTTCGAGTTGAATGTCGTCTATAAAATTGTCGCAAAGCGCAAAGAAAACAACTCCACAGACTGACGGTAAGCGGAAAAGAGATCAGATATATATATATATATATATATATATTTATATGTTTGTTGCTGTTTCGTTGACACAAAAGCAAAGACAAAGTGTAAATAGTAAATCGTCATTCACGACTGGACAATACTATTTTAAGCTTAATGCTTTACGCAGAGATAAGAATATCTTTTGTTTTAAGCTGCACGTTGCAAAATGAGAATGTATTTGATTCAACAATTATCTAGATCTTAAATATTGTGTATTGAATCGGGAAGATTAAATACAAATTGGACTCTTAAGTTGAGAGTAAAAATATTTATCTCTATCATTTAAATACTTACACAATTTGCTAACAAATTTCTTTGTTTTGTTTATTCAATTGTATCACTCTTGTTAAAGTGCTCAAAATGCAGTGGCTGCAACATGACAACTAACTAAATCAAGGCGACACCTCATTGAGCTTAAACCACCGTATCCAAATGGTATCTGTCTGTGTGTGGGTCATTAAAGAGGCAGTCGAGTTGTTGCTGTTGGATTAGCTTGAATTGTTGCCTGTGTGGTTGGATGACTACCTAAAAGCGGCGTTCAACGGACCGATTGCTTTGGCATTAAAATGAAAAGCGACATCGTTTGCCAGAGAAAGAGATAGAGAGAGAGAGAGAAAGAAAGAGAAAGAGAGACAGTCAAATAAGCCGCTGCTACAAAGAAAGCTTAACGAGCACTGCACAAAGCACACAGCACCAAAAAGCAAACTGTCAAAGGACCTGGCTGGCTGGCAGCAACATCGAGAAGAAAGTTGCAAGTAGCAAAATGATGCACAAAGCATTTTTCGTGTAGTTTACTTGAAGTAGCAAGTCAAGTTTAGAGAAACAACAAGTACAAAGTCTCTGCTACATGAATTTACTTCTTTTCCACTTAGTTTTCGTTCGAAAAACGTCATTGAGGCGAGGGACGAGAACGAAGTCGATGTCAAAGCCATGGCTGTGGCAGTGGCCCATCGGTAGCATGATGGATGCTTAACATTTTGTACAGCGCATTTTGTGTTGCACGTCGTCATCATCAAACATCCCTGTGGTCGCCCACTGCCTCTCCTCTGTCTAGTTTTGTTCCAACGACAAATAAGCCAAGCAACATTTTAACAAATTAGTTTTCTTAGATAAGCCAGTTGTCAGTCAACAGGCAAGCCTGTGAATTTGACGAAACTAAAAATAAAAGTTAAACAAACAAGCAAAGCGTTAACCAGAATATGTTAAATTTGAAACTTATACAATATGCCCAATGGTTTAGCACGATTAAGTAGCTTTTACTTCGAGCCTTGCTTAAATCATTTTTTATATAGTTTCAAATGAAACTTTTTAAATAAAATCTCATATGTTAAAACGAGCTTAATCAGGAGTAAATCCTATTAAATATTAATGAAATGCAAAAAAAAATTATTTTAATATGTACATCAAATGTAATAAAAGTTTTGCCAACGCTATGCTTGAGCAAATCTAAAACAGCAGCTCAAAATTTTAACTACTTTGACCTTCGGCCGCAGCTGGACAAATGCCAGCCCTCTCTTACCCCAATGCTAGCTTCCCCTCGACTAGGTCATAATAAATTTTACTTCCATGTGGAAAGTTTACGCTTGTCAGCGAGTTTACAAATTGTGTAGAAATTTGTTGGCCGTTGAAAACTCGAAACGAAAAACTCGAACAAAACTTTTCCATGCATGTGCAGACATATCACTCTCTGCGTGTCTGTATCTGTTTGTGTCTGTGTGTGTGTATGTGTGGGTGTGTGTAAGTTTTGTTGTAAAATATTTTGGTCAGTGGCAACTGAAGCAGCGCAACAATATCTCATGACCCCTTCCACTCATGCCACATACACACACAAACACACATACAAGAGCCATCGCACCGCAAAAGTTTGCAAACAATGCCACATTAACACATTTGTTGAACGTATAATCAATTTGTAATTTGTAGCCGCAGCAAATTCGTGGATATATGTGATTCGGTTTGTATATATGTGTGTGTGTGTGTGTGTGTATATTTGTGTATATGTATGTATGGGTAAGTCCACTATAAAAACGAGAGATGCTGCAACAAACAAAAAAGTTACACCCAAAAAGCGGAAACTTTTATGTCAACAAGAAACTCACTCACACACACACACACACACACGCTGCTTGGATAAGGGAGGAATGGAAGGGGTACACACCCTCTACATATGTGGCCAGAACCAAGCAAAATAACAACTAAAATGCACAACCAATGAAAAAGTTAAAACTTTATGGTACACTTTTGTAATGGCAAGCGATTGGGAGAGGGGAAAGTGTTGGGTTCCCTACCACCTCCCCCCCCCCCCTTCCGCACTGCCACTGCCACGGACTGTAATTTTAAAGGGTGTTTATGTGTGTGTGTAAGTATGCCAAAAGATTGACAGTAAGTTGCCAAATTAAGCAAAAAATATCAAGTAAAATTTAAAGTTAGATTTACAAAACAAAACTTAAGCTTCACGAGCATTCAACTTTAAATAAAACCAAAGAATGTTTTACTAATATATTAAAAGGTATTTGTGTAAGAGTAAATTTTGTGCTGCTATTTATGGATTTTTTATCTTACTTCTCTTAAAAACTCATAAAAGAACACCCGAATTGTGTAGAATAAAAAGCAAAGAAAAACAAATCAAAGTTTGTAAATTTTATTTTTTTTAATTTTCTTGTCAATATGACAAAGCATTGATAGGTTTATTGGGGCAAACATGTTGACAACATGCGACCGAATTTCGATAAGATAACTTTCATAATTTATATGATTTGCATGCAAAGTTTACTATATAAAATGAGTATATAAATATTGATGGCACTTCGACGATAACACAAACATTTCACACACACACACACACACACACACCCGAGCGCCATGCAAATGAAGTGCAGCTGTTATTAGGTCGAAAGAAAATAAAAGTGAACGGGAAGAGGGTGGCGACAAGAACAAACAGATAATGCTTGATAAATGTGAAACAGCTTGGTAGTCAACACGCACTGAAGGACAGCACACACAGGAGTTTTGCCAGAGTTTACAACATAAAGCGCCTTTTAACAGCTCGAAATGCGGCTCTTAACCGCTTTACCCCCCCCATTTCACCCGCTTTGCCCAGCTGCCAACTCCCTCGCCGCACAGCCGGTGACCAGGAAGTGCCTCAAGCGGCTTTTTATATGCAAATTTGTTAAGGGTTAACATTTGGCTGAAGGTCAGCTGGCATTTTGTATTGCCACAATATATTGTATATCATTTTTTTTAAGCGACAAAATTGATTGACATTTTGCACCCTTGAGGCTGTTTTTTCAATATAATATATATATATATATAAGCTTCACATTCACGAGATGATTTTGTGCTGATAAAACCCTTTAAGCCAATTTTAGTTTATTGTTATACACACAACAGAAAGCAAAGCAAAAAAAAAAAAAAGAGAAAAGTAAATAAATTTTCATATAAACTGAATGTGGGGAGTGAATGAAATGTGTATACGAATGTGTGTGTGTGTGTGTGTCCTAGCCACGGGGCCATTGTGCGTGTTGAAGTTTGACATTATCAGTGGGCGGGGAAAGGGAATGGGCGAAGTGCTTATACGATAGCTCTGAATGGTTGTTGATTTGGTTTTGAGCTTTAAATTCACTTTTTGATCGGTTGTTCAACAAAATTGAGTACCATGAATTGACTCTGATTTATTATAATTTATAATAAATATGTATAAAATAATACTTTTTGAGAATAATCAAATGTTGTGAATGGACTTAGTAAATCCTAAAAGTTCATAGTTATTAAATGGTTTTTGAGAAAAAATCAATTTATTGAGGTACTTTTAACTATTCAACAACAGTTAGTCAAAGAAGGCAATTCAAGAACTTATATTTTTATTCAAACCAAACTTCTTTTAACTATGCGACATAGGTTTTCTACTTATTAATATTATTATATTATTTAGCTGTTTCTCAGACAAAAATTCACTTGACTACAAATGCCTCACACCTCTAATACTCAAAATATCTGACAAAATTTGACTTTACCAAAGTGAACTGACGCGTCACATTTATATTTTACTTTACTATTTGTTAAATACTTTCATCATTTTTGCGCTGTCTGACTGGCAAATTTGTACAAAAATATTTTTCGCAGTTCAGCAATCAAATTGCTCATTAATTGAACGACCCAAAATAAAACCAAGGGCAAAGCATATACATACAGGCACCCAAACAAACAAACGTACACGCACACACACGTACACAGAACTATTGGGAAAATCCATTGGAGTACAAAATGTTGTGGAAATCCAATTCCATAACCAATTCAAAGTTCTGTACTGCGATAATTCATTAGAAAGTTCAACGGCGCGTAAAATTGAATTATGCATTTTGTAGATGATTTCGTTTTCGATTTTTCGGCGCAAAAGCCAAAATGCGACTTTGTAATTAAAAATACATGTACAAATCTGTGTGTATGTGTGTGTGTGTGTCTCTGTGTGTGTCTCTCTGTGTGTGTGTGTGTGGATGTGTGCAGCATAAATTGTATAAAACTCGTTAGACTATATAAAAGACAACAATCTTTTGTGTTGTGTTTTGGGTTTCCAAATTTACAAATTGATCAGCAAAATTTTAGTTCAATTATTGGAAAATAAATTTGATTAGACGGAATCTTTTATTGAAGTTGATGTGGAATGTGTATTTGCATTTGTTGTTCATTACCAAAAGTTTATTTTATCTAAACATTATTATAGTATTTATTTTTATAATCGATTTTTTCATATTTCAGTTTTTCATAAATTTTTCAAGGACATACAGATTGCGCTTGTTTGATTGCTCATACGCCACGTTTATCAATTTGCTTTCTACTTCTTTTTGATTCATCTACACATTGTTTTGCAATATATTAATTGCACATTCAATTCCGAAATTTACATATAAACTCAAAATTCAGCGGATATAATGAACGCATCTGGTGTTTGAGTTGGAGACTTCGCCAGTTTTTTCACTCAGTTCCGATTCAGTAACTTTTTTTTTTGTTATGTGTTTTCAAAGCAGTTTTCACTGCCCCTTTGAAATTGACACAGATTTTTAAATGACGCATGTGGCGGACACTGCCTTTGAGAGCGGCAATCTAAAAGACTTGCCACATGCGCATTTGCATTGGTTAGCCGGAAAGCGGCGTGTCGATTAGCATGCAGTTATTGCCTTTGGTGTTGAAAAGGTAGACAAACAAATCTCATTTCTGACCGAGAGTCAGTGATTGTGGTGCGTGCCCCTTGCAAGTTGATACTTAAAGAACATGCAATGGAAAACTGTAAAGGTTAAAGTTTAGTAACCACTTTAAATACTTTGCTCATCAATTCCAAAATTGATTCCTTTAAACTGTTTTATGCCGCGAAATTGTACTTTACACCTGTATGTATATTTTAATACAAAGAACACCTTTTTCATTCGGTTAAGATAGCCTTGAAGAGCGCTTTTGTTGTTGTTGTTATTGGCCACCACAACTTGATTTAGCTGTAAGCGGGCAACATAGAAATCCATAGAAAACATATTTTTGTTTACCTGTACGGGAAAACCAACAGTAGCCTCAAGTGCTCAATGGTTTGGCTTCGTCGAGCAAACTGACCAGCAGCAGCAGGATTTCCACCACCACCACCATTACTACCATCATCAGCAGTATTTGAAGCAGCAAAAAAACGAGGCAAGCGATTTAAAGGATTTTCACGTTAAGCGTTGCCTGTCAGCGTTTGGCATGCGGCTTACAGGTGGCTAGCAGCTTTATGGGCTTAAGCAGCAAATGACTCTGGCTAAATGAATTGCGCAACTGTTTAACAATCTCCCTTTCTTCTTCTCGCTCCCTCCCTCTCTTTACAACTGATATGTTACTGCATTTTATTGCATTGCAAGCACTGTGAAAACATAGAACAATTACAAACAAAAAAGAGTTGCAAACCAAGAAAAACTCCCATTAAATTGTAACATGGAAAAGCATTGTAAAAGCGATTTGATCAGATAGAAGCTGCTCTTATAAAATGAATATGTACAAGCATGAGTTGTGGTTCTGTTTGTTTCTTATAGTTAATATATAATATTTTTTAAGGTCTATCATATGTATATGATATAGTGATCCGTTCTAACTACAATAAAATGACGATCTTGACAAGGGCTCAGCTCGAAAACTGAGAGACTTGTTTGCATAGAAACAGACGGTCAGACGGATATGGCTATATCGACTCGGCTCTCGATGCTAATCAAGAATGTATATACTTAACGGGCTCGGATATGCTTTCTTGCATGCGTTAAACATTTTATGACAGAACTTAAATGCTTTTTCCAAGTTTATAACGGAAAGAAAAAACAAACATTCATCAAGCTTAAGTAATAATAAAAAAACAACTTTAAGGATGTTTAAATAAAAGAATTATGTATTATGAATTATGTATTTAGAATTTTTAGAATGCGTGTTAAAAAATCTTTTTCAACAAGAAATCCTTAGATCTTAAATAATTTTCCTATTAAAATTAAAGTGCAAACATTTTCAAAACTTTTAGGGTAAAAGAAAATCAATGGAAAAAGCTTAGCACAAAATGATTTTCAACGCAATATTTAACAGATGCGCACACGCCCATATTTCCGGCCCAATGGACGCGCTCCCCTCAACTTAACCAAAAAAAAAAGCCAATTGGTTAGGCAAAAAAAGCAAGGAAAATCGAAAAAAGAGTAAATAAAAAAGGGTAGCAAAAAAAGGCTACATCGGCTTTGATGTTATTGCCGCAAATTAGCTAAAAATCTTTTGGCTGTTTTCGCTTGCACCTTTGCCATTTACCTTTTGGCAGCTTATTTTTTTCTCTACTCCCTTTTCTCATCGCTTCGTTGGCTACTTACAGCTGTGTGTGTGTGTGTGCGCGTAGAAATCTATAAATTGGTGAAAAATAATTTGACTTAAATTGATAGAGAGCATGTGCAGAATTTTAAATACATTCTCTCTGCTCAAAACTCTTCCAGCAGCAAAATGTCTTTATTTGATTCACCCTTTATTCTCATTCGATTCTCCACTTTTGGGCAACTTACCAAAAACAAGTCCAATGTGCAAGAAGATTTTTCGCTATATACATATTTTTTCAACTGCTGCTTTTTGCCAAGTGCATCACAGCAGCATCGGCAGCAGAAGCAGCAACAAATTTTTGCTGCTTCAATAGCTCAAATACTATTTTATGCTTAGTTGATTATTGACTGCAAGTGGAAATTTACTTTTGCCTTCCATCTTACATTTCGCAACTCGATTTTCAGTTCTCGTTCCTTAACTCAACTCAACTCAACTAGCACTCGATTGCATTCAGCTCCTTATCGTTGTTATTTTTGCTTCTATAGTTGTTATCGTTGTTGTTGTTGTTGTTGTAGCTTTTGTTGTTAGGTTAAGTCTGGCAGAACGTTAAAAATTGGCAGACAGTTTGTTTGTTTTTCAACTTAACACGGAAATTGTATTTTTGCTTTGGCCGAACAATAAAAAAAAACTTGTAAATAAATTGCTAAAAACTATGCACGTTGTTTGTAGATTTTACTACTTGCAATTATTCTTTATTGTTTTAAGTTTGCTTTTAGCTTTCGAGTTATTTATTAAAAATATTCAAATATTGTGCAATGCATATTTTAATGATAACTTATGAAACACTTTAACATAGGGTTTCGATCAGACATCGATATTCCTATCTGTCATTTAATCCCATTGTCAGTATTTACGTCAAGAGAAAACAATCTAAAACCCATAAAGAAGTTACTAAGTTAATATTGAAGCTTGTTCTTTTCAAATGATCCTTCTAATTTTGAGTTCAACCCAACTTAATAGGCAATCAGATATGCACTTCAAGGCATACAAACATTGTCGTTCACAGTGCAAGCAAAACTATCAAATCAACATTTTTTAAATGCCAAAAAGGAAGGCAAGCAATTTGCCAAATCAGCGCTTATAGACGACACAAAGAATGAGAGCAAAACAAGTTGAAGCAACTCTAAAAAAAAAGGTAGCAAAACAAAAATACAGGAAAGAAAAAAACTACAAATAAATAAAATACCAAACAAATACGAGAGAAAGAAAAAAACCGGGCGACCACAGAAACACATGCAAACAAAATGAAAGCCGACTGACGGCCAAAGGCGAACGATGTACAAGGCAACAAGAAAATGGGAAAATGAGAAAAATACCAAAAGTGGAACAGCTGGAAAACGCACTCGGAAGGTTCTTGGGTCCTTCACTTGTTGTTTCTTGTATTAAAATTGGAGTACGTTTTTTTTTTATCTCTCTTTACGTTTCTTGTTCTTATTGTCCGTGATGTTGCTGTTGAGCAGCTGCTGCTGTGTGGGCGGAAAAAAATATTTTTGTTGGCTGTTGAATTCAAATTCTCAGTTGGACTTCAATTTCGTCAGCGTCCCTTTTATTTTTATTTTTTTGTTATTCGTTCTGTTTGATGGTCGATTGTCATTGCGGTGACTGCCGTTGGCGCTGTCAGTTTCAGTTTCCGTTAGCTGCCAACTTTTGACTTCCTGTCAATGGCGACAGCTGCAGCGGATCTATATGTGTCTTATTCAAAAATCAAATGCTATTTATATTTAATTTAAAGATTTTTGCTATTTGCTCGCAGCAAGTTTTTAAATTGTTTGTACTTCCAAGCTATTAATTTGTTTTTCTCATATTCTTGCTACCAAAGCTCAAACCTGACCTTCCAAAATTGAGCACGCTGCCCTTTCATTTTTAGTATTTTTGTTTTTAGCGACTTGCATAACGAACGAAATGCTTCTAAGGAATGCAGTGTTCGCCTTCGTTAACCCAGTTTTCTGCAAATAAGTTCCCATATGTGCATTTTTTTTTTGGTTTCTATTGAAAGCGAAAGTTTCAAGTGAATGCAAACGACGAAGGGGGGAATGCAGTGTGCCACGCTAGCTAGACGCTCAATATGTGCATGTGCATATGAGCACAAAAGTGTTGCATACTTTTGAATGCTATGCCATTATTGTGAAAAGGAAACAAAACAAACACATATAACGATGTCACAGAAATATGGATGTTTGTGGGTTTTTGCATTTTGAAGAGAAACTGCATTCTGCTCTAATATACGATAGCTATTTACGAATTTTAAGGCATTAAATCTGAAATGATTTGCATCGCATTCTGTGCAAAACTAACATGACAATCAAATCAGTCAGGTGCTAGTATTCTCGTTGTGTGATATATCATATCAAAACATATCAAACACAGCAAAGCAAACAAATTTTGCACATATTTTGAGACACTTGGCCAAAATAGGAGAAACCAAATTTAATGTCGCCACATTTAACAGGACAAACCAGAAAAAAATGCATGCAAAAAGAATAAGAAAAAGTGAAATGAAAATTGTATAATAACAAAAACCATATAATATGAGTGATTCTCCAATGCAATTCACACTTTTTTGTGCGTAACTTTGTAGCACAATATTTTTCACAGTCAACAAAAAAGTTTTTGTGTTCCATTTTATATATATAGTACATGTAAGATTTTTCTTTCATAAAAATGTATTGCTCCATATTTGCATACATAGTGAGCGAGGCAGACAGAGCGGGGACAGAGAGACATTAAGGGAGAGAGTAAAGTTTTTAAATTGTAATAGTTATACGGCTCATGGTCAAACGCGAAAATTTTTTTTTTGTTTTTTGTTTTTTTGGCTAAAATTGTTGGACATGTAATTTATTTTCTAAATGTGTTCAAAACATTTTACGGTTTGTTTTCTGTTTGTGCTTTGCCGTTGCAGTGAGAATGGAAATTAGTCCCTGACCGTCAAAAATATATACAAACATTATATTTCTATTTTATATAATTATATTATACAATTTTTCGATTGCAAAAAAGGTTAAGAACTAAAATTATATGAGGCAAAAAGAAAAAGCTGATTACAATAAGTTTTTTAGGTCTTGCATTTTTTATTTATTTAAAATTAATAATTTTCGACATGCTCATTGCTTTAAGCTTTTAAATCTATTTTAACACATTTTTATTTAAAAAATAATAATGGACAGTTTTGTAAAAATGTATTTTCAAAAACTATTTTTACATTCATGGGTCTTAAACCATGTTATTATTTTTATTTTTTCACTTTTTGCCCACTTTTAATTTATTTTCTTTGTGTAGAAAATTTGACCACAACTTTAACACATTTTGCTATCTGTAAAATATATTTTTACCCTCGATTTCATTAAAAATGTTGCCCTCTTGACACCACTCGTTGCTTAGGCCCCGGGCCCTGTACACAAATTACGCGTAATAATTTTATTTGCAACCACTCTGATTACACAATTGAATTGGCAGCTTAGTTTTATGCGCGTCAGCTACTTGGCAGCAGCAGCAGCAGCCGTTTGAGAATGAGGAGAAACAGGGGCATCGTGGACAGGTGGGTTGTCTCGCAACTCCCAGTTGCCATACAATTAGCATGGTCGGGATATTTGCTACCCTACCCCTCACTCTTGGGAGGCCACGGGTTTCTAATGATGTTCCTCCAACTTTTGCCGTGTCTCGACAGTTTCATTTGGTTCGACTTCGTCTTCGTTGTTTGCTATCCCAAATGATTGTTGTTTTTTCGATTTCTCTTTCTCTCTCTCTCTCTCTCTTTCTCGCACTGTCACCCGTAAGATTTTCGGCAGAATCATTACGACGGCCATGCCTCAAGCCACCTCTCACGCTTCGTGCCATCCTTCTGGGCAACTTAAATGCGCTTAAAATTAAATCTGATTTCATGAATATTGATTGATTGCTTTCACCTTGAATGAAAATCCGCTTTTGTGCTACTTTTTGTTTACTTCTCGCTCTTTCTGAACATCCTTACCTGGCCGCACATCCTGCCCGCAGCTCCTTTTCCCATCCTGCCGGCAGCTGGCCCTGGTTTCGTTTTTTTTTTCCATGAACTCTTAAGTTAAATTAATGAGCTACAGCGTTCGTTTCGTATTATGTAAAATTATTTGACCAAAAATAAGTTGATTTAATTGAGTGTGAGTTAAGGCCCTGACGGCTTATGTAAAGACCATTATATCAGCCATAGGCAAGTAGCAGGAAGTTGCCTGACTGACTTAACGATGAGCGTACATTTTATCGGCGTTGTAAATCATGTCGAACGCAAAGAAGACCTTCAACGGAAACATTCGCTTGTGTATGTGTGTGTGTGTGTGTGTGGGTAGCCTAAAGTAAATGTTTAATAGAAAATGCTTATCTTTATATTGAAAATACATACATAAAACGACATGAGGAAAAGGGTATAAAGGGTATATGTCCACTTCTAGGAAAATAGATAATCTGCCACAGAAACGCGAAAGTGGTTTTCTTTTTAGTATTATAAGTATTGCATAATTTTAAGCTTCTATTCAAAATAGTTTAAAAAATTCTAAATTAGGTTCTTTCAAATATTTTGTACTTTTTATTGCTTGGATCTAACGAAAGCTAATCAGCTTCGAACCAAGTTTATCAGTTATGATACCAACAATTTAATAAGGTTACAAATTTACAGCTTTTCATGTTTAAAAGTTAAAGTTTCATCAGTTAAGTCTTCTACTATAACAACAAAAACATATAAATGTATACATCTTAAGTGTTTCGAATAGTCCCAAAAATCGTACAAAAGAGCTATTAAACAATCCGCAATATCTTTGCCATCTCTGCAACAAATTTAATTTTCATAATTATAAAAACAAAAAATGTTCCTTTAAAGCTTAATTTACTATTATAAGCTTATTTTGCATTTTCCGCCTCGCGCTTCCCCCCCTTACCATTCGAATTTTTCACTTTTAACATTGCACATTATCTTTTTACTACGCTACTCAACACTCAACTGTATACGTTTTTGTCAGCTTTGAGCGTATCTGTTATTTATTATTATTTATTTTTATAATGCTGTTATTTTAATGCTTAATTAAAAGGTAATGAAACGAAAATAATTCATAATTCCCTCCCACAACAATATTAAAGCTCACACAAACGCTGGCCCACGGGGCGAGGCAGTTAACAGCTCCCGTAGATAGTTTGTACTCGTATATGCATAAATACTATATATATGTATGTATGTATGTATGGTATGGGTATACCACATATACAACACATACATACGCAGCCATAACAAAAGCAACGTTAATGAAGTCTTTAATTAAGTTTTTAACTGTATGTGTGTGTGTGGTTTGTGTGTGTGTGTGGCTTGTGTGTGTTACGCTTTGCTTTGCTTTTTCTTCTTCTATCTTTAAGCGCTCTTTTCGAGTGGCGGCAACTATGAAAAGCGGATGGTAGTTAATGCAGCTTTGACAATTCTGCAAAGATGGGTGCCAAAAAAAAAACCCATTTGCCAGGGTTGCCCAGCCGGCTAATTTAGTATGTGTGGCCACCACATACCTTTCACCCCTGACCAACAAATGCAGTACACGATTGAAGGGAGATTGGCGGAGTGAACAACTTTACGCCCAACCATATTCAAAGTGGTAGCTCATTTTTTACATTCTGACCCTTTTACGCCATCCTGTTGACCTTTTTTGTGGCAAACGATTCTCTCCCCCTCCTTCTGACCTCTTATCTACTACTCCGTTTTGTTTTGTTTTTTTATGGCTATCGCTACGGAGATTTGTAAATTTGTGAAGCATTTTTTAATGTGCTTAAATTTTATTTTAGTTTTTCGGGTGCTTTTGTTTTGGCCATGTGGACATGTGTTGCTGGCCAAAAACTTTGTCGTTGTCCTTGTATATCACACAAACGGCTTTATTGGTCAGCAGGGGTTAACACAGAACAACAACAACAACAACAGCAACACAGTTAGTTTCGTGAGTGACCCAGCATTAAATGCGCTCTCCATTTCCATTTGCCATATCCCGTTTTTCACCACACCCTTTCCTATGTATTGTATCGTTTAGCGCGTCGCTAGCCGCGGGGTTATTTTTGTTGGGTTTGGTTTTTGCCCCATGCAGAGCATCCGACTTTGGTTTTGGCTTGGCCGGTGTATTTCAGTTTCAGTTTTGGGTTTTGGGTTTGGATTGGTTTGGTTTGGTTTGGTTTATGTAAATGTGGGCGATTGGGGGCGTGGTCGTGGGGCATTATCCCCCGTTTTGCGCTTATTTAGTTCGCTAATGGGGCGTAAGTGTGATTTAGCAAGTGTTTAATGAGCTTTTCACCTTTATTCTTTTTTTTTGTTTTCTTTTTCATTTTCATTTTGTTTATTTCCCAGCTAAGGTGAATAATGCGCAGCGGGCGTTCCATGAAATGGATCCATCCGTAAGCCATAGATAGCCAAAACAGGATGCTAAATAGTAACAACGTTTAATGAAACAACAATTGAGTTCAAGCGGATTAGATAAATGACAAACTTATTTGCATTAAATCTATAACAACACTACAAAAGCATTTCATTTAACTAACAGTTATTAACTTAGTATATTGTTTATGATGACGTTTCAACTAACATAGTGAAAAGCTTAGTTGGATTATTAAGTATTTAAGCTGCTCATTTCGTAAACTTCACTCTCTTTCATTTATGAAAGATTAAAGCTTCTTGGAAAAGAGCACTCTGATGAGCTTAACGCTAAGCTTACGTCTATATGCATTTCCAGTAAGATAACAGTAAGTTGTTTCTAAATTGGCTTAAAGACTGACACAAACTTGCTTTAAAGAGCTGGCCAAGTGCAAAACAACTTACTCTTCACTAGCTGCCTAGCTAATCCGAGCAACAATAGCTTGGCAACATAAAATGTTGTTGCAAGAGATATGCTTTGGCATAACAAAAACCGATTAGTAGCATTGATATATATATATATATATACCGACTGATGAGAAAAAGAAAGCCCAACAAAGTCAAAAGTCAATCTACCACACCCACTCACACACAAAATCTTCTTCATTTTTCAATTCTTGTTACACACTCGATAACAATGAGTTTTAGTAACAAAGGGAGATACACCAAGGAATAGGCGCCTACACAACTATTATCCACCTGCCCCAAAGAGTTGCCCGAGTGGCAGAGAGCCCGTAACCTATCACAACATTCGAAAAGTAACTTCATGTATGACCTGACAGTTACAAACGGTTGTAGGTCAGTAGATAAAAACCCGAACTTAATAAACGAACGGGATATTTTCTTCTTGCACCGAGAGAAACCAAAATTAGCAGTTAACGCGAGAGAAAAAGAGAACCATTGAAAGAGCAACTAAAAAAAAGCTTTTTCGAAATTACATTTGGTCTCATTTCAACGAAGGGATATTTGTCCCAAGCTGAAATATTTAAAGGGAAATTTTAACAGTCTATGCAAGTTAACATTCTTTTGTATGTTAATAACAATGCACTATTGTCTGTTTTTGGGAATGAATTATAATTAATGATTAGTAATATTCTAGTTTCAATCAGATCCGAAAAATTTTTGCTTTGTATGGGTGTGGTATGATTATTATTTTTCTTACGCTCACATTAAAACAAAAAACCACCAGAATGATGTTAAACTAGTCTCGCATTATTTTTATACTTCATTGTTTGCAAGTGAATTTGCAGTTACTTAAAGATTTAAGTTTGATAATCAAAAAACATACCATATTTCGACAAGACTTGATTTGTATTCAATATAATTACAACTTCAAGCGTAAGAAAGTGCTTAAAAATGAGACGATTGCCTTGCAATAAAATATCGATATATTGGTAATTGTAAAATCATCGATTCAATTAAGCTTGGCAAGTGTCACATCTAGATAGTAAATTTGTGCTGTTTGCTGATACTTTTCTCATGAACATCATTGTGAAATAATAACCTAGTGAATTCATAAAAATTGATAAGCAATAGTAAGCTTTGTGTTGTAACATGTTGCACTTTGTTAATGTATCTTTTGTTCGTATTGCAGACTCAGAAACTAACTGGAGTTCCGAGTGCAGACAAAATTGGTGTCTACACGAATAAAATTTTTTACTTGCGCAAGAACTTCCTGGATTAGCTGCCCAACAAGAAGCATAGCGTGGAGTTTATGAGAAAATACCAAACTATTACACCATCATCAAATCTCCAATTGACGTTGGCACGATCAAAGCGCGTGTCGAAAACGCTCTGAGGTCTTAATTAGCCGGAGAATCGTACCGTGACTGCCTGAGATTGGAGAAGTTGTTTTACCGGGCGCTTGAGAAAATGGATATCGGCGAGGAGAAGCCCAATACTGAGGATACACAGCTCCAGTGCATAGAGAAGCTTATGTGTTTCAATAATCTCTTTTTTCAGATGTATAAGCCTTCTTTTGCCAATTCCTTATCGAGCAAGTTTGAGGATTTGTCCAAAAAAGTAAAAGCCAAACAATTTTAAAACGTCCAAGAGTTTGATAATGAAATGTTAAGTATTTTTGACGGAATCGAAGCTGAGATAAAATTTCTTTTGATGGGATTAACCACTAAATCGATGTCCAGGTTCTAATATGTAAGGAAACATCATATACACATATACTATGTAATTCCGTCAGTATAAAAAAACATTCAAAAATATATATAGATTTGATTATGATTGAATAAATGCAATGCAAAAAGCTTAAATTATAATTTACAATATCACGCAAATAAAATCAATATCAGACGATTTTTTTTTCGAAAAGAAAGCGTTTCAAATTAATCTTCTTAGCTGTATGTAAGCCTTTTTTGACTGAACACAAATGAAACCGGTAATATTTACACTAATTTGATTAAAAGCATTTTAATGGCTCAAGCGAAGCCCAGGTGAGTGTGCAGCACATTCAATGCACTGGGGGCCCCTGCCTGCTTCAGGGCTTGGGGTCGGAAGTGTAGCGTGCAAAACGGAAATGCACAACCCATCAAAATGTCCGCCCATTTAACGCATGTGTTTGCATGCAAGACCTCCATCCAATGCAGAAAAGAAACTGCCCAACTTGCGGGACGGCGGGAAGGGGCCGCAAACGAAGGGATTTTGGGTAGACGCTGAGCAATGTATGTCTTTTCTTCGTTTTTCAGCAATTTCAGCAGAAAACTCGTACTGCGAAAAGGCGAAAAGTTCAACAGCAGCCGCTGCTCAGCAATTTCTACCTGACTGCAAAAAAGTTTTTCATTTGATTTCTGGCACTATATGTATGTGTGTTGGTATGTAAGTTGGTGTGTGTGTGTGTGTGTGTGCGTGTTTGAGTTGCCACAGCACAAAACATTTTTCTGGTCTTTTGGATTTTGGATGTGTCGTGGTCTGCTGCAGGTCTGTTGAGTTCTTTGGCAGCTGCGGGCATTCTCTACTCTGCTTTGCTTATCGCTCTGCCAGCTCGTAATGTTCGATCTGCTTCATGGATTACTTGAGGATTTGTCCTTGTCCGCTGCCCAGTTAAGAATTTAAGCTTCACTCGGGCTAACATTACACACCGGGCCACCTTACTACCATCTTCTGCAACCCTTTGCTGAAAACCACAACTCCCACTTGTTTCAGATACGCCCACTTTATTTGTTTTTCACGCTAAGCGGCCAAGTTTGGGCCATCAAGAAAACTTCAACTTCAACTGCAGTGCAAGTCAAATTTTTGACCAGAAAAGCGTCAAACTTTTCCACTGACGTTTTGCACTTTTGCATATTTCACCACTGCAGCAGCTGCAAAAGAAAACTCACTAAAAGTATGTAACACAAAGTGTTAAAGCAGACTTTGAAATACTCTTTCGTGTATAAGGTTTAGAAGCTGTTAATTCAGTTCAGACAACTATTAAAAACTTTAACTTTAACCATTAATAATAATAAATAAGTAAGTATTGCCTTGAACCTGACATCTTTCAATGCAAACATCACATCAAGTGAAGTATACTCTTAGTTAGAGTATAGATATTTTGTTGTACCTTGCTAGTTCGCCAGCATCGTTTATCAGAAGGTCTTGGCCCTTCTCGCTCCTTTGCATCTTTCTTTTAAACACTTACTTAAGTAGAAATTTATGTTGTTTTTGTGCCGCAGTCGCTTGCCATTTCACCACCCCCTCATACTGTCCCCTGCATTATCTTAGCAAAGTTCTCGCTCTGTCCCTCTTTTCGGTTCGAAAATGCGAAGCTATTGGCGCAAAATGTTGCGTTTGATATGTTCTCGACAAGCGCCCAGACATAAAGCATAGCCAAGACATTTGTTGATGCACCCGCTGCACACACACACACAAACACACACACACCAACATGTACTTTGAGCCACGTATAGATGTATCTATGCAAAGGCGAGTTGGCGAAAGTTGAAGTTTTGCTTTAACAAGATAACACGCACCAGCATGAAAAGCTGTGGCCAAAACTTTTTTTTTGTACGCCACTTGTGTGGTTAAGGGCAGAACAAAAAAAATCTAAAAAAACGAAAATGCCAGCCAATGGCAGCTACAAGAGTCAGAAGAAAGAAGTGAATTGAAATCATTTTGTGGTTTTTCATATTTTTAAATGAAATTAGTGTTTTTATAGGATTATGCTTGCAGTTTCACGTCGATAAATACTTTTTTGTACTCAAACATTCATGTTAATGAAAGTTCACAGATATATGAATAGTACGATTGGACTAGATCTTGAGATTATAGATAACGATAAATAGATAGATAGATATATGGATAATATAGTGGTAACATTTTCAATCGGTTTAGGGTATGAGAACTAAAATATTTAAACTCTATTATGAGCAGCTCTCTTAGCACGTAGCTTTGTATGCAACTTGCAACACGACCCACAAGTGCTCTTCAAAAATTAACAAAACACAATCAGAAGTCATTGAAACAAGCCTACAAAAACTTTTAAGGCCCCATGTTAACAGACGACACCAACTAAAACTCTACAAAAAACAATCAAAAGCTCAAAAAAAAAAACCAAAAAGCAAAAAAATCACAGAAGTTTGCACAAAAAGCACTCAAAATATTGTTGATTATGACGGCATACACACGCACACATGGAGAAAATACCAAAAACTCCATGCACGAATGCATCCTTGTCATATGGACTAAAGGAAAGCCTGATCCATGTCTATAGGCAACGAGTAGGAAAAGAACCAAAAAAAAAAAAATAACAGAAGTACAAACTGAAAACTGACAGAGCCATGAAAAACGGTTTTTTGGTCGCGAGTTTTTTTGTGTGAATGATTCACGGCTCGGGGCATGTTTTTATTTTTTTTTTCTCTTGTTTTCGGCGCGGTGTTTAGTTTCGGGTCATTGCGCATTGTTATTGTTTCGAAGTCATAGACTGCAAATTTGTTTTTCAGTTGCCTGCCACGCCCACACACACACACACACACGCACAGCGCCCATCGCAGGAGTAGAGCACACCACAGCCCAAAAGGCCTCGTTATCCAACAACTTTGCATTTTTCTATGTCGAATCCAGTCGAGTTTTCGATCGATCCATGTCTTTAAGAAGCGTTCTCTCGATTAATGTGGTTCGTACAGATATATTCTTTTTATTTTAACAATAATACAAAAATGAACTTAATAATATTTCTTATTATTAATCTTTTAGTGTGACATAAAAAAGTTTCTTAGTCGGAATTTAAAGATTTGGTTTGTTAACAATTAACTTTTTTCTATCCTGACGTTTGTGTTGTTTTTTTGCCCCTCTAAATAACTTTAATTAAGTTTATGAATTGTTAATTAGTTTTGCATTAAAGAAGTGTTGTTGCTTTTGGTTTTAGCTTTTAAAGCAACCAAGCTATTGCCCTATAACAAAAGTAGCTGAAAAGCTGATAAAATAAAATGTGCAGCATTTAAAGGCATTTGTTTTGGAGTCTAACTAAAGATGAAGTTAAAAAGCTTCTTAGTTTCTTAGCTGTAGCTGAATGTTAACTTTGCCAACAAGAAACTTGCATTTTAATGACTTTTTGAGTTTTAATTTAATTTAGCGCTCACCTAAAGTAATCCTTAGCATTTAAGCCGTTTACACTTTGCCCCAGCTACATAGTTAGTTATTTTTGCATAGTCCGATATTTTAGCCCGAAAAGTGCATTTGCATTAAAAGCAAACACGAAAGTTGCGAGAAACTTTTTGTGCGCAGCTAAAAATAACATTACTTAAGCGAACGAAATTATCAACAACATGTCAAGCTGCCAAAAAGCGTAACGATTAACTAGTCTCTTGAGTGCGGGCTCTAAAATATTTTTCTCTTTCGCCCAATCAGTTTTTGCCAACGAAAGTTTGATTAATGTTCTATGACTTCCAATTAAGTTGCGCCAATATTTAAGCTGAATGCGTTTATTGGCAAAAATTTTCGATCAAAGTGTAAATTTGTATTTAATTCTGCTTCAACTGAACAACGAAATAAATTAAAACGCTGTGTCGCTGTGTTATAATTCAAATCTAGTTATAATAATTATTTTTGCATGCCTCTGCAAAACCGTCTTAATTTATAATACATTACATTCAAGCCTTTCCTTTCGTAAACTTAAATTAAAAATGCTAATTTCGCAAAGCTTATTTTAATTAGGCACATCAATTTTGCTTACCTTGAGCATTTGAATTTTTGTCTGTAGTAGGTCTAATTAAATGATTCCACATTTTAAACATACACAAACACACCAATTATATACAGAAAGGCAACATCTTTCCTTGTCGCTCAATCACTTTCGCTTAATCAACCAGCTTGGCAGCCAGGTACCAACAATCAAGCGACATCAAGGCACCACACACAAAGTCGTATGCAAACGTACCATGAGCAACCCTTAGCCGCTAATAAAAATGCCAAAAACAGAGGGCGCAACAAATTTGAAACCACAGCGGTGCAGACGGGGCAAACAGAAGTTGATTGCTTAATAATATTTTGTGATGATGTGAATTTACTTTTATTTCTCATTTGGGAAAGAAAGAACACACTCCCGCCATTCACACACATTCATACACATATACACACATTCATACATACATACATACACACACACACACACACATACACAGAACTAAGCACGCACAGCACTCATTCATTGGCTTTTTAACAAAGTCAGCTCACTGAACCCAAAAGCGGGTGACATTCTTTTTCGTATACCCTCGCCTAAATTAAGTACATGGGGCATATTAACCGTGCTTAGTGCTTGAAACGCAGCCAAAAAAGTACAAAAATATTAAATTTTAATATACTATGCTGCTAAAAATGTTTTGCATGTCGCGTTATGAGCCTCAGATAAACTAAAGTAACTTAAGTTTGACTTAACAAATCCAAAGACATTCTTTTACAGGAGAACTTGTATTTGATTATACTCTTACGTATTTCATAATGTAAGTAAATATATTTGTTTTAATACTTGAACTGTAACATAATAAACGTTTTAAGTTTTTGAAGTATTTTCACTGAACAAAATAACAATAAATCAACCTCTTCCCGACAGTTCTTTTAATATATATTCCTTATTTCCATGAAACATTATATTCATATTTAACATCAACCATTTAGTTTAAGCTGCAACGAGGTACGAGCTGTACGAGGTATCTCTATGTCGATAATTTGTTTGATTTTTTTGTTAGTCTTTTCCTTTTTTTTATTTTGCATGCTGTTTAGATTATCAGCAAGGCTCGAAAGCGAACAAAAATTTGAATTGTGTGAAGTTGTGGCGCCAAAACATGTGTAAATATTCATAAATGTGAGTGTATGCGTGTGTGTGTGTGTGAAGGTGTGTGTCGCTTTGTTTACTTGCAGGTCGCTTTGCAAGTTTATTTGCCACTTGTTGTTGTTGTTGCTATTGTTAGTGCTTTTGGGCCTTTTGTTTTTGTTTTGTTTGCCACTTTTGGCATTTGTTTTGTCCCAGCGATAAAAATGTAAATTTATGAAGTTTTAATCAATTTGGGGAATTCGCTGCTAACAAGTCTTTTGCGTGCTCTCCTTTCATCCCCTGCTTCGCTTTTCGGTTGCTGTTTACTGCCTAAAGGCAAATATAAACACACACATACACACACACAATCGACCATAGAAATAAATGTGAACTTTTTTCGTGCTTTGAGTGCGAAACATTTAAAACATATTCCCATTTATTTATTTTGTTTTTTCCCCTTGCATCGGTGTCGCATTTTTCATTTGGCTTTGTATAAAGCGACGACCAATAAAGACACCAATAAAATTTTAATTCAGTGTTATTTGTCACTAGAGGCTAACAAGGGATCGAGGGGCTACAGGGAAACAAATACATATGCACAAACGTACATATATATCTTATTTAGTTTTTGTTGCGTACAAATTATATTTAATATTGGCTGCTTAATATGCCAAGAACAAAAAAAAACTTTAAAAAAGTTTCCGTATAAAAAAAAGTTGTCTATTTCCCAAGATATGAAAGTTTATATACGAACAATTCCTTTGGGTACTTGGGACATCATTAGAACTTGAGAGATTTCTAAACATTTCTATTGTGTTTTTTTTTTAATGATATTATCATATTTTTAAAGTATTTCCTTCAGTTTTAAGTGGCTCTTTATGTAATTTAAATAAGTTTTTCATTACATTTAGCTGCCTCATTCAGGTGACCTCTAACCTTACAGCCTGAGGTTGCCTTGATTTATTCAACTTGTATAATATTTAATTGTACTAATTGACACATCACATCAGGCACATAAACATGTGCCCCACCTGCAACATCGTGTTTATTTATCATTTAATTAACATAAAGCAGACCAAAAACAGAAAGAAACAAGAAATAGAAATAAACACGACCAGGGCCTCAAACAAATTGATTGTTTATTGTGGGCACATTAACACACACTTATACACACACACACACACACACACACATACACACACTCTAACTCACACAACCATCACAGATTTACGACTATTCAACAGCAGCAGCTTGCGGCACATGCGGCGTATGAGCAATGCGACACACACACACATACACACACAGAGAGAGAAAGAGAGACAACAACCGCAAAGGTTATGAAACATGACCGCAGGCCAAGGCAAATTATGGCCGCACAAACTGTGACAACTGCGTAACGGTAATTTCCCAATGTCCAGTTGCGGATTCCACACAATGCCACAGCCAACCATTTCGTTTGCCGTGGCCGTTGCCGCTGCCTTTTTATATTTATGTGCGCAGAACCACTGGCAGCGTGTAGCTGGAAAGGGGGGTGGGGGGGAATGGCAGCAGCGGGGGCTAAGTGTTTGGCCGAAGCACAGCATAAAACTACATTACTCAGAGCATAATTTTAATGTGCACCGCAGGCAAGCAGGCAGTTGAACAACAACTAAACAACAGGCATAAAACAACAATGAAATCGTTCAACCAAAAACTAAACGACTAGTTGTACACACTACTACTTGAGCAAGAGGTACTCAATGTATACTACTGTATACAATTTTATCCAATAAAAAAATATTAAAAGCTAATATTTATATGTTTAAATAACTATACGATCTACAAGAATATAATTTAGTAATTATAAAACATATTTGAAAGTGATTCAAAACTGTTTTACAAAACAAAACGCGATTGCGATTGCATCTAAAACGGTCATTACTTGAAAAAGAGTTGGAAAAACTTTGTTAAATGAAAAACGAAGGAAACATGTCCCTTTTGGGTATGAGTGAGAGAGCAAGAGTATTTTTGGTTGTGCAATGTTGTCACTGTTTAGTTAGTAGCTGTTAGTTAGTAGCGGTAATTTATGTTGCCATTAGCGGAAACCAAACGCACTTAGTCCAAACAAACAGACCAGACGAGCACGAAACAACAACGACAAATAGAAAACTAGTCATAAAGCAGGAGCAGAGGGAAAAGATTGTGTCGATTTATGCCTGCCAACTAAAACACAAAAGCAACATAAATAACGCACAAAAGTGTATGCAACTGGTTTTCATATTCAAGTGCTGACTGACTGAAGCTGTCGACGCACTGCTCACATCTCATTATCAGGCATCATTTAAGCTCTCAGGCAGGACACTCGACTCGACTCGACTCGACTCGATTCGACTCGACACGAATCGAATCTCTTAGCTAAGCTCTGTAACAACGCGGGCTATGTTTTATTGGCGTTTGTTTTATTTCCGACAGCGGAACCAGAAACGGAAATTTCTCATTTCACTACATTTCCGCGCGCACAAACACACACGCACATAAACACCGAGAAAGGAAGAAACATGCAGCTCATATGCATAAAATGCTTAGGAAAGCGGAGAAGCGGGATGAAATTCGTTGAAGGACCTCGCCTCGAAATGAAAAATAAACAAAGAATTGTCTGGCCTGAAATCAAAAAGGCGATGGCAGCATTCATTCTAACAAATATGTGAATAATGGGGCAATAAAACAGACAAACAGCTAAAAATAGAAAGAAAGAAAGAAAACAAAAATCAAAACAAAAAAACGAAGAACAAATGGAAACATGCACAAACATTAACTAAACAACAACACCACAATAAGCAGCAAACGGAGAGAGGATAAAGAGTAGCAAACTAAGAACAGCAAACCGCACAAAATGTTTAAAACTGCCGCAAGGCATAATTTTACCAGCATTTTGCTTTACTTTCTTTTTAGCCTGGTATTTCTAGAGGACACTCTGGTGCTGTGTTGAACAGTTGACAGCAGTTTATTTGTTTGTCTTTTGGTATTGTAAGCCTTAGTTGTTCTTTTCCACTTGTAATTTTTATCATTTTTTGTCCTATGACTGAGATTTGTTGCTGATTTGTGTTAAGGCATTTGAAATTCCAAGTGGAAAAATCCGCTTTGCAAACTTAGCATCTATTTTCATAGGATAAAATGCATTATAAGATTGTAAAAATTTATTTTATAAATTTATTTAATTTATTACAATATAATTATAATTTATTTTTAAAGATTTATTAAATGTAAATCATAAGTTTGGAATACAGAATGTGCTCTTAACGTAATATCGAACATGTATTTTTTGATTATTTTGTAAAAATGTATTATAAATGGGTTAAAAACTTGCTATTTAAACTTTTTCTTTTTTTTTCTATTTTCTCATCGTTTTTCATTTTAATTAATTCAATCACCAAAAACATATATACAATGAGCTTTCACTTCTTTCTAAAAATACAATGTTTTAAAATAAAGGAATACATTTAGAAAAAGGGTTTCGAATGTCTTTCAATTTGTCGACATTGGTCACCTGTTTAACTCGTTTTTTTTCTTCTTTTTTGCTTTTGTTAAGCTCTAAATTGTTAGCGCTAGAATTTCTACTTGAGTGAATTTCTTACAAAAAACAAATTCAATTTGCATTTGCTGACAGCTGTGAGAAAGAAAGAAAAAAAACTAAATGAGATGAAAAACAAATCAGAAAAAGTCGAACAAACTCAAAAGAAAAATGCGCCTGTCGCTAATTACGAAAATTTATTGAAATCAAAAGTGTCGCCTTCGAGGCGAACGGGGGTGTGGATGTGTCAAGGAAGGGTTAAAAATCGGCTTTGCCGCTTCAGTTGCCGACGGGTTTTGGGCTCTCTACTTATTGACACTTGACCAAACGGCCAGAGGCCAAGCTAAAATGGTTATTTCTATTAAAACTTTACGGCTATTTTTGTTGAAAAGAATTTTTTTTTGGTGTGTTTTTTTGTTGAAACACCATTTTGTCCAATTCTTTTGAACCCGTCGAAATGTAATAAATGTGCTGCGAGAAGAAAGTTTTCGATATCCTCGCTTACAAATTGGCATTAATTAATTTTCAATTTTTTCCTAAAGTAAAAGCTTGAGAAAAACTTGAAAATGAATTCAAATAAATTTTGATTTTTTGTTGTTCGGAAATGAAAAATATTCAGCAATTTTTTTGGAAAGCTGGAAAGCAAAAATAAAAGTATTGAAAATATATATATATTGGTTATGTACTGCATAAGCAAAGTTAAATTCTTATTTTTAATAGCCCATTTATGTTGCTTTAAGGTACGCGCTACCCATTTACGATCCAATTAAAAACGAAGTAAAACTCAATTAGACAAGTTGCCAGAAAACAGGAGTGAAAAGCACGATGTATACAAAATATGTACCGCACTTTGCATACTTTTTCAATTAAACCCGGCTATAACCTGCCCCAAAAAAAGAGTTAAAAGCTAAGCCGCACAACAAATTATATGTATATAATTCTCATTGAATTTTTTTTTTTTGAGCGTTGCGAATATAAACTTTTATATTGCTGATGCTCGCCAGGAATGCCAGCCCTAAACCTACCTGAGCCATATAAATAATTCCTTTTCATAATAATTTTTTTACTGTGTTCTTTTATTTGTATAATTTTTTTCGCGTGCTTTGCTTCTATTTTCTATCTTTCGCATATAATAAACAAAACCAAACGGCCATGTGCCTAATATAAAATTTTTATGCGAAGGGCTTAAACTGAGCAAAGGGTTTGGAATATGCGCCACGGCTTAGCTTATAATGCAAGTATTTTTATTATTATTTTTTCATTGAATTGAAAGTATTTTAGTGTGGTTATAATGTGTGGCCAAAAGATACTGAAATTGTTAAATAGAAACAAAATAATATTTAAGTTTAAGGCACCTACGATACATTCAACTTATTTTCAATTTAAGTTAAACTGAAAATAATTTCCAAATGCTATAGAGCTATTTGCCATAGTTTTTGTGGAAACTTTCTTTATGATGCCAAACATTAGGAAATTTACAAACAGAAAGAAAACATTATATGTATACTCTGTGGCCATTAAGTAGATGTAGGGTTTGACTAAGAGGACGGAAAAAATAAATATAAAACTAAATAATACAAAATATGAAAGTTTTAATGTTAGAAGAACGCAAAATATATTAAGTGCAAGGACAAAGATTACTAAATTATGTATTCAATAAAAAATATTTTTTTTATTGCTAATGCTGTCTATCGATAATAGTAAGAGCTAAAACACATAGGTTCCCACTTAAAAAAAAAATTTAATAACAAAAATTAATAACAGACGCAAGTGCTCGGGTATAAAAGAGTATTTCGCCATCGGTTTCGTCACAATATAAAACTTTTCTTATTTTATTGCTTGAGAAGCATAAAAAACTTTTCAATAGATGTTTGTGGATAGCAAGAAAAAAGTGTCCAGTCGAAAAGACATGTGTGAGAAAGTTTCGGCAAAGCTATAAACTTGCGTTACGAAGAGGATTCGATTCCCTTTTACTCGGTTCATTCGTTGGTAAGTCGCTGGTCAACTAAGGAAAACAAATGTCGAAGTGACAAAGCACGAAAAGAGTTGCCGAGCGTGAAAAAAACTAAGACAAATGCGACAATAATAGAATGAGTATTACTTCTGCTTAAAGACGAAAATGTTTTACCATAAATAAGTTAGTTTTATTATCGTATAAAAAAAAGTACTTGTTGCATTCTCTAACTGTTATTAGCGACATTTCGTTGGACTTTTAGTTAGCCAAATAGTGTAACGCAAAGCCATAAATCACTGTCCATACTTAGGCTCAATGTACGCCCACGCGAAAAGTCAACACATTTCTCGGGGCATAAAAATGGAATTGAATACAATGGCAACGCCAAACTGATAAGTAGCAATCATTTGGAGCTATGGAATTCGGCAAACACAAAACACAACTATAAATAATAAGCGATTGTATTGTATTTCATTTGAAAGGACGACCCAGTTTGCACTTGGAGTCAACACCAGCACACCAAGCATCAATAAGCGAAAAACCCTCCCCAAAACCTATTGTTTAGTCTCTGCTCACTGCGAACAAAGGATTCCAAGCTCTCTTCACAGTTCTCGGCATGCTTAAGCACGTGTAGTAGTGTCCAAGTTTATTGATGAGCTCAGACATTGTTCAATGACGACAATGCTAAAATGACGAAATGACTTTTACACACTTTGACTTGCCAACTGGCGATGTATATTTCTATTTACGTAGTTAAAGAAGCCAGAATTAAATTAATTTAAAAACTTTCTAACTTTTTTAAGATAATTATATAGGTGCACTTAATTTTTTGTATATTTCCATGGTTAATATGTAATGTATATTCAATATCTAACATTTATTTTTTCTTGCGTTATTTGAATTAAATTTCTTATAATTTTTAGCCAACAAAGCCATAACTTTTGCCTACACATTCTCTTCTAGTTTATATATGTATATATTCTTTTCCATATCTTAGTTTTTCGCAACTCCTGCCAAGGAAAAAAAATGAAAAAAAATGGGACACATATTTGGCGAACATAAATTTCGAGCACCAAAAGTGAAAAACATACAATTTTTACCACATTTTTTTTCAATTTCAATGCAATGCAATGCTGCCGCTTTTTTATAGCGCTTTATAACGGTCCTTGGGCATTATGTATTTCCAACATGCTAATGCCAAGCCACTAAAACACACATTTCGCTTCCGCTGCAACAAAAACAACAAAAACAAATAGAGGGACAAGAACAAAAAACAAAGCCTAGCACCTAAAAGTCAAAGAGGCAAAAATCGCCAGCAAATTGAAATGGCACACTAAGGGTTCACAAGTTTTTCATATAAATCTGAAACAGCTGGCACACAGATTGGTTACACACCCACTAAATAATAAAAATGGAGCTCAAAGAAATTGAAAGTATGCGCGCAAAGGTACAAAAATTGTTGGCATTAAAAAAAGCCCACAAGCAAAGTTTAAGCAAATGCCTAGAATTGCAGAAAATTATGAAATCCCAACGGAATTGTTTCTATGAAAATTTACGAGCCTTTTACTAACAAGATCATAAATATACAAATGTATATTATATATTTTGAATAAAGTAGATTAAAGCTACGGCAGACGCCTGGACCTCACGTTATGAGCAATGCTAACATCTCGCTGCAGCATAAAACGCTTCAGTTCGAACTCTTGGTTCGTTTCATTCATTTAAAATAAGTGTTTCGGTTACCCAAAGACAAGATACAAATGCTACAGTAGAAGAACCTTGGGGATCTGCTGTCCTACAAGAAAAAGTTGCAATACTTTTAATTTTTCATTCAAAGCAACTTACATCAAAATATGCATTAAAAAAAAAAAAAACAACAACGGATGGATCAAAATTATAGTACATTCTGTGTTGTTAATACTCAATAATGTTACTGTCATAGTAAATATAGCATGCTGTCAACCTTTTCACCTTGGGCGCACACATCTTACTTTCAGCAGCACTTTCATCTTTTTAACACCCAAAAGCTCATCAGTTTCAAGTGGCAGCAGCAGCAACTAAAACGACTTTGCACCTTGCTTGGTTTTTCAAGGAGTCTATCCAACTGCTGTTGGTTGGCAGCCAACGCACACAAATCCTTTCAATTATGCGCACATTACAAGCTAATAATACAAACTAAAGGATTACCCCTTGGCTCTATGAGCAAATAATACATATGAAAAAGACGCCCGCCACTTGAACCAAAATGCCATCAAATTGCTGCCAACGCAAAAAAAAAATGAAAAAAAAAATTCAAACCCCAACAGAGTGTTCTCTGAGCTGTTGAGGCTTTAAGCCAAAGCTCACACACATGTGTGTAAGAGTGTGTGTGTGGGTGTGTAAGAGTGTGTGTGCTCAGGAGTTTGTTTGTAATTCAATGCCTGTCATGACAGCCAAAAAAAGAAAAACGAAAAAAAATAGCGAGAAATGAATTTAAGCACATTTCAAATACGCACACAGCGCCTAAAAGTGCGCCCGCTTTGCACGTTGTGCTTAACGCATTTATGCTGGAAACGTGATATAATAAAGTGAAACCAGCAACAACAACAAAACACATATATTTATGTACACAACATAAAAAAAATAAATAAAAAAACGCAACCCATGTTAAGTTTTTTTACCGCGAGCAAGGGGTCTAAATTCAAAATCCAACACAGCGGCCTCCTTTTTGATATCAATATCAGCGCTTCTTAAGGCCCACAACCCTTTGCCCAACGAAATATAACTCATACGGCTTATACGCATTGAGTCGCCGCCTCAAACTCCGAGAACTTCAGCCTTGAGGCCAAATCAAGTCTGAAGAAAGAAAGCAGAAGAAAAAAAAAATATGCTTAAGAAATTTCTTCGCACCCTCGAAATTCGCACACGAGTCGGCTGTAAATTGAATTGAATTTCGATGGCACTTAGCCCCAGGGCATCATGACTGTCTGACTGTCAGTCAGGCTGTTTGTCTGCTGCCTCTGTATAGGTCTTTTGAGCTTGCTGTCTATATTAGGGCCGTTCTCAGCCTTCTTCATTTCAGCTGAGCTGCCATCATCATCATCCCGGCGCATTAGGCGCGCATTTTCGAGTGCCTTTTCCAAGGATAAACGTAAATTTTATTAGTTTTTCTCTTCGTGGCTGCTGCTTCTTCTTTGCATTAGCGAAAATTAGTCAGGCAACAGCCAACACCAACAACAACAAGAGCATCTCAAAGGTTCTTTTTGATGAGCCAATCGACTTCGAATTGAAACACACAAACACTGCGATATATATATATATATATATATATATATATATATTTATATATATGTTTAAGCTGCTCTGAGCTGCCTGTTTTATGAGTTTTCTATTTTAATCTTAAAGTAGCTTATTCGATATGTGAATATTTAAAACCGAGGCACATATTCATCGAGTATGTTCATTCATGCCCAAAACACAATTTTAAATCCTTGAATAAAGCTTTTTTACTGCTTTCTGACCTTTGGCAAAAAAAGGTTTTAATTTTACGATACGATAAGGGAAGAGGACTTTCAATAGAAGAATAAAAAGATAAAAAGATATTTTTAACTGTTACCAAATTGGATCCAACTTATATTAAATATAAAAGTTTAGTACCAATAAAGTTGCTTAGTTATTTTTGGAAACTTATAAAAGTAAATCTTAATATTTAAAGAATAATACTTATCTAATGGGGAAATTTAATTTGTTGTCATTCATCACTTTGAACTATTTCTTAACTCCATATTGATTTATCCTGTCAGAAGCTCACAATCAGAGAAATTTCCATTTGCTATGCCAGCGAAAAGTGTTGACAGTTTTATTAATTTGAAAAATGAATGAAAATTGCAGAAAAATGGTGCGACATTTAAAAAAAGAGAATTTAAATTAACGTAATATAATTTGACATTTGTGTCATGTCAAATGAATGCGAAGCTTTTTCTTTGTTCTATTGGAGGAGGCACAGACAAATTTGCCATGCTTGGGATTCATTTACTGAATTGCAATCAGGCATTTTCGTTGAATTGCTTTCTAATGAATTTGCCTAGCGACAAGTAAAGTGTCGTTTTCATGGGCGATGGAGGGAGATTGGATTTAAAAATAAACGAGTAATAGATCCGACATTTATTAGACAGGCTAAAAAAGCAACAAGCAATAAAAAGGGTGCTCTGCAATTTAGTAGCAATTTGATTTTTTAGCTTAGTTTGGCAGCAATATACTCAAAATTAAAATAAAATATTTTTCTTTACAAAAGATATGCTTGAAAATTGATTACATAATGTTAAAGAGACAAGAAAAGTATTTCAGAAATTTATTTTGCATTCAAAGAATTCTTTATGTTATATATTGTAGCATAGAGAAGCAAAAAGCTGGTTGACAAGTTGGCTTAAAGATTCTGATCAAGAATTTATAAAACTTATGCGATCTTGGATGCTTTCTAAGAACTTAAAGCTTTCGGCCATAGTAATAATACACTTTATTCACTATTCCAAAAATAAAAGCAATCAGCAATCGTACCCAAATATTTCATTATTTTCTATGTTTATACCCTGATCCCATTAAAAATGGGAAAAAATGGTATAATGGTTTTGTGCAAAAGTATGTAACAGGCAGATCAGCATCAAAAGTCGAGTCGATATAGCCATGTCCGTCTGTCCGTCCGTCTGTCCGTCCGTCTGTCCGTCCGTCTGTCCGTCTGTCTGTCTGTCCGTCTGTCCGTCTGTCTGTCTGTCCGTCTGTCCGTCTGTCCGTATGTATGAGCCAACCGATCTCAGAGACTATAAGAGCTAGAGACTCCAAATTTCCAACTTAAGCTCGCCTAATCCTTAGGCAGTACAAGTTTGTTTTCGATTTTCGATAACTCATCCCGTTTTCGATATACACATGTGATCGATAACAACAAAATCTTGAATTTTGAAAACTTTGATAATGAACAAAATAATGACAATCTGTGAAATTTTTATTAAAATCGGTTAAGAAACACCGGAGATATGGGACATTGAAGTTGTGTATGCAGTATGCAGTATGTGCGTACATACAAACACACATACTTGCAAACGCTGACTGTACGCGTAAAGTATAGGGATCAGGGTATCGTGTAGTCGGGATTTCTCGACTAGAGCCTTCTACTTGTTTTTTTTTGTTTATTTGTATTTTTGGTTGAATAATCAAAGAACAACTTTACATATATACATTATGTTATAGAATAATAACAAACTTTGCCCTTACTAAGTAAGTATATTTTGTCAGAATAACCCTTTAAATACTAAGAAATATTATATCGCACACTGTAGAGAAGAAAATATTTACTTACACAATAGTAAATAATGTTAAACCGATCAATGGTATTCCAGCAAACGAAAAGGGTCTCTCAAGAAAGTAGCTTATTCCTATAATATCATTACAATTAAGATTATTTGTTGATAATAAATAATATAAAAATAATACTTAAAGTAATCTTTCACATTAATTCACCCCAAGACGAAACAAAACCAACCAACACTTTGCACCCTATCAACTTAAAACGCTGAAAACTTAACTGACAATTTGATGAGCATTTGCAAACTAAATTTACCCACCTGCACACACTCACACATGCGTACGCACACACATACACACACACAAAACTCTAAGCACAGATCTATTTAAATGGTAAAAATTGTAGCTGTAGATTAGGGGAAAGATATCGTTGTATTTGAGCCAGGAGCGAAGAGTTTGGCAAATACCAAAATCTGTTCAATGGCATCTTAGACTAAGCGCTCGCATTGAGCAAATATTACAATTACACTTGGCGGACACTTTTGCCAGTTGAAATTGTGCAATTTATTGCGTATACGCAACATGCAACGTAACGCAAATCCAGCATTCAGTTGCTTACCTGACCAAAAGATGGGGTTGAATAAGGATAGTAAATGCATTCAACATGAAAACCATTTCAAGCTGGCACTTGCGTTAAATATAAAATGGAATTTGCTGAGCTTAATATTATTTTATTGTGAGTGGTTTGCTTGTGTGTGTGCATTAAGCTTAGCTCTTATCAAACCCGAGCTGCAAATAATGAAAGTCTTCACTAAGTTGCGTAAACGCACTTTTCAGTTACTTTGCGCAGCTTCAATTGAAATTTATAGCCCCAACATATGAAACTTTCTACGGCAACAACTGCCCCTTTAGTAGAAACTTGCAAATATGAGGCACTTAATTTACCTTGCCACATTTGTGGGTTATTTCGAGCAAAAGTTTTACCAGCTTCATTAAGGTTTAAGCTTATGCAAGCGAAACGCGTTGTTAATCTGGCTTAAGTAGCTTGAACATGAAATTGAAATTGCTTAAAAAACGAATATTAAATACATATTAGGCACATTCTTTTAAATCTGCCTATGCTATGGCTCATTTCAATCATATTGAAGAACAAGCAACTCCCTATGGTCTTACGAACTCTTGTTGCTCAAGGACCATAGAGTCTCATTATAGTTATCCGCACATTAATAAAATCTCTAAAGGCATAAGGGTGTGCGTGTGTGTGTGTGTTAAGAAAGATAGCTGCTCAAATTTATATGCCACAAGATGCATAGACGCATGTGGCATATGTGATAAGAAAATAGAGACAGCGACAAGGGCTGGAAGGTGAAGAGAAAGCGCGAAAACCAGCCACAGGCGTTAGCCCCCTTTGTGACTCAGCCACTTCGACTGACGCTGATTGATTTGAATAAACGCGCGCGTATTTATCAAATTAGCCACAAGACCCTCGGAGAGTAAGCAAGGCTCACACACTAACATATCGACTGAAATTTGCCAAAGGCGTCGATAAAAGGAGCATCTAAAATTATAGCCTTTATGTTATTATGAAGTATTTATTATTGTAAAGTTGCACTAAAATCCATTCAGTAGTTTTTGTAAAGTGTAATGAACCAGGTTTAATTAATTAGATTTTTCATAATTATAGTAAGATATCAGTTGACCAGCCAGCTTAAACTAAATTTAAAAAAAAAATGCTTAAAAATATTTAATTTATTTGTTGTAGGTAAAAAAAACGCAATCCCCTTGATTCTACGCCTCTTTACGCTGCTCACTATAACAAACATATTTGTATGTTTATATGTGCTCATACAAAGTGTCATCAACTAATCAAGTGGCATTTGTAAGGGGAAAGAGAGCAAGAGAGCCCTAAGAGTGAGGGCAAAATGGAAATGAGAATAAATCTGTTGTGGTCAGTGGAAGCATAAATTCGAGCAGAGCTGAGCGAAATGAAAAGAAAATAAATAATAATTAATAGGCGAATCAAATTGATAAAATACGAAAAGACATTGCGTTGATTTTGATTTAAATGCTGAGAGCTCATAAATCAATAACAACCAAATGAATAAATATTACAATGGTAAGCAAATAATAATAAATAATATTGTGTGGAAAGTTTTGCAGTTTTTCAACACTGTCCATTAGCGGCACATAAATAAAAGGCTAGCCGACAGGCAGGCATTCAGGCTGCCAAGCGAACAATGGACACCATTAACATACTTTGTTTAGCCAAGAAAATAATAATAGTAATAATAATAATCAAAATAATAATAATAATGATGAAATGGGTTAAGCTCTGATGCTGATGCTCTAAGCGAACTGACACCATTTTTTTTAATATATATTTACTTAGCGGCTTTTTATGCATTTTCTTAGATTTTACAGCCAGCCAGTCAGCTGCCAGTTGCCTAACCGCTTCTTTTATTATTAAAAACTTAAGCCAAATATTAAACACGCACCATGAGAGTTAACTTGCCGCCTTTGCGGCCAGCGTCTGAACGAAGGTTTCATAACTCTGAATAATTTTATTACTTTCCCTTTTCTTTTTTCGCTGGGTTGACCAGCCACAAAGGGCAAGCGAACAATAAAATTAGTGGCCCATAAAGGGCACCACAGTTCGGGGTGCTTGTAATATATTTTCATTAAATTCTATGCAATTTTATGGCTTTTTAGCTGAGATACTTAACCTTAAGGAATATGCATAAATAATTAAATGAGTGTGCAAATTATATTTATATATATATACATATATTAAAAGCATAAGGTAAGGGGCAAAGGAATTTATGACCTCAGTTGAAAGGAAGCTGACAAAAAAATATATATCATATAGAAAAAATATTTATGTATCTTTGATTGGACAACTTTTACGCCAAACTGTTTCATCTAATAAATATATTTATGTTTGTTTTTGTTGTTTGGTCATCTAAGCAAAAAACTTGTAATATTTATTGCGCACAAAGTTTTCTTTAGTTTCCAGATCGCCATTAGCCAACACTGGCTACGTCAAGAGCTCTTGGCACTTTGTTGCAATAACAATAACACTGTGAATTAAAAAGAATAATAACAAATGCCAAAAACACAACATGTCAAGTGAACAAAAAGAAAAGGGAGAGACAAAAGATGCCCGTCTAAACGGGGTCACGCGGCGTATTCGCAATGCCAACAAAATCGCAAATAATAGCCACACATACATACGAAAAAAAACCAAAATACCAAAAATGACTTTAATTGAAATTTATGACACAAGTTGCTGTTCCAGCAGCAACAGCAGCAATAAAATCTGTGCAAAAGTCAAAAAGTATCCACACCAAACGAGAGTTTTTGCTTACTAAAATTAGTTTCAATTTGCTAAAAAGCCAAAAATGCAATTGGATTGCAAGCATTGATTTTTGATTGTGGTACATGAAATTTATGTAATGCATGCTTATTGTTTAAGCGCTACCAACATGTATATATATATATAAGCACTTTAGCATATAGTATACTATATTGCAATTGAGCATTCATATGTAATAACAATTGAATATTACGCATACGCCCCGTGGTAGAGCAAACAATGTACATATGTTGCCACAACATCAAACCCTTTGGCTACCCAACATTGTTTACGATTTGTAGAAGCTACCAACTGCAGCTAAAGCTGGAGCTGGAAATGGAGATTGGAGATGGCGTTGGTCAGCTAGCGGTATCTATGACTGTGGCAACATCCGTCGCACATTTTGTCGCCAGCTGCGCTGCCCATTGAAACGGAAATGAAAACTCAACGCAGCGGAAATTTAATAACGACCAGCAATTTAGCGACAAGTGGAGAGCCATTCCGAACGACATGTTTATGCGGCCATTTGACTGACCACAGCAACCAACCATCCACCAACCAACCAACTAACCAAGCAACCAGCCCAGCCCAGCCACGCCCCCTTTTCAATTGTTTTGTGTGCGTGAGTGTGTGTATCTGTTCATTGACAAATGACCATTTCATATGTGAAATGGCAATTCAATTGATTTCTACGCCCTGCTCACCGCCATAATGCCCAACTGTGTTTGCAATTGAAATGAAAATAGTTCAAATATGTTTGTCCCAGCTGCTCCACAGCAATAATGAGAAGTATTTCATAAAGACCAAGCCAATCCACCGCCAGCACCACCCTTTTGCAACAATCCTACCCATAAATTGTGTCTCTGTGTCTATCTTTCGATGAAAATAATAAAAAAAAATATATACTGACAACAAATTGTCAATAACAATGCCAAAATGTTAAACGGCCATCGAGCAAGCAAACAAACACTGCACGGAAATTTATTGCTCGACCAGATCAAGCACTCATAAGTCATGGTCATATTAATAAATTTTATAGTTTCATTTCGAATTGCACAATTACTGATGTGGCTGTTGCTCCTGTAAGTGCTGCTTATACGTATGCAGTATAAATATTTCTGATCACAACATAAAGCAATCAAATACAAATTTCATTGTAACGCAATAAAGTTATATTTAAACAATAAGCAAAATAATCAACTATTTCAGAAACTTCCCAAGCAAATAAAAATATTGCTTTTATACAATGTGCATTCTATATTTCTAGATTCTTTAATTTATTTTTATTTTAAGCAAACGCTTTGCTGTTTGTGAAAACTTTCTGACTTGTTTAATGCTGCCTGCTGTTATTAGATTGACTTGGTCCACAAGCATTTTGAATATTATATTTTGATTCTAATTTCTATATACCAACTTTACCAAACATGTGATAAATGTATTAATATAATTGAGTTATCTATTTTCGTAAAAGTTACGAATTCAAAATATTATCTCAAGAAATAAAATATCACAGCATAGATAAGTAAATTCTAAGCTCTTGGCATAAATCACGAAATTTTGAAAGGCAACATATATAAGTGTTTGCCGACACACAAAATATATGAAAATATTTGAGTTAAGTAAGCAATTTAAAAATTGAAGCGATTTGCGGCATTTGTTTTAATGAGTTTGTGAATTTCCTCTTCTGAAATCTTTTTAATTAGCAAATATTTTGCACAAATATTTCAGGCACAAGTCATGCTAACAATTCGGATAAACCAGATAAGAAAATTACCCCAAATTATAAAAAGTTCTAACGGCGCCTTAAAAATAAATTCCGTTCCAAACACACACACACACACCACAAAGGCGATAAAAAAAAATGTTCTACGAAATTAATTTTCCTAATCAGCAGCAAGTGAAAAGTCAGTCACTTGTCTTTTGTTTGCCTTTGCCGTCCAAAGCACACATATGCCAAAAAAAAAAAAAAAAAAGCCCTCCCTTTCACTGGATAACTTGACTAAACCTTATATTAAATGCCTGACTCAATTATGCTCCTCTTGACATTCTTTGCCAAAAAGACAGCTAGCTGCTTATACATTTTGCAGTCGGCCGCCCCGATACATGGCTCAGACAGAAGACGTCAGCAGCTGTGCCTGTCAAGATAACAAAGAGTTTTTGACTTGTGTAAGCTGTTGCCTGCTAGCATTTCCATTGTGCATTTCTTTTGCACAGATTTTGCAGCTTTATATATTTTTCGATATATATATGAACATTTTAGAATGTGAATTAAGTAATGCAATTATGCAAAAGTTATGAACACAAAAAAAACAAAATGTTAAATAAGTATTCAATTTGATTTAATTAAAATTTTGTTGAAGTAATTAAATTTGACACGAACTTAAAAGAGGGAAATATAGAGGGAAAGAGACGACTTGGGAATTTATTTCTCGAACGCCTAAGCCAAAAAGTAATTATCCATTATTTACTTTATTTTACACAAGCTCACATACATTCAGACATTCTGGCATTGCAGGCACTTGTATATCGTACTGCCTGAATCTATTCATTCTGTATTCAGCTGTATTCACACCAGAAATTAGCATAACAAAAGGCAGCTGCACAATCCAAACATTGCTAAGTCGATTCTTAATTTTCAATTAAAATCCAATTTGTTCACAAAAACGCCAAAGAGTCGGGTTATTTTTTTTTCATTGTTCGTCTCCCATCTTTCCACTTCTCATCCATCCGTTTCCGAATGAATTATAACTTGCACACACACCCAACAACATACACAGTTTTTTTGTTGCACAAATCCATTGTCAATTGCAAAACGGACACGCAGCATTGTGCATGAATTGGTTTAGTTTGAATTACTTGGATTGCAAGCATTGTAGTTGCTGAAGCAAGCGGATTGAACAAGAAGAACTGTTTGTGATGAATGGAAATATGTGTGAATTTAAATTTAATTACAGCATTGGATTAAATGTTAGATTTTCTATTTAATTTTCAGAAAGGAACAGTTGTTGTTATTTGATTTCGTCTTGAATTGAAATCTTTTCAAAATTCGAATGAAAAGTTAAAAAAGTTGTTATAATTATTATTATTACTATATTTGTTTGTTGATTTCAATATTTCAATTACAATAATAATAATACCGAAACTTAAAATTGTGTTTAGATAAACGTCTGACTGTGTATATATATATTAATTTGGCGAGCTATCATTCGAGACACAAAATCTTTTAAATATAAACAAATAAAATTAATTGAAAGTGTTGTTTTCCATAAGCAATTAGTAAAATACTTACAAATTGAGTCAAATTAAGAATGCGAATTTTTGTCATGCAAACTTGATAATATACACAAACAACAAGTTATTATACTATATTTCAAATAACCAAAATTTTAAATTAAATAATAATAATGTGAAAAAGTAAAAATAAATTAAAATTTCCCCAATCTTGTATAATTTTTTATAAAAAATAAATATATAGTATTAAAATCGTGCTGTTACATAATCAGTAGAAACAAGTGACAAGTCAAAGTGAACAAAACGTTGAAACTTTTGTGACTTAATCGAAATGGTTAAGATTTTGTTGCTAATGGGACTTTAATTGACGATCAGCAATAGCCTTGCGTTGATATGTAACCATACTCGCATAATAGCCGTTATGGTCCAATCTTTTGGCCAAGGCCATCAGCTGTGGCTCTCTTGTGCAGAACAAGCTTAGCAAAAAGTTGGCCAATGTCCATTGAAACTGTTTCTCAAGATCGCAAACAGAATCGCATGTGTTTTTGCAGGACCAACGAAAGTCCTGGCGACTCTCAAGATTTGTCGAGCTTTTATTAAACAGTACACAGAGCGCAAAGAACTTTTGCTGTACTGCATCCAGCTGCATAATAATGTCAAAGAGCTTATCCAGATAACGTCGGGACTGGTTATGTTGCAGTAAGCCCCACTCGATGCTATCTAGATATGAACCATGTATTTCTAGCAGATCATCTAAAGTCCTTGCTGTTAAGCAATCCAGAGAAAGATCCCTTAAAGCGTTGGCTAAAACATCGGACAGCACATAATTACGCAAATTCTGCATAAAGCTCAGAAGTTTTTTAATAAATAGTTTCAAGCGATCTTTGACAGTCCGCGCCTCCTTCGACGCCTCCAAATTGATACGATCTTTGAAATACGAATGTTGTCGCCTAATGCGCTCATTGAGCACATAGTTTACATAATGCATTTGCCAGATGGACATAAAACACGATTCATATTGAGCTGAGCTGTTTCCTAGAAGGGCTAACCAATGCGGCGAGTGATGCCAGCTTAACAAAAAGCGTTGCCAACAAAAAGAATCTTTTGTGTATGAAGAACTACTTTTAGTTACATAGAGTTGCTTATTTTCTTCGTAGACTAGGTACTCCAACATGTTGTTTAGTAGATATGTATCATAGTATTTTGAGGGCTGTTCTAGAGCTGGTTCCAACAGTTCAATAAGCTGCCCAACAAACTCAACATTGGTGAGCAGTAAGTATTGATGCAGTTGAGTAAATAGCTCCAGAGCAGTAGGTAAGAATTCTTTAAGTTGATAAAACAACTCATGGGATGTCGTTTGCTCTAGCGTGCTGAGTAGCTGCTCCAATTTCTCCCGTTCTAACTGCTGATAGTTTTGTGCACAGGCTTGACTCAGTTGTTGCAGCAAAGTGTCAACTGTTATTGTATCGTTTAGTTGTATTCTCAGAAATTGTTTAGCGTAATCTTGACATTTGCCAATGTTGAGCATTTGTTGTGCTAGTTTTCTATTTAAAAATGGAGGCAATTGCTGTTCGTCTAGCTCAAAATGTGAATGCCAATAATTGCTAAGGTTCGAATCTTTGTGTTTGACTATAAAGAATTCGTCCTCCGACAGCTCACCACTCACTAGCCAGCTGCTAATCCTTGTCAGCAGTGTCTGAGTGGCGGCTAGTAACCATCGCTCCAACAATTCATTGTATTCCTTGTTGCCCACATTCAGTTGCAGTTGCAAGTATTCTAACAGTGGCTGGCGGCAATTGAAACCACAGCACAATTGCAGTAGCCAACAGAAACGATGCAAAAATTTACGTGTTTGCCAAAAGATTTGCATTAAATTTTGATTTAGTTTTGCCTTTTGTTTATTATAGAACTTCGAGTACAGCTGCAGCTCGACAAGTAGACAGTTTGATAACTCTTTACCAATTCCACCCAGCTGCTGTAGACGCAAAAGTTGCAAGTGCAATTGCTTGTAATAGTAGCCAACCTGTCCGAGTGACAGCAGTAGATAGGATTCACTAATGTTGCTTTGGTAATTTGGCCAACGTAGCATTAGACTCTGATCCAGGGCCGAATAACGCAATTGCTGACATTCATAGCCTAATAAAGCATGCAAAGCATCTTGCAATCGATAGTCTTGTGGAAAAGTTAGAGTATTTCCATACTCTCTCAGTTTCCAAAGCAATTTTTCATATTCCATTTGCTCAGCAGTAGTGAGCAGTTGCTTCAGCTGAATCTTTGCTAGATCTGAAGCACTAAATGATTCCTTGTTTATACATTCTACAATCATACCTAGGCGTTTCTTCACAGCAGCGACATCTATTGTTGTGTGCGGGCAACTATTACCCATTATCTCAAAAAACTGAATCAATTGCTCAATAAAATTAGGCGCATTGCGATCATGGGAAGAGCATTGATAGGCGGGATTACATTTGAAAAGTCGTATGATAAAACGAGATGCTGCTATAATGTGTCGTTGATGTTGCCACTTAGGTGCGGCAAGCTTTCTTTGACTCAACACGGTGTCCACCTCGGAAGAAACTTTTGTCAGATCTTGCCGATCGTTTTTAAATTCAGTTTTTATAATTTGCAGCTCGATTTTAGATGCCAATTCTTTTGGTTGTACTTTATGCGTAATTTTTGTTGGGATTAATTTTTTTTGTACTATAGGCATTATTATGTTGGGAGATTCAAAAGCATTATCAATTCTACTTTTTAGCTGATCCAATTCAGTGGTTGAGTCTTTACATTTAACTTGCTGCAGTGTTCTCGGCTTAAAAATTTCACACCTATCTCTTTGATATAGCTCTTTCATGTCTTTAAGACTCTGGGTTTGACGCATTAAATATGTATCTTGTAAATATTTGTAATCACTAGACTTGGAATCGGTATCTTCAATCACTTTAGTTGCATTAGTTGTTTCATTTAAGACCGTTTTATATGAGCTTGTTGGAACTATAACATCTCCAAGAAGCTCTGATTCAGAAGATTTTTTATTTAAATTTGTTCCACACATATAAGTGTTCAAAAAGTAATCTCCTGGAAGTTCAAAACTGACCATTTCTTCCACATTATCGATTGGTGCTGAGTTGATTATTTTGCTATCTTTCGTAGCATGCGTATGAAAAGTTTCTTTGGGTAGCTTTCGTTCCATTTCTTTTTCAATAATTATCGATTTACTAATAGGTTGTATATAAGTATTCCTCGGTGTAACCGCATCCGGGGACATTGTAAAAGTTCCAGATTCAATATCGCTGTTTTGATTAATCATCGAATCTGAAAGTCTTGCATAATCTTTAGGAATTTTCAATTCTTCGGACTCTTGAACACAGCTATTTTCATTAATCATCAAATCTGAATGTCTTGCATAATCTTTAGGAATTTTCAATTCTTCGTACTCTTGAACACAGCGTTTTTTAATCATGCCACATACAATTCGCTTATGTGTTTCCATCGAGCTAAAACGGCAACCAAGATGTTGAATATGCGCATACCCCACTTCAACTATCGTTTCGCTTTTGTTTAGTTGAATAACACTTTCCGTTAGCTTAATTAATTGATCACAGTGTTCCTTGCGATATTTAAGCGATTCTTTTATTTCCATTTTTTTGCCAAACTCGGTTAGTTCATAAACAAAATAAAGATACTTTTGCCGATTGTTTTCGTTCGGTTCTAGCTTAACTAGCAGCCTGTAAAGATGCAAAAATAGCAGGTAGCGAAGTTCCTGCAACGCCTGTCCATCACTATCTATGTGCAGTTGCTTGAATCGCTTTCGAAAATCGCTTAGCTTAATGAATTTATTGCTTTTGGGATTTGGGCAGATCAAATTCAACCGCGTGCAACCTAATTCTTTGCCTAATTTACATAAAAGTACCGGAATAGGGTTGACAAAATCCAGGAGGGAAGGGTTCGAGATAGGCTTCTTTTCAGACTTTTCTTCGGCCATTCGAAAGCAGATAAATACACAATATATAGTCTAAGATCTTTGACAAAAACGATTCAAAATATGACTCAACTGGTTACTAAAATAACAAACAAATCTTATTACAATTATATTATTATTTCAAAGGTAAACTACTTAAATGTATTTAACATACCATTGAAATTGTCCTCAACTACTTTTATATTTGATCCATTGGAGATTACTTAAGATTTGGTATATTTTTTCAAATTTTTTCTAAAAAAAAAAGGTTGATAAACTTATTTGACAACTATATGTAATATATGATAAATATCACAAAGGCAGAGCAGAATGTTCAACTAAACCTTTGTTAAGATACTTTTCAATCAATCATATAATCTAAATGCATGTATATTCCCTGTCAACCTTCACAGTGTAATTAACTCATAAATCTGTCAAAAGATTGTCGACACTTTGCAAAACTAAAGGATTCAGCAAGAAAATTTGTTGCATTTGCACCTTTTGCAGCCGCCGCAACCTTTTGCGACAGAGACAGATATAAAGCGCTCTTAAAATGTATAAAGCCACTTTTAACCTCAGAGCGTAAAAAGTTTTTCACCGCTTGGCAAAAGGAAAACTATGCAAAGATAAGTGAAAAAGATTATATATGTTAGCATTGTAGTAAAATTTACCGCCAACTGTTACATATAAAAAAAAGAAAATTAAACGCAGTGACTGAAATGGCACACAATTTACGGGCAGGCAAGTCAAACGTAACGGAAACGGAAGCGGAAACAGCCATTTAAAAAACTGTCACCCGAAACACACACACAAAAGATAGAAACGATGCGAGAACAAGAGATATAGGGCACCCAAAGTGTTGGCTTTAAGTTATCAAAATGCTTTTTAGCGACACGCCCTCCAGCAACAGACTTCTTCGTTTTATTCGATAGGCTCTGTGCTAGTACTCAGCAGATAAAAGTTAAAATTAATCGATGTTATTAGAAAAATAATAATTGAGTTATAAGTTTAACGTGCTTAAAATCTTTGCGCATGATGCTTAAGAAAAACACGAAACTTTAGAGAACTCCTTAATACGAGTAGAGTTGAGTTTCATATCAAACTAATTTACTATATCTCTCAAGACTCCGTACTTGCTGTTAAGTAATGTAACTATTGCGATTAAGTGATTATTTTTGTTGTGTACACAATCTATCCAGGCATCAACACATGCTTGTATAACCTTATCATCCCCATTTCAAAGTGCTTAATTTGTTTCTGTTTGAACTTATCACTTTGAGATTTATTGCCATACTCCTAAGCATATATGTACGTGTATGTATGCAAATATCAAGATAAAGATACACTTGTAAGTGCATTACAAGGCGTTGGGGAGGAAGGTAAAAAAAAGCGGAACAATAGATAAGCACCTAACTAACCAACCAACTAAGTTGAACTGCTCAATCTATAGACACTCAAGTAGTGTAGCTGCTGATTCAAGTGCATGTTGAACAAACGAACGAGTCGAACAATGCAAATAATTGTCAAACATTGCACAAAGGAGGCTGGCAAAATGTCTGGAAATACGCCCCAACCGCCCAGCAAAACGCCTGCAATGAATGGAAGCAAGCGTATGATTTTTTATGGAGCTGCCAGCAGGCATTGTGCTAAGTTGTGGAAAATCAGAAAAACGCTCTAAGAAAAGTGAGGGGAAAAACTTTGAGTATAGCCTGCTATGATTGTCTTCTATGCTATTGGCTCTCTCTTTCTGACTAAGCGGCGCTTTAATCGTGCACAAATACACAAAAAGAAGTGCAAAGCGACTGAAAAAAAGGTGCACATTAGGTATGACGAGGAAGGGGAAGATGTATGAAGGGTATTCGCTCTGTCATTGGCTTTGCACATTTGAATGAACGCGAAACTGCGGGTGATTCGAAAGAATTCTAGTGTCATTGTCGTCCCATCTCTTGTACCCTCACTCCTCATTCCTCCGCCCCTGCCACGCCCCCCCCCCCTTCGCCCTTACTTGAACTTCCACCCAAAAACATTACAATGAAAGTCAATAAATTTGATTTGACATTTGTCTCTCACTCCGTCACTTTTCTTTACTTGCGCTGATTCAGCACATTTGCCTTTTACTTGTCGTCGAGCTTCGATTGTAATTTTATTATTGCTGCCTGACAAAATGTCACACATTCAGTTTTTTAATGAGGGATGAAAAGTTTGCTGAGCAGTTTGACAAATAACTGGAGAGCATGCAAAGTTTAAAAGTTGGTGTTGATGCCAGAAATGCCTAATCGAGTGTCTTTGAACGATAGTTTTGCCATTTTGTCGAGATTATAAGGCTTATGGTTTTGTCATACATTTAAATATACATTTGATTGTCTTAGAAACCATCTTAAACTTATTTAAAACACTCTTAAGCCCATTTAAATAAGCCAAACTTAACAAAATCGCCTGAACTTCATTAAATGTTAAACTTCAATCAAAATTCTTGAAATTTAGGTACTTTTGCAATTGGTTAGCTTCCTATGGCAGTTTAGCAATTAATTTACAAACATAATTTCTATTTTCCGTAGCATAATCAAAGTAAAACCAATCAAGATAATTGTGTATTGGATTAATTTTCCTTGCATCGATCTCCCCATTAAGCATCGAAGTCAATGCGAATTCCCCATGCAAACCAATTTCTCCTTACTTGCTGCGAATTAGAAATTGACTAACACACCACATATATATATAATTAATGATTGCTGCTCGGACTCTTGGGCCTGTGGCTTCATCTATGGCTTTGGCTTTGAGTTCAGCTCTTGCCTTGGCTTTGGCTTTGGCTTTGGCATTGGCTCTGTTTTAGTCGTTATGCACAAATTTATGCATTGCAGCTAGTAGCACGTAATTGCAGAGCTATCGCCTCGGATGTGCGGCTAATGCATTGGCTACTCATACGCCATGTGTGTCTGTGTCGAGTCTCAAGTTATTAATTTACTGTTACATGAAACGGCACAAAGTTGAGTACCAAATGACGATAGTCACGGTTCTTTGTTATCCCTTTTAATACTATCCTTATAATGCTACTATTTTAAATGACTTAGAAATAAGGACTCAATTAAGTAAACAGATTGTTTTTTTAAAGAAACTCTTAAAACCGTTTGTAAAGTCTTTTGACTTATTTAAATTTTTTCGAGCTTTGTATTCGAATTTAAAGGAATGTTTTAATTGAACAACTAAGTTGTATTAGTCTATCGAAAAGACACAATATTTAAGTGCAGATTAAGTTAAATATATTAATAACCAAGTAAGAAGGCTCTAGTCGAGAAATCCCGACTAGACGATACCCTGATCCCTATATTTTACGCGTACAGTCAGTGCTTGCAAGTATTTGTGCGTGTGTGTACGACCATACTGTGTAGTGCATACTAAACTTCAAGGTTCCATATCTCCGGTGTTTCTTAACCGATTTTAATAAAAATTTCACAGATTGTTATTATTTTGATTAATAATTAAAATGCCATTTAAAGTTTTTTCAAATTCAAGATTTTATTGTTATCGATCACATGTGTATATCGAAAACGGGATGAGTTATCGAAAATCGAAAACAAACTTGTACTGCCTAGGGATTAGGCGAGCTTAAGTTCGAAATCTGGAGTCTCTAGCTCTTATAGTCTCTGAGATCGACGCGTTCATACATACAGACGGACAGACGGACAGACGGACAGACGGACAGACGGACAGACGGACAGACGGACATGGCTATATCGACTCGACTGTTGATGCTGATAAAGAATATATATACTTTATGGGGTCGGAGATGCTTCCTTCTGCCTGTTACATACTTTTGCACAACTTCATGATACCCTTTTTTCCCATTTTTAATGGGATCAGGGTATAAAAATATATACTTAAACTAAATAAGCCGATTTTTTTTCGAGAAACTATAAATTTGAAATATATTTTACAAAATTGTATCTTATTAAAAAGTATGACATTAAAAATAACAAGTAAGAAGGCTCTAGTCGAGAAATCCCGACTAGACGATACCCTGATCCCTTTACTTTACGCGTACAGTCAGTGCTTGCAAGTATGTGTGCGTGTGTGTACGACCATACTGCATACTGCATACTCAACTTCAAGGTTCCATATCTCCGGTGTTTCTCAACCGATTTTAATAAAAATTTCACAGATTGTTATTATTTTGATTAATAATTAAAATGCCATCTGAAGTTTTTCAAATTTAAGATTTTATTGTTATCGATCACATGTGTATATCGGAAACGGGATGAGTTATCGAAAATCGAAAACAAACTTGTACTGCCTAGGGATTAGGCGAGCTTAAGTTCCAAATCTGGAGTCTCTAGCTTTTATAGTCTCTGAGATCGACGCGTTCATACATACAGACGGACAGACGGACATGGCTATATCGACTCGACTGTTGATGCTGATAAAGAATATATATACTTTATGGGGTCGGAGATGTTTCCTTCTGCCTGTTACATACTTTTGCACAACTTCATGATACCCTTTTTTCCCATTTTTAATGGGATCAGGGTATAAAAAGAAAAGAAAGAAATAATATTTCTTGTTTATTTAACCTACTTGCATCTGAAGTTCGTTTTAACTTTGAATAATTTAAACACACTTTCGATAACTTAACTGGCGACGAAGTTAGAAACAGACATTAGACACTTAACTTAACTAGCAAGATGGTCTGCTTAAAATCCTAAAGCAATTAAAATCAAACAAGGCATCATAAGAATCACAAACACGCACACATATGCATTTAAAGGATATGATGGCAAAGAACACGCCACTTACGTGCAACACTTAAAGCGGCATTTTATACGAAGCAGACAGTTAAAGTGGCAAAACTTGAATCATACAATATGTCAAAAGCTGCTACTTAAACGAACTGCTTGCCGCCTCCTACGGTCAAGTGATTGCATAATCCTTTTGCGCCCTACACACATTAAGTACACAAGTTTAAAGCATTTTGCTCAGCAATTACATTTAAGAATGCATTACAGCTGAAGCTGTTATTAAAATCTAAAGCTTACTGCATTGCCAATTAATTGTATTATTAACCTTAAAAGTTATAACACTCTTGTCAGGCATCTGCCTAAAAACAATAATAATTTAAATGATATTCACACAAAAAAAAATATGTTTTGAATATTTTAGATAGCAGATAGATAATGAAAAGTTTATAAAATTATTTTAATTAGCTTTAGAGGCATTAAAATTGTATAGAATTGATAATTTTGTAATTTAACGATTATAGTTACGATATATTTGCTTATCATGTCACCTAAAATACTCTTAACATATTCCATCATGTAGACAATCGTCAGAAAGTGTATTTGTTGTTCGGTGCAGATAATTTACCTTTTAACTCATGTCCTTATATGAATTTATCGCCTGGCAGTGGCAACGGCAAACGCATTTGAAATTAGGCTTATTACATTAGTCCTATTTAATACCAAATACTATATGTGTGAGTGTGTGTTTGTGTGCGTGCATGCATACTTAAACCTAAATATTTATTCACATCTATAGATTTTCAAGTATTGCTTGAGCATAAATTTTAATTCCAATTTACTTAAGGTTCAACTAATGCATAAATGTATACACATACAAACATTTATATGTATGTTTGTATTGTTAATGTGGAAATTGAAGTTTGTTTTGTTTTGTGGGTACTTGAATTATTATTATAACATTATTTATCTTACAAGCATTTGTGTGCTTGTGTGTGTGATAATTTGCGTAAATTGTTTGGTTATTTGCGGCTAATTGAATGCATAAATCTTAATTTTGAATTGTGCGCAAAATTCAAGAGTAATTTTAGTTTAATTGTCAAACAGCCGACATTGCCAATGCTGCCTTGTACAAAATTAAGTGATTTTCTTGCTTGGTCATAAGCAGCTTCCCTTCCCCCAACCCAGCCGACACCCATTTTAGATTAAAATTCACATTGCCGGGGACTAGCAACCAGCAACTCTTGCTTTCTATCTTTTGCCGTCAAGCAACAAATTAAAATATTGTGCAACAATTGGAAGCACACAAAAAGCAGCAGCAAAAAGAAATTGTCGGGAAAATGCACGGCGAATAAGAAAGAAAAAAATAAATTGAATAACAAAAAGTGGAGATGAAGGCAAGCGCGACAAGAAATTAGTAGTAGAAGAAGAAAAAGTCGAAGAGAGAGCCAAGCCAAAAGGCAAGTAGCAACTAGCACAATAAGATGAGCAATCTGTAGTTTCTGGAGAGAGGGGATGAGTTGGTACTTGTGGCACGTGCAACACTTGCCACAGTAATTGATAGCACGCTAGACTGATTCGTAGTGCAATTCAGGCAACGACATCTTCACCAGCTTTCTTTTCACCTCTCCACAACTACTTTGCGTCACGTTGTACGACAATTTTCTTATAGATGCGAACACATTTCTTAAACATTAAAGATTCTTTTTTTACGAACAATGCCACACGTTAAATCTGTGTGCAAAATAGTTCATTGAATATTAAACAACATTTTCCTATATATAGCAACATAATGCCAACAAGTGCCGACTATTTTAAAGTAAATCCGCTTTTAGCACATTTCGTTTGCTCAGTTTCCGATCTTCGAAATTTTTTATGACTCCGCTTTATGGGCACAAATGTGTAGTTTAAAAAAAAACATGTATATATATATATTTTGGACCTTAGGATAACAAGCAGTCTAAGCAGTTTTCGCATGGCTAAGACTTTCGTCTGGCTTAAAAATTCCACATACTTAAGTTGTCTTATAATAAACAGACATAAAAGATAAAAATTTTAATAATATTATAAATGTGAAAGTTCTTAAGCATATTTTTTACTTGTTCATGCAAACACTTTTTTAATGGATTAAATGGACATTGTAACTCTAAAAAAGTTTAGCAAATACATCGAAACGCCTAGGCTGTATTTTTAAGAGATTTAAATCCCATACAAGGCATAGACAGAAGTGAGAATGTAAGAAATATTATTAATCGGTAGAAATACATTGTTATAATCATCATTAACTTACCTTGCAATTTTTTTATAACCTAATTATACTGCTTGCTTGTAAAGTTACTATTTGAATACGTATACCAAAAATATATTATGTTCAACCTTATCCATAAACCAACTTTAGCTTTGCTCTACTTCTTTTTTGATGACTACACATATTATTGTCAATACTTGTGAACTCAATCGTTTAGCATCCAATCAACGCAAAGCTTATTCAGCTTCATTACCCTTATCTACATCGTTAGAATCTTTTCAGTGTACTTCTTGTTGCCCATTGTCTTAGCACAGTGCACAAATCTATTTTAATATTTTCTTATTTGCCACTGACATTTACGAAAAATCACATAAATTGGTGCACACAGCCATTTTGTCTTGCTATTGTCATCACTGTATGTTTGTATGTGCCTTGGGCCGTAGTTTGAGCCTCAAGCTAAACCCAAACCTAACAACCAAAGCTTAGGCCAAGACTGAGGCGTTGGCTGAGTGTGTGCATGGCACAACATACACACACACACAGACGGGAGCAAGCAGCCTGAGTGAAAATACCTTACTGACTACTGTCATAAAGGGAAAAAAATAAAGCAGAGCAGGATATAGAGAAGAGAATATACCGCACAAAAGCTTTTGAATTTTACTATTATTTCCAAGTACTTAAATTTGTATACCCTGTAAAATATATTAGGGAATTGCATTCATGTTTCGTGAACGTACTCAATTTAAATATTTCCTAATATAGATAGATTTAATAATTGATGGATTAAATACGATAAGTATTCATTATCTTTCTTAAAAAGCAATTAAAAGATACGGAGATAGAGATAGATCTGTATATAATAACTGTACTAACAAAAGTTTCAGTTTCAGTTCAAGGGTATTTGATTGTCGACATTCGGTAAGCAAACACTGTTACTGTTGTCGTTGTTATTTTTGTAAAACAACAACAAGTTCCACACACGAACGACGAACGCTTGGCAACGTACTGAGACAGTCGACTGAGAGAGATATGCAGAGATATAAAGCAATTTTCTACGTAAATACTTTGTAATGGATTTAGTAAGTAGTAAAGTATGACGCGTTTGCCATCTAGAGCATGTCTGCACACATGTAAGTGTGTGTGTGTTTGTGTGTGTGAGTGAGTTAGGAGCTCACTAAGAGAGAATAAAGTACTGTCTGTCTATTTCATTGTGTGTGTGAGTGTAAGTGTGTGTGTGTGTTTGATGTTGTAAATCTCAGCACATATATATACATATACTTATACTTATATATATACATATTTGCGCATCATATAATTGATGAATAAGTATTACAGCTATTTTCAACGGCATTCTATTTTTTGTTGTTGTTGTTGTTGTTGTAATCGTTATTGTTGCTTTTGCCTTGGCCCGTTGCATACTTTTGTGCGCTGACAGAAGACTTATGCGAGAGACTGTATGTGTGCCATTTTATATAGCCTTAGTAAATGGAGCGTAGTGAGTGAATTATATTTAATGCTTTGAGTAATTTAAATATAATAAAAATCTCGTACATCTTACTAAGCAAGACAGACATCGACATAGAGGTAGTAGATCTGTGAGTAAGAAGGGTGGGGGGAACATTATGACGTATACATGCAGACAAAAAAAATAACTTTTTTGTTGCTATGGCAGACATAAATGAGCTAACGGTCCATATACATTTGCGTGCGTTTATTTTGCAGAAAAGTAGCCAATCATTTTTACGAGACATACGAAAAATTATTCGCTTGTCGAGAAGAGCATAAACAAAACATAAAATCCTGAAAAGTATTCTTAAAATTATGAAAATGAGATCTAAAATATGTTATTTAATAAATTGAAAGTTAAACCGTAAGTGTTTTCTTTTAATTTTAGTATTGGACTTTACAAGAAAAATTAATTACTTATGATTATAATTAAAGTTATCTAAGAAATTTACATTATTATTTGGAAAATTAATTCAAAGTACGCTATGCAAATTCCTTAATTTCCAGGCCTTTAACTGTAAATACACTTAAATTGAAAATACGTCAACATCCTATTTTTGTATACAAACATCCATTTATACTCAATCATTCAAGTATCATTCAATCTCCATTCGAATCCATTGGAATCTCTAGATACTGTTGTTTCTCTCATTGTTTTTTTTTTTATTTTTATTGACAACCTGCAAAACCAAAACATCAACAGAAAATTTGGTGCGCAAACAACTTGATTAAAAAACCACAAAAAGCACACACACACACACACACGCACATCCCCAACCCCTCTTATCGAAAATGGCTCTATTGAATTGTGTTGTTGACCATTCAAAAGGGGCCCTCAATGAGCATTCGATTTTATGTGGACTGCGGAGCGTAGATACAAACGGTTTCAAAATGGTGCAGCGCCATGTTGTGACAAGGAGGTCAGCCACAGGGTAATTTAAATGAAATGAACAACAAATGCACTCACACACACACACACACACACTCGTGAAAAACCAGTGAAAAATGAAAGAAACAACCCTTAAACAAACACTCAGAAGCCACTATCAACGAGTCGCATGAGCATGTGACATGTGCCGCAAATGTTGCCCCTCAACAACAAAAAATAAATAGCAAGTTGTAAATTGAGAAGAAGCGTAAACGGGTTTCAATCCCTGATTGGCGTAAGTGTGGGTGTGTCCGAATGTGGGCGTTTGGGTGTGTCTTTCGTATATTGCTTTTCAAATTGGTCATCAAGCATAATAAAGAGCATGCGGGTATCAAACTTTTTATGGCGTTAACAAATTGCATTTTATAACACAATTTTGATGTGCGGAAGACTGCAAAACAAATCTATAATAACAAATTGAGTTCAAAAGGTCAATAACATTTGGCCATCTATTTGCTGTACACGTTGGATTTATATGCACAAATTTGATATCAACATTGACAATCAGTAAAAGGCAAAACGGAAAACAAAATCCGACAGCTATCGATATTAAAATGAAAAAATATAAAATATGTAATCAAATGCATTTTTATAAATTAAACAGCAAAATTTGTGATAGCCTTCAAGGATGAATCTCGACTTCTATAAAATACAAGTAATAATATCGGTATTATGGTATGATTTTCTATTCTCTTTGATTACTTACATCTTCTATTTGTATCTTTACTAAGAACTTAACTTTTTATGATTTATTTTACATACAGATCAAAAATAACTTAAAGCCAAATTTATGTGTTCTAACGAAATTGTTTTATTAGAAAAATTATGAAAATATAATATAATTGACAACCTTTTTTTAAGGTTCAATTTTGCTAAGCAATAAATATCAATCGATCTTTAATATTTTTAATAACCTTAAACGTTTTGGAACCTTACACAATACATTATTAAACTACTTTGATTTATTTGTTACAAACTAATCATTGAAGCCAAATCGTTTTCGCTTTCAATTGTTCAACTTTTCTACAGAAATAAAAAAAAGTGAACGTTTGTTGTGTTTGCTTTTCGTATTGGAATTATTTCATTGCGTTTTATTGTTGTGTGACCTTTATATTAAAAATAACAAATCCCTAAATACGCCACTCAAAATTCAATTAAAACTCTTGACGCACAAGAGCCAATAGATTAACAAAGCCCCAACTCCCACACACACACACACAAACACACAGAAACATGTCCAAATCCATGGTTAAAAGTTGGCATAAATGCGGGCTTCCAGCAGAGTTGTATTTGGTACGCAAACAATTGAGTACTTTCAATTGTATTTTCAAATATTTATACATATATCGCAGGTAAATCGACGCTAATAAATGGTCTTAGCGGCTACAAAACATTTGCATTTGTGTGGTACATACATATATAAAAATATACAAGCCCATTTGTTTTTGGCGCTAACATTTAACATAAATAATCCTTTATCATTTGGCACATTCGATACATTAAGTGTTGGTTCATTTGCCAGCCAAAATCGTCAATGGCCAAAACAATAATAAAAAGAAAAATGCATTTTCAACTATTCAAGTTAAGCTGCAAGCTGAAGTACATGGAAGCACATGAGTTGAGTATCAGAACCACAAAAGTTTAAATGGCTAAGCTGCACATGTATGCAGCCGCATACAAATGTCATTAGGGGCGGCCATAAGTACTGCAACCAAATATTTGATGTTGCCTACTTCAACAATGAATTGGAGATAGCCGCGTGAGTCGTGAAAACAAAAAATCACCAATGATCCGATAAATCAAATCACATTTCTTAGTACAAGTTACTTAAAATAATTCACTTTAGTAAATTGTTTTAGTGTTCTATTTATGTGATGCTTTTCAATAGATAAAAAATCTAAATATTAAAAGTAAAAGCAAGAATAACCATAAGAATTTTTTGAAGGAAAAAAAGTATGAGGTACGGTAGTAAGCTTAATTTTTTTAGCACAACACAAGGAAAAAAGTCAAAGCTTAATATTTCCTATGCAATTAATACTTTCGGCATTAATTTTAACTGGTATTTATTAATTCAGAAGCTGTGAACTTCTCTCCCTAAGCTTCGTTACAACTTTTGAAGATATTAATTTAAATGTTAATTAACTTTGTTAAAGTTTAACTTATATAAATTAAGGCTATTCCGTATTGTAAAACGTGCATCCAATGTTATTATGTTGCTTGCATTAATAAAATTTAAGAAAAAATTGTTTCAATCTATGTTCAATGACTAAATGTTAAGTGTTGATTTAGTGAGCACTTTACACGCGCTCATCTCTATCATTATCGTCATCATCGCTATCTATGTGAATGGTGGGCGACAGGCTGCTACGTTGTTTGAGCAATTTCTAACAGCTGTTTCAGCTGATACTCTCTATCTCTTTCTTTTTTTTGTGTGTGGTTGTTAAGTATGCAGTTTTTTCGGCTGCTCTATGAATACATGTGTGTGTTTGTGTGTGAGTGTTAAATATGTGCGATTTGTCGTGGTAGCTCTATAATGGCCAGTAGAGGTCGGTATTGCCGTTATGCTTATGGTTTTGCATGGCGGCACGTGTGGAGCATGCAGATGTTGACACAGAGGGAGAGAGCAGAATGAACGAACGGTCCGCCGCCCAACAAAGCAAAACTGAAATTGAACAAATTCCTGACAAATTGGAATTTGGCTTAGTTTTTTTTTTTTGTGCTTCCCAAAAACCCAACCATCTTTGTTCTTGTTTTTTGTCCATCATTTCTTTTTGCGTTGCCAGCGATATTTGCTCACATTTTTCTTAGTGCTCTCTTATTGTTGTTTTTTGTTGTTGCTATTTTTTTTATTTTTTTTTTGCTGCTTTTGTTTCTGCAAGATTTCGTCTCAAATATGCTCTGGACCATTATGATTATTTCTACATTGCGTTTTACCCCAGCTACCCAATGACCCCCCTCTATTGCTGTGCACTTTGAAAAATGACACTTTACAACAGTTGTAATTTGTTTTTGTTTCTCTATAGTATATAGTAGTAGGGTCCAAATGTTCGGACTGCTACCATCCACAACTATGTGGGCATGACTATGACTGTGCGATTTGTGGGTGTCAATGTGATTTGTTGTGCTGGGTGTGCAATAATGTGGGCGTGCTGACCAATAAAGTGGTAAGAGTTGAGGGTCAAAATCGTTTTTGACCATTTAAAACATTTCGTCAACTTAAACAACATGATATTGACGAAACTTAAAAGGAAATCAATACTATTGTATCTACTGATACTTTTAAAAGCATTATTTCTCAGATTTTTGGGTGGAATTTTCCTGTAGTTATTTCAATTACAGATAAACTTATAACAAAAATCCTAAATTAAAGGTGAAAAATAGTTTTATCTCATATTTGGACAGATATGTGTACCTGTGCTTTTATTATTATATTTATTAATATACATATATGTAAATAAAAAACCTAATCTTCTTCATCGGTGGTGCTAAGTTCCAAGTCTTTCGCTGCATTTGATTCAGCCAGTAAAACAGCTCTAGCCGCAGCTGAAGTGGATGGCTTACATTGCTCCTTTTGCAAAGCTAAAGATTTGCCGGAAGTCTGCAGCTTTTGTTTAAGTATGTTGGCCGTTGCATGTATCTCATCAAATTGTTTCTGATCATAATACTCAGTCTTCTCCATAATTTTGAGTTTCTCAATCAAACCTTTAAAATTATGGTTATCTGTAACCTTCTGCTCCACCTTCGGTTTAAAGACGCTACGAACTGATTCTATGTCATTAAAAATCTCGTCGAACTTGCTCGTCACTTCGTAATTGAACTGTTGGATACTTCTAAATTGTTTGTGATTTACTTTTCTGCATAAGTTCTCAAATTTGCTGGATACGTAAATCAAAATGCTTTGGTCCGCCTCCTGCTCAATAGCAACTTTTAAAAGCGCTTGCTTTTCCTCGCATTGGAGCCGTGTAGCGTCAGGTGCTGTCTCAATAAAATGCTGTCTGCCCAACATTTCTGGATCCTTAGTACTGGGCTTCTCCTCGCCAAAAGGCATTTTCTCAAGCACCCGAATAAAGAACTTTTCGAGTTTTAGGCAGTCACGATACACCCGGTCCTCCATCTGATAGTATACCTTGCAGTTAGATATCATTAAATTAAAGTCCTCAATTAATTCATCCACACTTCCATAGTAGAAGTTGTGCACACGTTCTTTGATCGCTCCTACGTCCATTGGAGACTCAATAATATCGTAATAGTGCGGCACTTTTTGCGGATCAACCGGACCCATAAACTGAAAGCTGAACTTCTTTTTTGGCAGCTCATCCAACAAATACTTGCGCAAATAATGAATCTTGTTTGTGTAGATGCCAATTTTGTCAGGACTCGGAAACACCACGGGCTGTAGTCCTTCACTTGGTAGATCTGACTGGCAAAACTGCTCACAAAAAAAAGGGTTTTAACAAAATGCATTTACTTACCACAACAAACTTACCATTCCTAATATGAAATAGTCCAATTATTTCTACAAATATTCAAAGAGAAAGAAACTTATCTGTCCAAGAGCTGACAGGAAAAAATACTATAAAAAATATTTTTTATACGCTCACAACTGAGCGGATTAAATATTTTGAAAATGTTTGCGAGAAAAGCAGTAAAATCCAAAATTCCTATGCCATAGGTGACTTTTGTCAAACTTGATTAAAATGATGATTTTACCAACACAAACATATCGATAACTACTTGTCTTCATCATCTCTTTTTGATGTACTTTTTTATGTTCCAATTCAGAATTTCACAATTTGCAAAAGTATTGAGCATTGCCAAAATATGGTAAATTTTTAACAATCGAACAGAATCAGCTTTGGAGCTTTAAGAAAGTCAAAAAATTGTGAAATTCTAAAATAATTTGAATTTGTGATCCGATTCAGACAGACAGACTCTAGATACACTGCAGCCACTTATAACATTTATTTATTATATATTAGCACTCAGCCTGACCGACTTAGATTTACTTTTTAGGTCGACATAACGTAACAACTCCAACTCGTTTCCCTGAAATGAAAATTTTCCTCTTAAAATGATAAAATTTACTTATTATCTTGGAAGCACATTGTAAACTAAAAACAATATCAAAAACAAGTAAGACGGCTCTAGTCGAGAAAGATACTAGACGATACCCTGAACCCTATACTTTTCGCGTACTTTTCGCGTACAAGTATGTGTGTGTGTTATACGCGCATATTGCATACTTAACTGCAATGTCCCATATCTCCGGTGTTTCTTAACCGATTTCAATTGCACAGATTGTCATTATTTTGTCTAATGTTTGTTTCAAATGCCGTTTTCTAAATTCAACTTAATTCAATTCCAATTGTGTATATCGCAAAACGGGAAAAGTTATCGAAAATCGAAAACAAACTTGTACTGCCTATGAATTAAGCGAGCTTAAGTTCAAAATCTAGAGTCTCTAGCTCTTATAGTCTCTGAGATCGACGCGTTCATAAATAAAGACGGACGGACAGACGGACGGACAGACGGACATGGCTATATCGACTCGGCTGCTCATGCTGATCAAGAATATATGTACTTTATGGGGTCGAAGACGCTTCCTTCTGCCTGTTACATACTTTTGCACAAAACTATTATACCCTTTTTCCCCATTTTTAATGGGCTCATAGGGTAAAAAACTATTTCGTTCATAACAATAATTTTATTTCTTATTTTTGTGTCTTGTATCAAATTCCGATTTGAAAAATAAACAAATGCCTTAAAAAGTGACGCTATCCTTTAGTCAAATATATCGATAAATTGGTAAATATGAAATCGTCTATCTAATGAAGTTTGACAAAAGTCAGTTTAGGAAAGTCAATTTTTTTTCTGCTGCTTTTCTCGTGGTCAATAGACATAATTGGGATATCTTGAAAACTTAAACAGATTAAAGTGCTGTTGATTTTCTTGTAAAATAAATATCTTGCGAAATAATAAGAATCTTTGAGCAATGGTAAGTTTTGTGTTCTAAGATGGTTTCGATTTGGTTAACGTTGAATTTGTTTGTGCAGAAGACCTACCAGACTAGGCTACCAACTGGAGTCCAACAGCCCGCAGTGTTTCCCGTACCAAACAGAACTGGCTCCAATTCAAAACAAATTCAATATTTGCGCAAGAATTTGCTGGATGTGTTGCCCAGGAAAAAGTTCAGCTTCAAGTTCATGGGACCGGTGGATATGGAAAAAAAACCGAAATATTACATCATCATTAAATATCCAATGGATGTGAACACAATCAGGCAACGTGTACGCAACATTTACTATGAGAATGCGAATGAATTGATTGATGACTTTAATTTGATCATTGCAAACTGCAAGAAGTATTACAAATCGAAGGATCGCCCCGTGCATCGTGATTGCCTAAAACTAGAGAAGTTCTTTAACCGGGTGCTTAAGGAAATGCTTATAGAGGAGGAGGAAGCCAATACCAAGGACAGACAGAGTCTTAATGAGCTTATGTCTATTGTTGATTCCGCTGAGCAGTTGTTAAAATACTTAGCCAGCAAATTTAGTGACTTGTCCAAAAATGAAAAAGCCGAGCATTTTAAATCTTTTCAAGATTTATTGTATAAACTGGCGATCTTTATCGAATACGTTGAAACCATAATTATTATCATATTTTTGCTTAATAAACTGAAAACTGCTGAGTTCCTCAGATAACCATCCGACTTAGCTGCTCCTTTTAAAATTTGTATAATTGTATATTTAGAAATTCTACGATATGAAATGTATTTCTTAAAACCTAAAACCATAATCGAATAATATGAAATTAAAATTGAATTTAAACAAATATATATGGAAGTGAATTGATAAGTAATTTATGGCAGCATTCTTATCAAATTTAAGGGCACACACACACATTCATAGCTCATTGACATGTTGCACACAAAAATAACAAACAAACAATGGCTGATTACTGTCATCTAACGCTGTTGGTTGAGTTCATGGCGAATCCTTTTGACCACTTGACCATACTAACCGCAATTAAATCATTCAAGCCGAAACGACGGACAAACAAGCGTAACTGCCAAACTAACCGCAGCAACCAATGTTTATTATTTTAGCATGCAAATTAAATGCAATATTTATAGATTTTAATTTGTTAAATAATTTCCATGGTAGTACATTTGTATTATGTACCAATTGCACCCATTTCAATTATAAACATAAATGCTTAAAATCACATAGCCAGCTAACATTGCGGTTGCTCCAACGGCCCCTTGCAATGGTGGGAAGGGGGCGTGGCAATTTTATGCCAATTCCCCGTTGATCTAAATTATTGAAATGCATGCCAATTAGTTTCCAGTTGAACAAATTGCAGCGTTTTCGCCATTTCACCCAAATCAAGAGTGTATTTATTTGCATAAATTTGTATTTATTTATTTTTTGTTTTTTTCACTCCTGATTATCATTTGTTATTTATTAAAAACATTTGGTCGCACTGAACAGTAATAAATAATTTTCATCAGTAATTGTGCACATTATTCTTAATTTCAATAAACAAATTTATTAATTATAGTATGTGATTGAAATAAGCGATATATTTATTAATTAGCCAACTGCATTAAATGCTAGATGAAAAAGTTGCTGTCGACATTTTCATCATTTCAAAACCCAAAAAAAAAGACGCTTCATCCGTGACAATCATTTAACAAACTAACCAATTAAAACTCCATAGTTGCTTATTGTTATTACTGCGAGATGAAAAAAAAACTGTCGTTGAAGTTTTGTGCCTGCAAAAAAATCCAGCGATAAACTTAATGATATAAAATGGTCAATGACAAGAAAACTTACCAAACGCTGCAGATGAGAGCAACACGTTGTGGCCGTTAGTATACCATGCCACACATAAGAAGAGGTGGGTAGCAGGGAGTTGAACATTATTAAGTCACGTGCCATCATGTGTGTGTAGCTGACATTTTCTTCAATTATTGTACTTATGGTTTCCATTCGCGTTTTCCTCGACTCCATTTGTTGCTGCATTCGCATGTGCGTGCGTTTGGGTGTTGCGAAAGTATCTGTCTGGAGACTAAATGAGTTGTGGCTAAGAAACGTGATAGCTACGTTGGTTAACTTAAAGTGCTCTTAGCAAAATAGGCTCAATCTCTGGCAAACCAGCTATGCATTTGAACAGTTCTGGGATCGTTTTTCAGCATTTATAATGTTTTTAAGGTCCTTAGTTTTGAATAAATATTTATATAAGCTGCTATCTGTTAAAAAAAAAATGTTGCAATTTAACAGCTTTTACATATTTCGCTAGCTAACAGCGTTGCTCTTCACTGTTAACAGCGATAACTACTTGTATTGTTTACCGTTTATCGACATGCAATAAAAAGCGAAAACTACAAACAAGTAGTAAAGAAACACAATTTTTTACATTTTTATACTATTCTTTTAAAAATTTCTTGTGGCCTGATTTATTTGGCAAGCAATTTTAGTTTTAAATAGTATATGAACTTTAAAACATGAAAATAAATGCTAATTCTGTGCAGTATAAGGGCTTCGGAGTGCACGTCTCTTGCGTTTACCCACAACGGGCCCAAAGCCACCGCCAATGCCAGAGACAGTTCCCAGTTGCAGCAGCAGCGGATTACTGACTAAAGCAGCTGCTATGCCCAAGACAGCAGCACTGGCTAGTGGGATGAGAAAGCTCTTGGCCAGCAGCGCTTTTTGTGACACCTCCGGCGGTCCCTTGTGCGTGGCAATATCGTGTGGCTCCAGATACGCATACTCGCTGCTATGGCCACCATAATGGCCATGATGTGACCCGTAACCTGGGCGTGCGCCATAGACATCAAAGGGTAAACCAGTTTCAACACTGCTCCCTCCACCGCCGTAGTAGGAGCCATGTCCAGCGCCGCCACCCGCAGCATACTCGTAGGGATGTCCTTCGTAGGCATAGCTGGCGTGTCCTCCATGTGGACTTTGAATGTGTGTGCTTACACCGCCACCTGAACCACCGCCATAATGACCTGTGTGGAAAATTACGATGTTATAAGTTTTTTTTCTATATGCATATATATTATTTTATATAATATAAAGGTAAAATTATTGTTTAAGTGGAGGTTTTTTTAAAAACCTACGGACCTCTAAAAACTTTAATAACAAAAATTTCAAAAATAGTCTGAAGGTAAAGAAAATCCGAAAATAATTATATTTATTTATTAATTGCAATAAATTGGTTTTAAATTACGCAACCTATTAAGTTTTTTAATGATTAAAATACTATTTTCATATATTTATAAATTATCTAACAAAACTATCTTTAATTTTAAGCAGCTTAATTATATTTTTGTGGAAGCATATGGTGAAGCTGTAAAAGGATTTCGAAACCCTAACTCGATGAAAATCGACGTATTGGGATTTTGTTACCAACATAAATCGTACTCCTTTGCGAGTTATCACTGTACTGTATATTTACTTACCCACACTGATGCGTTCATGTTGGCCCAAGCCTTGACGCCACTTGCTATATGCCTCGCTGAGGTGTTCACCCACGCTGCCCAACTGTGCACCACCGCCAGCTGTGGAGCCAAGATAGCTACTAGAGATAGGATTGGACTGGATTGGGATTGAACTGGAGCTGCCGCTTGATGTTGAGCCGGGTCCTCTATAGAATTCCGGTGGTGGATCATAGCTTTTGGCATTTGAAGTGCTGGCATAATCCAAACGATTATTGCTGTTAACATCACGTTTATTATTCGTATTTCCATCATTGTTGTTATGGTTATTGTTAATGTTCTTGTTGTTGTTGCCAGTACTTGGCTCCCAGACCACTGTGCTGGCGTTTTGTGCAGAGCTAAACTGCAGGCACACAAACAAAACGAAGAGCCAAAGGCTCAGCTTAGCGAGTAGTTTCCGTTTGAATTCGAACATTGCGACTAAGTTCGCTTCAAGCCAAGTCAACGACTTTATAAAATATTGCGCACAGACAGACAGATTTCGTGGCATTGCCACATGCCACATGCTTTTGGGGAGCGCACAACAACTGGCGACAAATTGCGCTTTGGCAATTTAAGCCAGAAATTGTAAGCGTCTTGGACGCTTGGCTGCATGCCACAAACCCCCCCTTTCCTAGAAGCAAACAAGAGACAAACGCCGCCCGCCAGTCTGCGCAATCATTGACAATTAGTGTCGCCAACTGGGCGAGTTCTTTCGCCAGCAGTCAAAAAAATTATTAAACACATACATACATATGTACACGTACGTATGTTTTAGTGGGTTTCACTTTTCCACACTTGTTCCATTAACTTGGCCAGCACGCGTGTAGTTGCCAATTTGCCAGTTATTGTTAATGAAATAAAGTTTATCAAAATAAATACAATGAAAAAGAAAAAGAACAGTAGTCACTGGTATAAATTGTAAAACTTTCGCTTTGTTGATCACAAAATTAATGTATTCTCTTTATTTAATTCATAATCAAAGTCTTGACATGAACACAAATTTTTGTAACTTTGCTAGTCAAAAGTTTTAAAGTTTGCTTCTATAAATATTTACCTATTAAATTATATTAATTCCTATAATTTTTTTTTTTCAATATTAATACTGTGTTTTAAGCACTTGTATCAGTTTAATGATGGTTACAAAACTTTTGAAAGAATGTTTGAAACTAGGTCATACAGAATTTAAAAATTCAGTTATAATCTTTATACGGATTTCGTTGCAATCTCTTTAAACTTACTTCTTCTCTTCTCTTTTGGCTGTAGCCAAAAACCCAGGTCTATGGCTTAAAACATTATTTAAGTGCACAAATTGTTTGAAAAAGTTATATTTAAGAAGCGATCACTGTAATCCATAGCTTAACATTTGAAGAACAAATTTTACATCTTAAACTACACGCGGGAAGTTATTCCCCTCGGATACAGTCAAGAAATTAACACCGTTCTTCTTCGCTGCATGCAGATGGGCGTTTTTAAAGGTAAAGGCGTGCCCAATTTGTTAGAAGTTGTTGCGCAGATTTCTTGACAATGGCGCAAAAAAAATTATTTGCTCATTTATTTTTAGAATGCGGAATGCAAAAATTTCGTTTAACCTTGTCAGTTTTGTAGTAGCGTAACTTTTATTATTTTCTTGGGACACACGCCTTTGAGTTGTAATCTCGACTGTCGCAAAGTCTACGCTTTGACAATTTGTTATCAAGCTAAAAAAATAAAAAAAAAAAAACTCGCTGCCAATCCGACTATCAGCCTTTTGAGAATTCTGATAGATTTTCGTAGAAATGCGCTATCTAAATGTGAAACATGGTGAGAGTTTCAGGGAAATGAAACAAGTTTCGGTAGCTCTTATCGCAGATGTCGTCTTAGATTACTTTCAAGGATGTCACGCAAAGTACGCTTTTTTAACAGTAGCTATCAAATACATTATCTTTGTAACTAAATATACAAATGATTTCAGTACTTTTGATCAATGCTATCTTAATGCCGGTAGAAGATAGTGTATCAAAAGTATGTCAGCTACTTGCGATAGCTAACGTTAATTTACTTAAAGTTATATTGTTATTTGCATTCTTCGCTTCTAGTATTTAACCCTCAGTGTTTCGACCATTGTGTTTCAAAAATGTATATAGATTTTGCAGCAATGCCAATAAGGTTTTAAATATGTGTGTGTATTTATAAAAAAATATATCATTAACATTAAAGATAACTTAAAGAAATTAGCATGTTTCTTCTCTGATTTCTTAAGAGCATGTTCAAAAAATATTTTTAAATTAATTTAAATTAAAGTAGGTTGTCAAAATTCACAGTGAACAAATTTAAGCAATAAATGAAAAAAAAAAATTTAAAAATATAGAAATTTAGCGAGATTTATCGAAAATGTTTAAAGCAAAAATGAAACAATTTCGAGAGATGGAAAGATCTGTGCGTTGGTTCCGTGGCATGTCGCCCGAGCAATTCAGAGCGTGCGACAAATTGTTGTACGCACTACGCGATGACATCCAACAGGAGTCAACTTACAGAGTGCGACAATGCCTCTCGCTACTGGGACTGCATCCGATGATTAATAGCAAGCAAATAAAGGCTATAATCGACATTAGCCAGGGCAGCGACTTGGCTTTTCTCTGGTTCATGTGGGAGGCGCACTACAAAGAGCCACATGGCCTTGTGGAGGAGCAGAACATTTACACGACCAACGAGCAATTGATACTGTCTGGAATTGCCCATCTGGATATGGCATCGACCATGCGTGGATTGGATAAAATATTGCCAACGTCGGAGTACGCCAAAAAGTATCAGGAACAAAAGGTGACCAAGCCGAAACCAAAAGAGATTAAATCTCGCACCATAGAAAATGAAAATATTATACCTTATGCGATCAAGCAAATGCGACCCAAACCCTATGTATCTTCAATAGTATCTACGCCCAAGGAGCGGAAGGTTGTATTTCCAAAATACCAACACTACAAGGATCAAACATATAATATACCCAATGAGAGAAACCGTTGGTTTAGCACATATGAAATGTCACCAGCTAAACGCGAGATCAAAAAATGTCTATCAACTGCACTTACTCAGCTTTTTGCGGAGGGTCGTTCGCCAACTGGTAAATCGTTGTGTAATGTGCATCGCTTTGTAGAAAAGACGACAGCTAGAAAACAAACGGAGCTCACATTTTTGACACTGCAGCGTTGCATGGAAATGCTGGATGTGCCGGGAGCAGAGAGGAAGAAACGCACTAAATGCATTGTCCAGCAACTGGAGCAGGAAGTGAAATCCGCTGCACACAAGTTACAACAGTACAGGAATTGCCAACTGGTAGAACTGCGGAAGATTAAGAAAAATAATAGCAACAGCCAAAATTGTGAAATGTGCACGCAACTGGTTGCAATGCCAGGACTTAAGCCTAATCAAAAGGCTGATTACTCATTTTTGCTGCCGCAAAATTCGAATATACCTGCACATCCCATACTATATCAGGAGGAAATGGAGGAGGAACTTGGGATAAAGGTGCTGCAATGGGGCAATGAGAAGCGTTTTAAAAGAATACATTTAAATGATGGTGACCAAACGGATGCAATCCGCGGGCAGTTCGAATTCACTTCCAAAGGCAAAAAAATCAATTGTCCGAATAATGCCGAAAAGCCGCGTCTTCGAAAATCACAGTGTCTACAAAATGATTGCAAAATTATGATACTAAATGACAAAGGCAAAACTGAGCGCACAATTAAATCTTCACGTGAAAATGAAATCAATTCATCTGAAGCTGAGGATCTAAAATATTGTTTCAGGGAAAATATGCCGAATGGTTTACTGCACTGGGATTTCTTTAAAGTCTTTGAAACGCATCTAAATCATCCAACCGCTGAAAGGCAACCTTCAATTAAAAGCTACTGCATACAAGCGTTAAATAATGCAATGAAGAAGCAACTGGAAAATGATGTGAGTCCCAGGGAAAAAAGACTGATAGCTTCAGAGGCAGCTGACAAATGTGCAAGAAGAACAATTAAAGAAACTAACAAAAGCTTGGATCAATGTATGAGACAGCGACCTCCTCCAAAAGTTAATAAAATAGATGTAACAAACATCGATCCAGATGATATAACCAAGTTGACAAAGCTGCTGAAAGAAGGCATGGAAAAACTAAAGGAAAATCCATTCTATGTTTTAGTAACACTTCCCAATGCACACAAACTACCCGTGTTACTTGATTGGATAGCCGAAAGATATGGAAAAACTTATAGCTATCAGGAAATGAAACAAATGGCCAACTCCAGTCGCTTTATCTACGAGCAGCTGATGAAGAAAACTAAAGAGAATAAACTGCCATTGCCAAATACCTTGGGCGACTTTCATGGCAATAAAGAGTGTTTTCAGTGTCACCTCAATCAAATCCGTATGGATTATCATAGCAGACTCAATGAGATGGCGCTGAAGCAATCGCGACTTATCTCATTGGCATTGCGCGGTTATTCCGGGCTAACTGGCTCTAATCCAGAGACGTTCTTTGCGTACATGCCGGCCAAAGAGCAGGATTTTATGCGCAATAATGTTTGGAATTCAAGAGACTATCGACAAATGCCATTCGCACGATGATGAAAATGAAAAAATTAACGGAGATCTGAAGATGCCGTGCCCTATACATTGAATTTTATATGTTAATTCATGTTTAAGACACTGCATCAACAGATCACTTCAAGTGTTTTAAAACAGCTTGAGATTATGTAATTATTTGAGCATCTGAATTACTATGTTGTTAATCCCATCAAGAATGAATCAGTTTTAGTAATTATTATAAAGTAATTCGAAGGATAAACACAAATACCTAAGGGGCAGGTGATTGCTAGAGAGAGAGCTAGAGACTTCAGATTTGGAACATAAGCTCCTCTAAGCCCTATGCAGTCAAAATTTTCGATATCTTTTTCCGTTTCTGATATTCACATGTGATCGATAACAATTAAGTCTTGAATTTTGAAAACTTGCGAACGGCATTTGAAACATTAGACATTAGAAATAATGACAATCTGTGTAATTTCTATCAAAGTCGGCTTAAAACATTCAAGCAATTACTGACTGTATGCGATAAGTATAGGATTCAGTGTATCTTCTAGGCAGGATTTCTCGACTAGAGCCCTCTTACTTGTTTAATAAAGACTACTATTTTCTTTTATAGCATTTAAAATAATTGAAGCGGGTTGTTTGTTATTAGTTTCGATCAGGTAAGTAGTAAAAGAAAAATGCGAAATTACCAATCGCCAAATTAAGAGTCGGTTATTAAAACATATGTCATGATAGTGCAAAAAATTTTCAAAATTCTTGATAGATTAGTTTGATCGTCGTTTGTCGTGTTTCAAACTAAACAACAGAAGAAACATAAAGATAAACACCTAGATACTATTTTGTAATTAAAAGAAACTTGTGTTATTTTGGCTAGGCAAGATAGATAAAAATAGAAAATTAGAAATAGAAAGACCGTACAGTATATAAGCTTCAACTATTTCGTTACTTTGGCACATTAGTTGTATTCATTCGTCTGACTCCAACCAATATGAAAGCAAGTAAGTGTTGAAGAGTACAACAAATAAGTATCAGAAATATATTAACAACTTGAACTCCTTGCTTAGCTTTGGTTCTCCTTTGCCTGGCCATGTTTGTGGCGGCCGTCTTCGCCGAATGCGATCCCAATGCAAATGGAAAGCCAACTTGTACTGCTAACAGCAACGAAATTTTCCGTAACTATTGGGATCCTACTCACTATTGGCAGTGCATTGGTGGTAGCGCCGTTTCTGTGTCCTGCGAAGAAGGTGGCTTCGATGGTGCCAAAACTCAGTGCGTTAGCTGGGCAACCTGGCAATGGGTTCCTCCCTGCCCGGAAAATGCATAAACTGATTTTGTGATCCATTAAGTTCAAAATAAATCAAAATGCTTAAAGATTATATATTTGATGTCCACACATTTGTCACATATTTTGTTAGATAAGGTAGCACGAGCAAATATCAATATTGTTGACGAAGTCTTTTCTTTATAAAATTGTGCATACGCTGAAAAAAATAAGTTAAGTCATTTGTACTTAAATCGCAGCCGAGCGGTATCAGAATTGTAAAGTCTGTAAACTAAAGTACAAAATACTTAATACAAGAACCCTTTTCAGTGCCGTAATTCTTTCTTTTAGTCTTCTTGAGGCTTAACATTTTTGGGATTGATTTAAAATCGTATGGCTTAAGTGCAATATGGGCTTGCTTTACGTTCTTTGTACTAAAATTAAATAAGTATTTCTAGATAGCTACATACAGCATACAATACAGCGTAGCTTAAGGTTTTTTTTTAACACTTGCCAGCTAATCATTCTTATGCTAAAGAGCTAAACAAAAAAAGGTGGACATTAGAAAAAACCATTGCATTGCAAAACCATTTCCTGTTTATTCCAAACATGACAAGTTTTCAACCTTAGATCTCTTGTTGAGCCAACTAATACTAATGGAAAATAAACCAAATGGGGCTAAACTTATTTTGCAATTTAATGCTTACTAATGACTTACATATAGACAAATTCATAATAAATTTAAAAAAAAATTATGATGGGATTTGAACCTACGACTCGTACCTGAATCAAGAACTTCGTACTTGATTTCGCAAAAAGATTGTCAGATTTAAGTTCTATGGACTTATTTTTTGAACGGTTAACTTAAAATAATCTTAAAAACTTAAAAATATGTATATCAATTGTACTGTAACGACACTTACTAACAACACTAAAAAAAGAATAAACATACTGTCGGTACATTTCCACTAAAATATTAAATTTTATAATAAATATTATAATATAATATATAAATGATATTAAAGTACCTCTAGCATCCATAATTATTGATTAATTATTACTTAATAAAGGAAGGAGATAATACAAACTTAAAAATTAAATCCAAAAAGATTATGAATGGCATAAGTAAGTGTTACACATACACAGAACAGCTGAAAGTGATTCTAATTGGAGCTATGGTTGATTTATTTGTTAGACTCAATTTCACATTTAATGATTTTTTACCAAACGAAAACATTGCCAATCTTGATATAATGCACGTCTCTATTAGGTCTCCGCAGAGAATTGCGAATTTTAATCAATGTTTGCACATTACAATTTAGATTTGCTAATCAACTAACTAAGGGGCGTTTGCAAATCAAATGTCACGATAGTCCAATAGACTTAAAGCCTTTAGGTAGTTTGATTTGTATGCTTTTCATGTTCCGGCCAAAATAGAAGTTATCAATGCACGAACACAACCATTTATATACAACAAACCACAGCAAATACACAACACCGTTAGATAAGTTTCATTAATAAAGTACTAGTATAATTTCAGCCAGGCCAGATACCAGACCGGCAGTCTCGACGCCTCGGTTGTACTATAAAAGAATCGGCAATCGGTCTAGTTGGGCACATTCAGTACCGTTCTCTTGACTGACTCTGACCAATATGAAAACCTGTAAGTATAGGATGATTAAGTATCAATAATATATATCAATATAATCATTCACTAATAATTCTCGCCCGGCCATAGCACTTATCCTTCTTGGCTTGGTCTTGTTTGTGGCGTCCGTCTATTCCGAATGCAATCCCGATGGCAATGGAATTCCAACTTGCCCCAACAGCAGCGGCTCTAAATTTCGCAACTTTTGGGATCCCACCAAGTATTGGACGTGCAACGGTAACGTAGCTGTTTCAAATTCCTGCAATCAAACAGGCTTCCTGGCTAGCGCTAATGATTGCGTTTCATGGTCGGTATGGGAATGGGTTCCACCATGCCCTGATAACTAAAATATACATAACTGTTTAAAGACTATAAATGTGTAATGAATGTTTCATTCATTTAAATAACACACACATTAATTGCAATTAAATTTAACTGTGTTCTCATTTTAACCTAAAAATTAAGACATGGTATGGTAAAATTACAAAATACAAAAAAACAGAACAAAAAAAAACTTGTGAACGGCATTGTTTGTGCCAAGCCGTTCGTTTGTGTGTTCCATCCTTGTCTAGGGGAGTGCTAACTTGCTCTCCTTCCAAACAACACAAACAATCTGGCAGCTCAACCCTCGTTATATACGCAAGCGTCAGCGAATAAGCAGTTAAGAATTATAAGAGCACAACACTCGCTACCAGCAGTGTTTGATTTAAAAAAAAATTTTAATCTCATATTTTTTACTATGGTTTTATTTGTTATTTTTAAATTTTTTAATTTGAATATAACCATTGTTATACTCTTGAAGCAGTAATTTAAATAATTATATATCATTAATCAAAGCTGTTTCAGTGTGCTATTGGATTTTATTCTATCACTCATTTTAACGTTGCGGCATTTTTATTTAGAAAAAAATTAAACAAAAAAAATATTATCGCAGCACTCAATAATACCCAAAAAGTGTAACTAACAAATTCACGTACTTGGTTTCCAAAAATTTATCCATTACCTATATAAAAAGTATTATAATAGATATAATATAACTGCAAATATAATGATTAGTCAGAGAGTTTATGAACAAACGTACAAAACTTAGATATTATAAATGGAAAGAAAGTTATCAGTTATACTAGAAAAATAAGTTATACTTCTTATAGATTCCAGGTCCGGTTACCGATAGTCCTCGTTAATGCTATTTAATCTTTTTGTTTAATTTCAGTTAATGTCAAAGGTATATAGATATTTAAGAAGACTTAGAAAATTAGTAGTTAGTATCAATATTTGGTCATAGTCCAAACGTAATAGCTAAAATTATAGATGATGTACGTAGTTGAACACAATAAATGAAGATAACACTTTTATAGATTTTACAAACATTAAACGCAAATATTTATTGTCTTTAGTTATTGTTTCAAATTGTAATGCGCAGTACATAAACGTTGTCTTTTTAACAGAGATAGAAAAATCAAATCTCTGGCAAATGTACTTATTTATATAGACACTGTATATACATTATGTGTGAAATAGCCAAAAAAAAACACACATTTTATCGGAGTACTTCCGTAACAAAGATATCTAGGCAAATTTCACAGTATACAGTTTTGTATGTAAGTGTGTGCGTATGTGTATAATTATTGTTTGTACAATATATTCGCTACAAAGTGTATTTATATATATTTCTGAATAATAACATAATATAATTTCGTCTGAAACATACACACAAAAAACAATTAAGCTATACGTAGTTTATAATGTTCTTAAACACAAACTCTTTTGTATTTTTCTAATTTCTTTTAATGTCTGAGTGGTATACAAACTTGCCACTGGCATTGAAAAGACCTACACTGACCTTAAACTAGAACCATAAACAGTTAAGTCTAAACATAATTTGTTTAGGAATACTATACGAAATCACTTTTTTGGCATTGTGCGATTCATGATTTAACACAAAACTCTAAACGAAACGTTGTACATAAAATATGAAAACTTTAAAACAAAAACAAAAAAGACAACATTATTAAAATGCTAATTATTATCTGGTACTAATTCTGCTTAATTAAAATAAATTAAATCAAATATCTAAGTTTAAAAAATATTATAAATCAAATAAAATCGAAGTACGGCTGGCTGGATATGCACCTGTCAACGTCAACGCTTTTTGGTGCGGCAACAAAAAAAAAACAATGGAAAACCAAGTATTCTATATAAAACTTATTGTAGATTTGTAGTAAAAACTACAGTAAAGCCTTCGTCGTTAATTCGCACACGATCATCCAATATTGGAACGCACTTAGTCTATGCTTGGGTTAAGGATCTGCGCCAAACTCGCCCATGTGCCAAAAACAAAACCACACAGGCCAAAGATCAATATAAGGAAGTCCTTCCACAGCATCCAGTTATAGCGGCCATAGCCAACATTATAGAATGTAATCATCTCAATAATAGGGGGAGCAATAAGCGCCAAAGCCGAGCTACTCACAGCACCCACAAGCGATATAATTGAACCCAGATTGGGTATGACGGCGGCCAGTAAAACTGGAAATTTAGATCAGTAATGATTATTGAGCGCTCGAGGTAAAATAGTTTTACAAACTTACAGGTAAATGTGACCAAAACCGTACGCAAAACTGTGGCAGCCAAATCTTTGGCGCGTGTGGTGTCAAACTGGCTGCGAACAAATGGTTCCACCATGTTGACGGGCACATAAAACTGCAGTGTGTACGACAGAAATATGGCAACGGCCATGGTAATCCGTACCAGCTGAGACAGGCTGTAAAAAGAAATTAGGAACTTATAGAAATAGCTATGGTAAAAAGACGATAATACTCACACATCGCCTTGGGGTAAATTAAGCGTAATGCTTCCCTTTACGCTTTCGCCATACTTGAGATAACCGAAGAAGCCAACCGAAGTGTACAGACAGGCCACAATTACCATTCCCGTGTTGAGGACGCCCGTCGATCCGCCAAAGTCCTCAGGTGTGCGCATATTATTCTCCAGTGGAAGGACGACACCAATGCCTTCAAAAGCATAGATGGCGGTGCCAAAGTACAGAGGTAAAGTGGCCCACGTTGCGACAGGTTTAACCGTATTAGTATCGGGCAAATCGTGCAGCATATAGGAGAAGCTAATGGCCAAACCGGCAACGGTAAGCACAGCCGCAATTAGAGAGACGGGCGTCAAGTACTTTAAGTTGCGAACCAGATTCAACAGCACCATGGGCAACAGCATAAGCAGCAAATAGATGCGGACATCCAGCTTGAAATAGTGATCCATAACATCCTTAACATTCAATGCCACAAACAAAAAGTAGACGCAGCAGAAACCAATCTGCGTTATAAACAGGAATGTAGTTATAACACGCCGTGCCAAATGCGAGTAACGCCTCAAGCCCAACGGTCCAGTCTCAAAGCTGCAGAAGGCCACCTCCGAAAAGTTTAAGGCTGGCTGCTGCAGTCGCCGGCACAGCTCATGCGAACAGTTGACCAACATGTGCATGCAATGCGTGCATATGGCGCCCATTATCAATGTACCAAAGAGACCAACATAAAGACCGGCATTCTTAAACGCTTCCGGCATAGCCAGAATTCCAGTGCCAATATTACCCTTCAGCAGATGCACTAACGTGTCAAAGTTCGATGTGGGATGCTCCAGTGTTCGATGATGTGTTGGATTGTATATCGATTTGGCATTTTCATCGCCCATCTGACTGCTCTGCTCATCATCATCATGACCAGTGGCTGCGGCGTGCACTGTGTTTTAGAAAATTAAGTATGAATATTTTATTTATGCAATGATGACATTGGCCACAAGTAGCTCTTTAATTGCCTGACATTATTAACATAATTTCTAATAGCATCTGTTTCAACATTATTTAAAATATTAACCTTAGCTTGAATATTTATGAACAACTTTACATATTATAAAAGTTTTGAAGAAAATTTGATTTAACATGTTTATGCATACTTTTATCTTAGAAACTCCTAGCAAATATTGTAGGAATCAACATTTTTATTTTAACAGCTGTGTTTATTCAATTTGATATGCATATCATATGATAAAATTTTTTATCATTTTTATTATTTTTAATCAAGAACCAGATGTATTCAAAAACACATATACATTTTTCTAATAATAAAATTTCTGATAGTTCCTAACGAGTTTTTGACAATTCGTTTTAAAAACATATTCTGCATTCTTACAATCATTTTGGGAACATTTTGGGATGCCACTTGAGAAAAATGTCATTATAGCATAAAAAGAAAGGCACACTTACCTGCAATGCTGTCCTCGCTGTGCACATTGACTAGCGTGCTGTCTGGTGGTGAGCTGCGTACCGGCGGCCTTATTAAGCCATTTCCATTACGATTGCCTTCGTAATCTGAGGCATCGTTTTGCAGCAGCAACGGTTGTCGTTCGGTCATCTTCGGCTTGCGCTTCGCTGGATCGGTGATCTGTGAGGTGAAGTCAGTTGAGTTAAGTTGAATAGAGAGCAGGCCAAAGAAAAAAGAAAAAAAAACTCAATGAGTGCTGTTGAACTGTTATATCTTTGTACATAGGTGTTCGCGTGGGTGACAGCGCGGGTGCGTGTGTAAACGATCTGTTCACTTGGCAAGCTGAAGTCACACTGAAAATCGAAATGCTGCGAAGCCGCTTTTGTGTCTGGCAAATTTTCCGCTGACTCAGATATTGTTTGAGCGCGTCTGCAAGACGGACATCGGTAGATAAGGTGACACCCGCCGCAAAAGGAGTGGAAAATTTTTGCGTGTGCCACTATGTAACTTTAACAAAGCTGATAAGAAAACAAGCCTTGGACTTGGACTTGATTTTATTTACTGGCTGTCTGGCTGTTTGCAAGTTGCAAGTTTTGGATTTCTTTTTACATTTTTATATGCGCATTATTCATCGAAAAACGATATCAAGTTGTGGGGTCCAGTGACGCATATAATTTTTATACATTTTTGTGTATGTAGCCTCTACCAGAGGCTCAAACACGAAAAACAAGTCACAAGCGATAAGATTTTCGAATATACAGCCATATATAGGCTGTCAAGTCGTGTTTTATATAATGCATAAATTCAATATATATATACAAATTGTATCTTTATAACAAAAAGGAAACGCCCACAAATTTACGAAATTATTCAGCAATATACATATATAGTTAAAAAAAAACAACAAAAAAACTTTAACTATTATTAAGCTACTAGCTCTCAATGTGTCAAACAAAAATTCAACAAGGAATAATTCTACATTGTAAAATATAAATTTTTAATAGAATTAATCACTTCTATAACCCGTAAAACATAAAGATAACTATTTGTAACTTTTCTTACTATAAAAACTTCATAAATTATATAAATAAAGATAGGGATATTATGTTTTGAAAAAGTTTTTTTCAAGAAACATTTAACAAAAGCTGAATCTTGTAGTTCTTGTGTTTCTAAGTCACCCTAGTTATTTCGTTAAATAAATAACCAGAACAAATATTATTTAAATTGCGAACACTTAACGTACATATGCGACACGCATTCGAATGTCATACAATAAACACTTACAAATAAAGAATTGTACTTAGATAAGTTGTCTAATTGTTGTAAATTAAAAGGCAGGCGTTGGTTGGGCGTTGAATGTGTTGTGGCAGTTAAGAAATTATAAAACTCGGAACTAAAACTGTAAGAAAACACAATAGAGATTAAGTACAAATGCGGTATGCCAACTATTTTGTGCATACCTGTTGAAGGTTAGTCAACGGGGTTAAGTCTTCCATTGATTTTTTTCACTCGCTTCTCTCTGACACTGGCAATGAATATGTGGCCCACAAAGCCCAGCAAGGTCACGGACGCACAGTTTTTTTAAAATCCCTGTTGAAGAACAAAGTGAGTTGTTTGGCATAAGAATAAAATGTTCAATCATTTTGATTTTTAAGATTTTACGCTTAATATATGTTTACATCTGGATATATGCTTGCGCACATACATATGTAGATTTGTATGTATGTATGTATGTATCTAAACATCCGACAGTTGTATATGCATATGTATATTGCACAATAATCAACAAATAACAAAACGCACAGCACCTTTGGCTGGTATTCTAAATTGTCACTTTGAAACAACTGTTGCTATTTTACTCTGGACATCATTTTAAATGAATTTAAAGTAGAAATGTGCACACATTGACATTCAATATGTACCTTTTTGTAAATGGCACTGATGACGAGACCACAATCAAAACAAAAACCAAATCATAGGACTTCTTCTTCTCGTCTGGTCGTTCACTGGCAATTCACAGCGTTGCAGAGCAACTAACACTTACACACCTTACAACACTAGTTTCCACCCGTATTGCGTGACGTGTCTGCTCACAAAATTAATAACAAAATATAAAAACTGAATAAAATACCTCAACAAAAACTACAAAATGGTTGAAATAAGCAGCGTCATCTCCAAGTTCTACAACGACTACGTGCAAAACACACCGAAAAAGCTTAAACTAGTGGACATCTATTTGGGCTACATTCTTTTAACCGGCATCATACAATTTGTTTACTGCTGCCTGGTGGGCACATTTCCCTTCAACTCATTTCTATCGGGCTTTATAAGCACTGTGAGCTGCTTTGTTCTCGCTGTTTGTTTGCGCCTGCAGGCTAATCCACAGAACAAGGCTGTATTTGCGGGCATCTCACCGGAACGTGGATTTGCCGATTTTATATTTGCGCATGTAATTCTCTTTTTGGTTGTCATGAATTTTATTGGTTAATTAGGTCTTGCATTAACTAGCTGGTACATTTCGATATAATTTCCTACAAATAAAATGTATAACTAAAATTTCCAAACAAAAATATCAACACAAGTGTTTATTTTGTTATGCAGTCAATTGCTTATAAGCTGCCAGAAAATCAAAATCATAGAATGTACAGTCCATATCGGGCGACGGTTCGGGCACCACAAGCTCCAGCGCATCCACCTTCTCTAAGTAATCTGAAATGTTGGGCATAACGACTGTCGGCTTATTGATCTTCCTTGGGCGAAAAATTTTCGTATCCGCCAGCTCGCGCAGAGAGTCATTTACATTTAATGATGGCAAATTCTTGTATACTACAGCATTTGGTCGGAAGTTCATCTTCTGTGTAATCTATAGAAAAAATGGGTTTTTAGTTTTAGCTTTAAATTTTTGTGTATTTTCTTTTTACCTTTGGCGCTATCGATGCCTTCGAGCGAGGAGTGAGTTCTGGATTAAAATTAATGATCATTTGATCCATTGAGATAACCTTATGCTGGTTGCGTACTATTGTATTTAAATGTGGAACTGCATATTTGTTGCGATTTGACTTCTGAGGCGCCATTATTTGCACTGCGTTTGGTTGCTGTTCAGTCATTGAATTTGCTAATTGCGAACCATTGTCCGCTTTAACGCAAACAATTGGTGCCGGTGTTCTTATGTTTTTCTGCACCGCAAGTCGTGGTATTTTAGTTTTTGGATTTTGCTGCAAAAACGCTCCACGATTGTTTGACATCTTGTTTGATTTTAATTTACTTTGTAAATTGATGGCTACTGACAAACGTTTTACAACACTCTCGGCATTTGTGAACAGCTGTATTGGCTAATGCTTGTAGTCAATACTTGGTTATCGAGTGCTTTTTCTTTTATTATAAATTAAAGTATGGCATTATCTAGAGCCAAGCCAGAGCAACTTCCGAAGGATGCAGTTGTTATAACAGAGGATCAGGCCCTGCGCTATCAATGGAAGATAATCACCTCCTGGGACAAGATTGGAGATGTGTATGAATACTTCACGCTGCTTATCTAACCATTATTTTAATTTTTTCTGTTCTCCCGTTTAGTTGGGCACTGCGCTATGCGCCCGGCATACTCAGCGCTATGGCAGCCGCTACAGGTGCCTACGTTAACAATCACTATCGCACACGTTTGAACCTTGGCTCAAATGGTCGTCTATCCAGTTATTTACCTATTGTTGTTGTGCCCGCGATATTTACAATGTTGAGCCATAAGTTCTTTATACAGCGCCCAGTTCTGCTAAATCCATTGGGAGAGTGTCCTGTGTGTACGCAAGTACGGAGTGCCGCTTTTCAATCAGCTTTGGGAGTGGTGTATCCTACAATTTTGGCACCATTCGCTGCATTTATGTTTGCCACCAGATGCTACACCTACCGGTTGCCTTCAATAACTGAAAGTCCCCTGGAGGTACTACTGCTGTATCGGAAATTTACGCGTCCTATTATACCCGCCCTGAGTACTATAGTTGCCATACAGGCTTTTGTGACCATGTATTTGACGGGTCAGGAGGAGAAGCAGAATTTTAGCTTAATGTTACGTATGAGGGAAATTGAGCATAAACTTGAAGAAGAACATATGCCAATACGAATGGACTTTTAAGAAAAAACATGTATATACGCAAATTAAATAATGGATTGTTATTAAATTTTAATATGTTAGTTTTCTTAAGAAGTTTTTTAATGTTAGGCGCCTATGTGATAAGTATCGAAAATTACTACAAGTACTCGATAGCCGATAGATTGTGCTAGTTCGATTAGTCAAACTAGTCATTCATGGCCTTTTAATCCCGCAAGTTCGTTAGGGAACTTGCCGCATTAACATCGGTCCACCTTACACGTTGCTGCAGTCGGTTGACGAAATTGTTCCGCATTTGCACTTAATTCCTTCAAAGGTGAGTAATGCTCTAACTTATACAAATACATCATTAACTGTTGACAAATACTTAAAGAAAAAAAAACAATTTGAAAAGTGTGATTTCGTTAATAGTTTGTGTAATTATGTCACGTTCAAAGAAATTTTGTGCACTTTCACATTGCAGTTCACACAACACATACATTTGTAGATACATTCAAATACACACATGTTTATACGTACGATTGTCTCGTGGCAACAAACTACAACAACTAACCCTTTTTTTCTGCACTTTTTCTTTTGACTTGTATTTGCAGAAAATATATTAAAACAGCAAATATGAAGCTACAAACCGCTAAGGAGGTTCGCAATGCCTTCCTAAATTTCTTCAAGGAGCAAAATCACATTTATGTGCACTCATCCAGCACTATACCGCTTGATGATCCCACCCTGTTGTTTGCCAACGCAGGAATGAATCAGTTCAAGCCCATTTTTTTGGGCATTGCGGATCCAAATAGCGAAATGTCCAAATGGGTGCGAGTGGCAAATACGCAAAAGTGCATTCGCGCTGGCGGCAAGCACAATGACTTGGACGATGTGGGCAAGGATGTTTATCATCACACTTTCTTTGAAATGCTGGGCAATTGGTCATTTGGTGATTATTTCAAAAAGGAGATCTGCTCGTGGGCTTGGCAATTCCTCACTGAGCGTCTACGCCTGCCCAAGGATCGGCTGTATGTGACTTATTTTGGCGGCGACGAAACTAGTGGCTTGGAGTCTGATCTAGAGTGCAAGCAAATGTGGCTAGATTTGGGCTTGAAGCCAGAGCACATTCTGCCCGGCAACATGAAGGACAACTTCTGGGAAATGGGCGAAACAGGTCCTTGTGGTCCCTGCTCTGAGTTGCACTTTGATCGCATCGGCGGTCGCAGCGTACCTGAACTGGTGAACATGGATGATCCCGATGTCTTAGAGATCTGGAATTTGGTGTTCATTCAGTTCAATCGTGAGTCCGATGGCAGTCTAAAGTCGCTGCCCAAGAAACACATTGATTGCGGCATGGGATTCGAGCGCCTTGTTTCTGTTATCCAAAACAAACGCTCCAACTACGATACGGATTTGTTTGTGCCACTCTTTGATGCTATCCAGGCTGGTACTGGTGCTCCTGCCTATCAGGGACGCGTTGGTGCCGATGATGTGGATGGCATCGATATGGCTTATCGTGTCCTAGCTGATCATGCCCGCACTATAACCATAGCCTTGGCTGACGGTGGAACTCCCGACAATACGGGTCGCGGTTATGTCTTGCGTCGTGTTCTGCGTCGTGCTGTGCGGTAGGTCTAGAAAATATTTAATTTTCCTTTAAAACTCAATAAATATATTTATATTTTTTTCCGATTATAGCTATGCTACGGAGAAACTGAATGCCAAGCCTGGATTCTTTGGTACACTGGTGAACACCGTTGTCGATCTGCTGGGTGATGCTTTTCCTGAGGTCAAGAAAGATCCCCAACACATAATCGACATTATAAATGAAGAGGAACTGCAGTTCCTAAAGACACTAACACGTGGACGCAATTTACTCAATCGCACCATTGCGAAACTGGATGCCAATCAAACAACCATTCCTGGTGACGTTGCCTGGCGTATGTATGATACTTACGGTTTTCCAGTAGATCTTACTCAGCTAATGGCTGAGGAGAAGTCACTCGAAATAGACATGGTTGGCTACGAGGCAGCCAAACAAAATTCCTACATACTATCCCAGGGCAAGGGTGCCAGTAAGATTGATGAAATCAATCTGGATGTGCATGCCATCTCAGAGCTTCAGGAGAAGAACATACCACCAACAGATGATTCATCTAAATACAAGTATGAAGCGGTTTCCGTACAACGTGACTCTCCCTACAATTTTACCGAGTGCACCAGTAAAATTGTCGCATTGCGCTTCGAGAATAAATTCGTTCAGGAGATCAGCAGTGGTCAGAAGGCGGGCATTGTGCTAGACAAGACGAACTTCTATGCGGAGAGCGGAGGTCAAATCTATGATCAAGGTGTGCTTGTCAAATTGAGTGATGAGGCTAATGAGTTTCTGGTAGATCGCGTTTACAATCGTGGTGGCTACATCCTGCACATTGGCGTAGTCGAAGGCAACTTGGCTGTGGGCGATGAGCTGCAGCTGCATATTGATACGGAACGTCGTTGGCTGACCATGAAGAATCATTCGGCGACACATGCTCTAAATCATTGCCTGCTGCAGGTGTTGGGCAAGGATACGGAACAAAAGGGTTCGCTGGTTGTGCCAGAAAAGTTGCGCTTCGATTTCAATTGCAAAGCAGCCATGACTATCGAGCAGGTAGCCAAAACTGAGAAACTAACACGTGATATGGTCTATCAGAATATGCCCATCTATGCGAAGGAATCGCAATTGGCTTTGGCCAAGCGCATACGCGGATTGCGCTCAGTCTTCGATGAGGTCTATCCGGACCCTGTGCGCGTCATAAGCTTTGGTGTGCCCGTCGATCGATTGGAATCGCATCCCGAAGCCGAGACGGGGGAGCAAACATCTGTAGAGTTCTGTGGCGGCACACATCTGCGTAACTCTGGCCACATCATGGACTTTGTCATCAGCAGCGAGGAGGCCATAGCCAAGGGTATTCGTCGCATTGTTGCTCTAACTGGCCCCGAGGCTTTAAAAGCTATCAAAAAATCGGAAGCATTTGAGCAGGAGATAAGCAATCTTCAAGCAACCATTGAGGCTGATCAATCCGGCAAGGATTCCAAGCTGTCTGTCAAGCAAATTGTTGAGCTAACTGAACAAATCTCGCATGCAACCATTCCGCATGTCAAGAAGGATGAGATGCGCAATCTTCTCAAATTGCTAAAGAAAAATCTGGATGATAAGGAGCGTGCATTGCGTGCCGCTGTCTCGGTAACTGTTGTCGAACGCGCCAAAGCACTCTGTGAAGCCGATCCGCAGGCCAAGATTGTTGTCCAGCAACTGGAGGCTTACAATAACACAAAGGCACTGGATGCTGCACTGAAACAGGTGCGTCAGCAGCTGCCTGAAGCTGCAGCCATGTTCTTTTCCGTTGATGCCGACAGTAAGAAGATTTTCTGTCTGTGCTCGGTGCCCAAGAGTGCCGTAGAGAAGGGTCTAAAGGCCAACGAATGGGTGCAACATGTCTCACCAGTCCTAGGCGGCAAGGGTGGCGGCAAACCCGAGTCTGCTCAAGCCTCAGGCAGCAATTTCGAACGTGTCGACGAGATTGTCGAGTTGGCCAACAAATTTGCCCAAGCAAAGTTGAATTAAACACAAATTGCATTTGTCGTCGTCTACTCAACAGCACATACGGGAATATTGTAGACTATTATAAATTCTCAAATCAGCTGCATTTCGAAATGAATTTTCTTATTTATAAAATAAATTCAATATTCGTAAACATCTTTATTAACAATCAACTCACTATTTTCCTCCATTTTTACACAATATCCAATTGACTGCCTCGGCAAAGTTCTCCACCACAGCTGTGGGTGGTGTTGATATGGCTGCCAAAGCGTCTGGCAAGAATTTTCCTGTCTTTACAAGTACGCCGTGAAGACCTACTTTCATGGCACCGGCAATATCATCGTTTGCATCCTAGAAATGCCCAAATGCACATAAATATAACTAATATCAAATGTTATTGCTAGGGCAAAACATACATCACCAATCATTACGCATTGTTCAGGTTTAAAGTTGCCAGGCAAGGCACTTTGAAAGAAGTATGGATTAGGTTTGCCAATTAGCGTTGCCGTACTTCCAGTCGCATACTCCAGTCCCTTGACAAAGCAGCCCGGACCCAGAGCTAAGCCATCCGCTCGCTTATAGTACTTACCCTGATGCACTGCCACAAGCTTATGCGTCTTCTCCTGAAGCAGCACACTAGTAAACAGTTGGTTTAATTAGTGTTTTTAAATTAAGTACTTTATTAGCTTAATTACTTGAATGCCGTATTCATGTGCTCATAGTCGAATGCATTGGGCGCCAGACCGACAACAACCGAATCAAGGGGTCGAGTTTTGTTTTCTTCAGGAAAATCCTTACGTGCATCGTTTGTCAGCAAATAGAAAGGATTTAATTTTTCATTTGAAACAAATGCTGCAGCTGCGCTTAGTGAACTGTATATCTCGGAGATTTCAAGTTCAAAGCCAATTTTGGAAAGCCGTTGGTAGAGTGTAGACTTTGAGTCTTTGGTGGTGTTTGTTACAAACTTAACGGAAACTCCACTGTCGCGTAATCTAGAAAAGACTATACGTTAGTGTGTTATAAATATTTGAATTCTTATACCTTTTTAATGCAGCGACAGCGTTTGGCGTTGGCTCGTCCTCCACATGCAAAGTACCGCTAAGATCTATGAGCGCCGCTTTTATAGACATTTTCCTTAAATGCATAAAACTCCTAATGCTTAGCATTTAGCTGCTATCGATACACATACGGTCACTAACTGAATGCTTATTAGGAAGTAGTACTAGCAAATAAAAGTGAAACAATATATATGTCAAATAAGATTCTAAAAAAAACTGTTTCACGCAATTCAAAGGACATTACTACGATTGCGTGCCATTGCAACTTGCAATTTCAATTTGTAACTCATTTATTTTTATTTTTTAATATTATTATTATTGAGCCACATTGTTATCGGTATACATCGTTGCCGGCAAATGCAACATGACCAAATACGATAGATAAACAATTTCCATAAAAAAACATATGGCAATATGGGACTGTATTCAATACCAAGTCGATTGATACCTAATTGCCTCTTCAAAAATCGAGTAAACTATTGCCAAATAGCAGCTGCACTGCGTCCAAAGAAGGGGAAGTCAACTCGCAAAGAGGTAGGTCCTAAAGGAAAGTTAGTTTATATAACAAATAATTGAAGCATTAATATTCAAGGCACAATACTTTTCCGATGCGAAAAGAGTGAGGACAGTTGGTGGAAAGGGCGGTGACGGCTGCGTATCGTTCCTGCAACTATGGTGCAATGAGCGCGCCGGGCCGGATGGCGGCGATGGTGGCAACGGTGGCCATGTCATCTTCCAGGCCTCCAATGACGTCCGTAATTTCAATCACGTTGATAGCGTGCTACGTGCCACTGAGGGCGGCATTGGTGGCGCCAAGGAATGTCATGGCAAGAATGCCAAACATACGATAATTAAAGTGCCCGTCGGCACTGTTGTACGCAACAGCAAAGGACTCATTGTAGCTGATTTGGCCACAGCTGATTTGATGTTTGTGGCAGCACGTGGCGGTGCGGGCGGCAAGGGCAACCGATTCTTTACCACTGACAGGGAGACCAGTCCCAAAGTATGCGAATACGGACCACCTGGCGAGGACAGCAACTACAATCTGGAGCTACGAAGCATGGCCGAGGTAGGTCTGATTGGCTTTCCCAATGCTGGCAAGAGTACACTGCTCAATGCACTGACACGCGCCAAGCCCAAGGTGGCGTCGTATGCTTTTACAACATTGCGACCACATCTGGGCACTGTGCAGTATGATGATCATGTGCAGTTAACGATTGCTGATCTGCCTGGTCTGGTGCCGGATGCACATCGCAACAAAGGATTGGGCATACAGTTTCTCAAGCATGCCGAGCGCTGTACTCTACTTTTGTTTGTGCTTGATGCCAGTGCACCAGAGCCGTGGACGCAATACAATCAGTTAATGCACGAGCTGAAACAGTTTGGTGGCAGTCTGGCTAATCGTCCACAGCTCGTGGTGGCCAATAAAATGGATGTGGCGTCCAGTTCATCGAACTTTGCGGAATTACAGCAGCAGCTAAAACAACCTGAATTGCTGGGCATCAGCGCCAAGATGGGTCACAATCTGGCCAAACTTCTTAGCACCATACGCACAGCCTATGAACGACACAAGGCAAAGGAACAGACGACAAAAACGTAGTTGATTTTAAAAATTATATTTAACTTGTATAATTTCTAAAGATTAATTTTTTACTTAAATACACTTTTCAAAAAATGAAAACTTTCAACTATAGACCCTCCTCGGAGGTGGGTAGCCAAAATGCCATATTCGTGCATGCCGAGGCAAGCATCATATATTTGGGATTGAACTGCACACATTGCACTGGACCGGGATGATCGCCGTTTAGGACAGAGACTTTGTTGCCAGTGTCGGCATTCCACATGTGTACTCGTCCATCGGTGCTGCCAGAGAAGATGAACTGTGAGTCGGGACTGAAACTAGCTTCGATCGCAATGCCCTTGTTGTTCGGATAGCCAGTGAAAGTCTGCAGTGGTGTACCATGAAAAGCATCAACGAGGCGAATAACCGAACCATTCGTACTGATCAATATCGTTTTGCCATCCCGTGAGAATTTCAGGCCCGTCCAGTCACACTCCTTCTCCTGATTAAGCTTGAAAGTGACAAAAGGTCCCTTGTCGAACGAGCGAAGATCATACAGTTTTATACTTTCCGAATTGACGCCGGCGGCAAAGATTAAGCCCTCCGGATCGTAGGCGGCAATGGGACGTCCGGATAAATGCATCAAGCCCTGGCAATTTGGTGATCGCAAATCCCACAGACGCAGCGTTTTATCCAGCGAACCCGACAGAAATGTATCCTCCACCGGTGAAATACACAAAGAAATCACCTTTTTTGTATGCCCGGGAAAATAGCGCAAATATTTGTTGTCGTGCAGGCTCAGATATCGGATGGTATCGTCCACCTTTGTCGAACTGTGTATGGCCGTATTGTTGGCATGTGTAAAATGTATTAGATCTACACCATACTTTTTCGAATTCACCGTCCTGGCTTGTGTGCCTTTTTCACAGTCGTATATTACAATTTGGTCATCCTCGCTGCACGAAATTAAATGCTCTCCATTGGGTGCAAAGTCGATGGCATTGATTTTGTCAGTGTTCTCGCGGAATATTTTTGCCACTTTAAAACTGCGGACAACCGAATCAATAAGCTTTATTTTCATTTTGCTAAACGTTTGTTTTTTAACCACGAATTTTTGTGTTTGTGTTATTTTATTGCTTGCAAGAAGCTTCTAGAGATGCGCAATGTGCCGCAAGTAGGGTTGTCTTTACTGTATCGATATGCATGCGTTTATATCGATATTTTTTGGCGCTCAACAATTGAAAAACCCAGTAAGAAAAAGTGATTTCCCAAAAAAGAAACAAATATTTAGAAAAATCGGTATTCAGTCAACAAAATGCAAAAATTACTTTATTAAAAAATTACAAGTGAGTTTCTTAGAACATTGTAGCATTTAATTTTTCTGTATAACATGGCAATAACTTCTTCAGAATTAATACGAATATTGAAGGCCCATCTTGCCACGCGCGAAAGGTGTTGCTCCATTCGTTTGCAAATAGTAACTGCCTCTTATGCTAGAAAAGAATGTTTAAGGCTAAGAAGAAGAAGAACAAATTTGCCCCCATTTCAACTTACTTTGTGGGACAATTGTGACCCATGACTACGCCACGATCAGACTCTGTTATACCCATCTTGAAGTGTAACCAGCTTTTTGCAACGACTGCGTTAAATTTAGTAGTACGATCGACAACACTTTCGGCCCAAAACATTACACTAAGCTTATGGCTACAAAGATCATTTTCGCTTAGGTATATATGATCGCGTGTCGGACAACCGGGCTGCAAAGTTGTGCCACCATTAGGCCAGAAATCAACTGTGCCAGTGCTTACTGGTGTTCCATATAGCCATGCATCTGTATGAATAACATCAACAAATTCGGCATCATATTCGGTCAAGTGTTGGTTTAAGCCATTGTTAAAATAGAAAAGAGCTAAGGCAGGATCCAAAGCACTTATTCTAAACATAAATGTTAAACAATCAGTTTTCATGTAATGAATTCCTATGTTCATGTTACCTTTTTAATTTCTTGGCTCCATTCGTATCCTTGAGAATCGCTCGTCCAACCATGCTAGCCAAGTGAGCGCCCAGCGAGTGCCCAACGACATGAAACTTTTTTATATCTAAGCCATAGTCAAACATTTTTAACAAAACTCTTCCCAAATATGGTCCCAATTTCTTAGCATTAGGCACAGCATCAAATACATAATCGCCATCTGCCAGTTCAGCCCAATCCAGAACAATTAGATTTGTATCATTGCGCGTCAAATATGATTCTACAATGACATGAATGGTTCTCGAGTTGAGACTCTCGATAAAACCATGCAAATACAAGACTGTATTCTTTCTCAAGTCCAAATTTTTCACTAGAGTCTTGGAGTCGTTCAGCGGGTAAAAGTCGGCTATGGTAGGCCTGTAAATAAAGAGATTTATTTATTTGTATTAAAGCAGTCCTAAATGATATCATTTTTACTTACCCACTATGCACCACAAATTGGGCTGTTGATAATTCAACATTAGCATTTGTGAAGCCCCAAAGTAAGTCTGCAAATAAAAACGATATAAAAACAAGTAAGTCGAGAAAGCTCGACAAAGAGATTCCCTGATCCTAGTGTTTTTTCACCGATTTAGATGATTGTGTCACAGATTTTTATTATTTTATTATTTAAATTTCCAAGTTCTAGATTTTATTCTTTTTGATTACATGTGCTTAGCGGAAAGGGGGAAGGTATCGAAATTTTGAAACAAACTTGTACATATGGTAAATGAGAGCTAAAACCTCAAGTCGCTAGCTCGAATAGTCTCTAAAATCAAAAAGTTCCTACACACAGACGGACGGACGAACTTTCTTCTGTCTACATACATTTACACAAAACTATTATACCATTTTTACCCATTTGCAATGGGTTCAGAGAGTATTAAAAGGTTGATGTCATAATGTAAATTTTTAAAGCTTGTGTGAATGATATGTTAATATTTGTATAACTTTAAAGATATTATAGCTGTAAGGATTCTTTTATTTGCAGCAATTCAATTGTGGTGTTTAATTTGAGATTGCAGTTTTATTAATTTATATGAAAAGCAATTACGGCTGTAAAAATAAGTTTTACAGTTGAGAACATAAAAATACAGACAGATTACAATTTCCATGCTTTTTTATTGTTTAATGTGACTAATAAAATATGACAAGCTAATTAACAATATTTAGAGCTATTATAAATGTTTAGGTACCTCAATGTATATATCTTCCGGACTAATAAACAATTCAGATTATTTTAACTTTATTATTTAGTTCATAATAAATTCTTTGGCTTTTTACTATCGTGCATTAGCTTCTTTGTATTTGAAAGAAACAAAATATTTGTGTTCTGTTTAAGTTCACGTAATTTTCCCATATTTATTTTATTAGTCACATTAAAAAAAATACTTAAAAAAAACTTTAAAAAAATTATTATCCTGTTTTAATTTTATTTTTGTTTCTAATAAGGATTGACAGGAATATTTACCACTTTGCGCTATAAAAGCGGTTAACACAAGCAAATATTCACGCATTTTGCACTTTTTCAATGAACCTTTGTTAAAATATATTAACTGGCTAAGGCCCTATTCTGATATGTCGACCTTAAAATAATAACTAACGAACAAACGCTTCTAACTCTACTTAAATACTCTACCTAATGAAAAAGCTTCTCTTGTTCTAAGTGGAAATGCTTGAGGAGCTTTGAACTTTGAGCAAAGATATGTAAGATTTCATTTTTTACATGTTCCCCATAAATAAACAATCGCTCTACAATGGAATTAAAAGGCTTATTTTTTGAGAATGTATTATTTAAAATAAAATCAAAATGATTAATTATAAATAACTATACCTGTTTTTTATTTTATAAATTTAATATAGAAAAATTACTGCCTTGTGTATATTTTTGTTTTTGTGTGATAAAAATCATATTAAACAAATCTTAAAATTATAAGAAACGGTGATGTAATGTACTAGAAAAGCAATTTTAATTATGTCTCTGAGTATACAAATAAAACGAATGATCTTGATTAATTATTAATATCAACACTTTAACAAAAACTTTGCCCGTTTTACTTTGTTGATGTAAACTATTATACCAATAATTAGTATAAACTTGTATGTTTATGACTCTTAATTAATTTACTCATGCAAAAAACCATTTCACAAAAAAGTGTAATAACATCATTATTAAAATGTGTGTTTAATTAACTTCACCTTTGATTGGGACAACCTTTAAGCGCGTTTCGCTTTTCATTTATTTCAACATTAAACAATAAGAAGTCTCTTTTGTATGATTTTTTACCGTTAGGATCGTTTGTTACATTGTTTAATGACATAATTCGGTCGGGGACTTTTTTAATCATTACCCCAAAATATTTTTGTGTAAGTTCACATTGCCCCATGGCGAAGAGCAAAAAAAAAAACAGGTTTATAGAATAGCAAATTAAAAATATATACTTTTTAATCATTAAATATAAAAAATACTTTTGGGTAATTGAATATAACCCCATTGCAAAGACCAAAAAAAAAAGTTTATAAATAGCAAATTAAAAACACAAAAGTTTCATTTGTACCCCCAAACATTTCATTTTTACCCCGCATTATATATATAAAATAATTAATTATTTTTAATTATGTCATTATAACTAAAAGTTTATTTTATTACCCTTTATTTTTATTTATTGCTACATTGTTATTTTGTCTTTATATTTGTGTGTACGTGTTAATGTGTTTATATGGGTTGTGTATGGGTTGAAACAATAAAAATGTATGCACAAAAAATAACAATTTTATTAAACATATGAAAATCGCCCTTCTACGCGATTCTCAAAAAAGGCACGTAAGTCATGAAGGAACTTGATCTTATTAGTTAAGTGTGCTATGAGTTTGTGTGTGTGAGTGACTGTTTTCGAGCTTTCTCAAAGTTCTCTTTTCGTATCCCTCTCTCTCTTGCTCTCCCTCCCATTGATATTGTTACAGCGAAACAGAGAGAGGGAGCATGAACAAAATTCTTTTACAGTTTCTCAAGCCGTTTAATGTATGTTTTTTCTCTCTCTCTCTCTCTCTCTCTCTCTCTCTCTGTCTCTCCATTCTTTCCCACATTCTTCTTCTTGGAGTAGGCAGTTTACACACCACAGCTTGGGTAAAAAAAAGAAGGTTTATAAAATAGCAAATTAAAAATATATAGATTTTACTCACAAAAGTTCTATTTTACCCCCCAAACATTTCATTTTTACCCCATTTGGGATAATTTACCCCGATTCCCCAACCGCTGTCATATACCCTTATACATATTTATTCAAATTGTTTAAAACATTTTTTTTAAAGTTTATTATAAACTTAAATATGAGTGCTAAAAAAGGATCTTGTATTTGATCATTCAATAGTTATTCGCGATTAAACCACTTTACTGGAAACTTAATTAATAATAATTAATTTTTTTAATTAAGTCATGTATAAGTCAAATATTTTATTGTTTCCCTGTATATATAGTTATTTCAATTGAATACACATTAAGCATTGATATGTTCCACTTCCATCGTTAAACAATATTTGACAGGTTTCAAACATCGCATATTCATCTATAAGATTTGGCATAACCACTCAAATCTTTTTATCTTAACGAATCAGCTTTTCTTACAATAGTATATTTTTTTTAAATGAGCTCTCTATTCAATAGTTTATCAACATACTCTATTAGAAGAATGTAAGGCTAATAAAATTTTCTATATATATATGAATCTGAAGGTACATAGATACATTGCCATAGATACATGGCTACAGATAAATGGCCACAGATACATGCCTACATGATTATAGATTAATTTACATTTTACATGGCTACAGATACACGGCTACATCGGTACATTGCAACAGATACACGGCTACATGGAGACAGATATATGGCTACAAAAAAATGGCTTCATGGGTGCAGATACATGGCTACAGATACATGGCTACAGATACATGACTGCAGATACATGCCTTTATGGCTACAGATACATAGCTACGTTACTACCTAGCTACAGATACATGGCTACATGGCAAAAGATACACGGGTACATGGCTACAGATACGTGGCTACAGATACACGGCTACATTGCAACATGACTACATGACTACATGCCTACATGGTTACACATGCATAGCTACAGATACATGGCTACAGATACAGACACATATATATATACATATTTGTAGAAATTGCAATTATTTTCTTAGCTGGAAATGCTTTCATGATCTGGATGCTTTGTCATGACTTAGAAGGTAATGCATTTGATAATCAGTTGAGTTTTGAAGGAGTCATAACTACGAAAAGTTTAATATTTTTTATTTAATTTTTGTTCTTGATTTTAAATTAAAACGCTTGATAGCGAGGTATTAAGTCTCCACCGTACGTTATTTGATCCAGCTTTCTGTTTAATATTACATTTTTTGTTTTGTCTATCCGTTAACAAAAAAATTGAGCTTTGTAAATTTGCATTGCGCCACAACGTTGATTTACCATATAATGTGTGGACAGCTATAACAAATGTTATCGAAAAGATAAGAAATCAACATGGTTGACCTTTGTTGATCACCTTGTAGTTGTATTATTTTTATAAAATACACTTCAGCCATTTTTAAGTCCACTGTCTTTCAATTCTACAGTTTGATGCTGGAGCTTAAAGACAATTTTATAAATTTCATTTTGCATAACGCGAAAGCTTTTAAAATGGAGAAATATTTGTATTTTTATTAGCAATAATTGTACACATTTAAAACATAAAAAAATATTTAAAAAAAAATAAAAAATCATCCGTAAATCCGTTTGTTTTAACCCACGGTTTTGTCTCTCTTTCCTTTATAAGATAGCAGCTAGAGATGCGCAATGCTCTGTGGCGATAGTTTACTGTTTTATAAACATATATCGAACCAATCATATCGATATTTTTTACTGTAAGTAGTTTGGCGCTATAAAAGCCCCAATAAGATAAGTCCACTTATAAAAATTTAAATGGTATATAAAAGTCCAATAATCTGACTTTTAGTTAACAAATTCCAACAACAATTTATTTAAGAAGCACATAATTGTGCACTATTACATACATTGTAATATTTTAATGCTCTACCTTTGCGGGTAATGTGATTTCATAATTATTGTTATTGCCCACAAGTTCCTTGGGATCCACATAATTGATACCTTCCTTGCCACGTGCAAAAGGTGTCACACCATTTGTTTGTAAGTAAAAATCGCCATGTATACTATAATCAAATAAAAGCAGTGCAAATAAATAATGGCTGATTCTCGTTTCCTGTTAACTTACGTTGTGGGACAATTATGACCCATGACTACGGCTTGATCCGTTACAGTAATTTTATGAAGTTTAAAGTCATCCCAGCTTTTAGCAGCAACCGCATCGAATTTAATGGGAAACCGATCGGCAACACTCTCCGACCAATACCACCAGCTGCGTCGATGACTCGATAAATCATTGTCACTTAGCATTTTATAGTTGCGTTTCGGACAACCTGGCTGAAGTGTTTTGCCACTATTAGGCCAGAAATCGGATGTGCCCGTGCTGCTTGGTGCTCCATACATCCAGGCATCTGTGTGTATAACATCGACGAATTCGGCATCATCTTTATTGAGGTGTGCAGCCAATCCAGCGGTTAGGTAAAATAGTGGAAATGCTGGATCCAACCCGGTAATTCTAGTAAACAAATATTTAAAATGTCAACCAAAAGAATGTTGTGTTATAACTTACCTTTTGATTTTCAAGACACCCTTGGAGCGCTTAAAGATTTCACGACCAACAATACCAGCCATCTGCCCGCCCAGCGAGTGTCCAACAATGTGAAACTTGTCAATATCCAAACCATGATCAAACATTTCCAGCAATATCTTAGCCAAATATGGTCCCATTTGTTTTGCATTGACCACAGCATCAAATATATAATTACCATCCGCCAGTTCACCCCAGTCCAAGCAAATTAAATTCGTGTCTTTGCGCTCCAAATATGCCTCCGCAATGACATGCATGCTCTCCACATCGGGATCTTCCAGATACCCATGCAAATACAGCACAGTATTCTTACTCAAATCCATATGCTCAGCTTCCAATAGATTCTTGGAATCATGTAGATCATATATATCGCTATCAGCTACACTGGGCCTGCAAACATCAAGATAAGTTACATAAAATGATAACTGAATTACTTATGAAAACTTTACCCATAATACAATATGAATTTGGCTGTAGTTAAATCAGCTCTAGAATTTTTAAGGCCACATAATAACCCTGAAAATAAAATATAGATACAAAAAGTAGGTAATTACGTAAATATATGATGCATGGTATACATATACAACAACAACAAAAAAAAACAGATAATATGACTACTCAATGCTCCATACCCATATCATTTTAAAATTGGGAACTTATATACTGATATGATAAACGGCTTTGGTAGTAAATAAGCTTATATATCCTATATTTCATCAGAAATATGAACAGTTTAGAAAACATTTTTGTATAGTTTTACTTACGAGCTTTATTTTTGACTGCCTTGTGCATATTTGTACTGTAAAAAATCGAAACATAGCTTAATATTTAAATTTTTCAAATATTTAAAAAAAAAATTTACATTTTTATTTTGTAACACTAGAAGTCAGTTCCGGAATTGATATAATTGTGCCACTTTAAAAAATAGAGTACTTCCAGTCGCCTGAACTGATTAGTGAATACTAAGCGAAAATCCATAAAGCTTAATCTCGTTCAATGATTTGATTCTAATTAAATTCGGACGCTTCGTATGGATTCGAGATAAGATAATCACACACAAGTTTAAACACATGCGTATATACATATATGTGTGTATATGTACATATATGGATATGTGTAAATAATCTACGCCAAGCACTTGGTAATCATATTTGTAACGGTAATGCCATAAATCTGACCGGTACTGTTAAAGAAAAAAGTAAACGCTACTTCAAATTACATTTATGACCAGCTGCATAACACACAACGTTCAAGAGCGTAAAGCTAATTGTTTGGGAGAGGGAGGGAGGGTGGAAGCGCGGTAGCGTCTAATGAAACGTGCCACTTTAGTTCAAAGTCTGATAGCCGCTGCAGCATATTCGCGTAATTAATGAACGTATGGCGCTTGGGCAGTTTTATTGGCTTGCTTGGAATATAATGCTTATTTTAGCTAAGTGTACATAACGAAGTTTGTCGCAAATGTGTTTGTCGGTAAATAACAGTAACTTAAATTTAAGTGTGGCCTTAATTGCACTCTCTGAATTAAATCATAGCAGCACACTTATGTGCACACACACAAGAATACGTTGTACATATTTACATACACACTGTATTTGTGTATAAATGTGCGGCGAATCAGAAAATATTTATTGGCTTTCTCTTTCTTTACATTCACAAACAATCAAACACACACGCCCATATTTGTGCTTGCCGTCTTTACTTAATCGTCAATAGCACTCAATCATATTTGCCATGTAATTAACAATAAATATTAGGCAAGCACTCATAACCTACACGCAATTGATCTATTTTGTTGTCTCTGTGAACTACATTAACCTGCGCGCTAGTACGTTAACACACAACGCGTCGCAACGCAATGACAATCGAAACTGATCTGCGCCAGTAACCACCAAAAAGTATGCACACTCTCTCTCGTTTTTTGTTCTCTCCACCAATTCGCTCGCTCTTTACATACAGAAACTCAACACGCACACACACACAGGTGGTCGCTGTAAACATCGAGTATTTTACAACAACAACAAAAAAAACACATTTTGCATGACAGTCGAGTTGTGTAAAAAAAAGCAAATGTCTTAAATACTACCTATTCGTAAACGACTCTTAAAAGCACCTTTTAGATAATAAAGCCTCAAACAAACGATTAAAATGTTAAATATAATAGCTATTCGAATTACGTATCGTTTATTGCTGTTGACAAATAGAAAGCATTTTAGAATTCTTTTACAATAATTTTTATTTTGCATTCAGATGCGTTTAACCAATACATTTTGTCAGAGTCTACACACTTGTTTGTTTGTTTTTAATAATGAATTTATGCTTAAATGGTAATTTATGTGTTTAATAAGTATGTAAGTAATATATTTTCATGTGACGCGTTAATGTAGCTCTTATCTCATCCATTGCTCGATTTATGCATTTTGAAAATGTTAAATATGTAGGCTTCAGGGCTTGTGCAGTGATCTCGTCTCCAATTCTCCGCAAGGTTATCTTCCAGGGATTTTGAACTACAAGTTTCCGTTTTTAAGTGTAGCTACACAAATAATTATATTTTTGTTGCCAGCGTGTGAAATACATACATTTTAAAAATAGAATAAAAAATTATATAGTTGATTACGCTGTAATAACAATTAATTAATGGGAGAATCACAACACAATCGACAGGTGGAGGCATGTTCGTGATCCCGGTAAAAAGACATAGAAGAAAAAAATGGAAAAAACAATTAGTTATTGTTGAATTCTTTGTTTAAGGAACACACACACACATATAAATTTCTTAAAATATATACCAATATTAAAGACATTAGGAAACACAGCTTGCTAGATTAGATATTGAACTGGAATTGGATTAAAAGCTGGGCCCTACACACAAAAACATAGACACAAGTAGTTTGCACATTGATTGTCTACTCATCCTCTAACATTCCGAAACACTTTTCTGCTGCTGCTCCCCCCCGCCGCTGCCATTATTCTCCGAGTTTGTATTGAGCTCAAGCACAACACCAGCAACCTCAGCAGCTTCTGAATTTGGTGGCGGCTCAACGATCAGCTTAGAGTCCAAAGCCGCTTCAAACTTAGCGCCCATGCAAGGCGGCACTGCAGTTCTAAAGACATTCAGTTCCATCTCTAAAGGAAGATGCTTATACAGGATACGCAAAATATGCTTAATATATAGTATGTTTTCAGTTTCGATTTGTAGTTGGCGCTATTTATCTGTGTGTACGTGTCCTCTATGTGCTATACGACAATATGTGATTTGTGCTTACCGGCTGCAATGCCCGCAATCGCTTGTGCAGCAAAATGTTTTACATCGACATCGGCATCAGCATTCAGTTTATCTAGAGTGGGCTTCACTTGCGCATCAATGACGCTAGCCTCCAGAAAGGGTGAAATCTTCTGCAATGTCTTGGCCACGTTAAAGCGAACATTGGCGACGGGATCAGCAGCGAGCAGCAATACAGTGGGCAGCAACAGTTTTGTTGTAATATCCGTGCCACACACCTCAGCCAAGACGTTGAGACAGAAAAGGCAGGTCATTCCTATATAAATAACCAAAATTATATACGGGTATATATTTATATACATTTTATCGTGTACGTACTGTGCAAATAGTTCTTGTTGCGTGACATGACTAATATCATTGGAATAATGGCCTGCTCGGCCCAGGGTGCGCCAAACTGTTCAACCAGTTTCTTCATATTTAATGTGGCAGCCTCACGTATGGCATAAACGTGATCATTGAGCCAACCCATACACAGACCACGCAGCTTCTGATCAAAGAAATCTTGGCCCAGCTGGCCAGCCAACGCGGGCATGTACTCAATAATGGCTAGGCGAACACGCCACTTAGAATCCTCAGCCAGCTCCACAATTGCAGGCAGTAGTGACTATTAGATTTAAAGAAATATGTTAATGACTCGAAAATGCAGTTTTAAAGCTATAGCCTTTACCTGTGACAGCTGTTGTATTCCAATAACATCATTGACGCAATCCAAATTGGAGATAATATTAAGTCGAACCTCTGGGCATTCATCCTTCAGTTGAATGAGAAACAGAGGCAGCAGTTGTTCAACCGTTTGATAGGCGCCCAACATGGGACTTAGGCCCATGATGACAGAGGCCAGCGCTGACTTGACATGTGGATTGGGATCCGTGACCAGATCGCGTACATACGGCAAAATGGAGCTCAAGATGATCTGCACCTGATTCGCTTTGTCAAGGCTCGCACAAAAGTCCTTAACTTTTGTGGCGACGGCAGCACGAACCTCCGCCTCGGCATCCTTAAGCAGATATTGGAAAGCGGGCACAAGATCAACACGCGTTATCTCTGGACCCACAGCCTTCTGTAGGTCGACAAACTTTTCGGCAACCATGTAGCGAACGCGCCACGACGAATCACTGGCACATTGACGCAACGTGGGCAAAACCAACTGCAAATGATTAAGGAGACACATATTTAATAAGTGAGGCGTTTAAGTTCGAGAATAATTTATTTACGTGTTCCACATCGTCCTGGGGCAGCAGTTGTGCAATGCTTACACAAGCCTCTACAGCTAATAGGCGCACAGAGTCCTGATCGTCCTGCGCCAACTGCACAAAGTTGGGTATCAAGTCTGATTTGAGATACTCCGTCTCTACGACTTTGGCAAACTCTCCCAGCTTATTAGCGGCGGCGCGTCGCACCATAGGCGTCTCGTCCTGGCACAATTTCCGGAAATTGGCACGCAATTCCGCCTTGACTGCCTGTGTGACGCGTGGATAGCACACGGAGAAAAGACCGCAAGCGGAGGTGCGAGAGGTAAACCAATCTCCAGAGACTAAGCGTTGCAGTGTCGGTACAACGTGAATCTCCAAGTCTAGGGCACTATGCTCTGCCGCCACGGTACGTAAAGATTCAACTGCCTTGTCGCGCACTACAGTCTCCTCCACAGTGGCCAGACTTTCGAGCGGTGGCAACAAGTACATGGCATATTCTGGACCTCCCACAAGACCTATAAAAATGAAATGCTTTAGTTAAATATGTTCAACAGCCTAAAATTGATTATTTTACTTGTGAAATTGCCCAGTTGATCAGCCAGCGCAAGGAGCACCTCATCTTCATCGTAAATGGTTTCAGTTAGGAACGGAATGAGCTCGGAGCGAGTGCGCTCCTCGCCCAAAGCGAGCGCGATCGTTGAGAGCTTTTTGATTGAGTTCAAACGCAACTAAAATGCAGTTTATTGTAATTTTTTATCAATTTAACAAACGTACTAATTAAACAATACAATAAAAAGATAGCAAACCTGCACACACATTTACATTTGCGTACTTTTGCTATTCACACAGTGACGCACATTTTTGCATATACATAAATGCCCATGCATATACATACATATATGAATGTATGTGCATGCTCGTCTAGCGGTTTGCACATTTAAAATTGTCTTGCACGGTTTAAAATATCTTCATCTGTAGCTAGGGAAACCAACTTACCTGAACATCTTCATTTTTCAATTCATCAATTAATACCGCAATGGGATAAAGAGAATCATCGACAGATTTGTCGCTTGCTGCCATTTTTCTTTTCTCACTCACACAGTTGTACAGAAAATCGGTTTTTTCTTACACACCGCACGAAATACAAATGGGCCGAAGCTTGATTGAACTATTTTAAGTTAAATTAAATGCTTTTCCACAGTATTTGATGCAAATCTTTTAAAAAAGTGTCCGATAAAAATATTCTTTGATTGATTTTCCAGTGAAAATGCGCTGTCGTTTCCGTGCAAATTTTTATTCTTCCAAATGACACAACGAGACAAGTACGATACTACTCGATACTTACATTTAACAGAAATACTCACCACTTAACAGAGCAAAAACAAAAAGCAAATAAAATGGTTATGAATGTTTTATTCCTCAGTTTTCTAAAAATGACACAAACTCGGTTAATTTAAACAACTGATCATCGCTGGAAACTCGAGAAGTTGCCTCCTTAATTTTTGGTAGCCAAATGTGTTTATCTCCATCCTGCTCGCGAGTCCACCCCAAGCAGACATTAATTAGTTCATCCGGCGTCATTTGAGTCATTCGGAGCAGGTTCTGTTCATAAACGGAGACATACGCGCTGGATGTCAAGTTCAAGACCTCCTCGCGTTGCTTGACTGCTTTAAAAATAATATATGAGACCACTAGCCGAATAAGTTTTACTCTGCTTACCCAAGAGATCGTCAATGATGGGCTTGTTATTATCGGACCACTCATATTTCATATGTTTGAAGAAATCAGCGTAGTTATTATGCTGCAGCGCCAGATTCAAGAGGTTCAGTTGAGCTAGCTCTTTGTTATGTTCTTTTAAATTGTTGGCTATCCTCATCCAAAGAAGTTTGGCACTGGCACTATTAATAAAGTAGAGGTTTTTAGAATACATATGTAATTAAACTTTTACCGTTCTTACAGTTTGTTTTGATACAGATAAATTGCCATCAGCTGCTGGTAAATTTCAGCACCCGGTGTTATATTCTGTGGAAATGCCAAAATCCATATGTTAATAAAACTGTTTTGTCAATAGGTAATTGACGCACCTCTAGTTCTTCACTTTCTAGCTTAATTAGCGTCTCACTGTATTTATCTTGCTGCATTTTGCTTTCAGCAACTATTTTTTAGAACAATACTTTTCAGAATGAGCAACATTTACATATGTTAGAAGTAACGAGTCCCAGCAAACAAAAATTATATTACATACTAATACTTAATGATTATTAACATACTCGTTGAAGCCAACAGCTATGTTAACTGACAGTATTAAATGCAACTCTGTATTTTGTAGAGTTGAATTGTAGAGTGTTGTTTCATTTGTCTCCACTTTCTTTTCGGTGTAAAAAATTAAGCTAGTAACATCATGGGTCGTATGCACGCTCCTGGGTAGTTGATTTTATATATTATTAAAAGGCGCCATTCAATGTAAAATGTGCTTGAAAAGCGTTCCACAATAATCTGACCTAATAACAATGTGAAAATTGCTTGCAGTGCGCTAGTTTTGGTCGCAAATTTGGCCACCATGGCAAGCACATGTTGCAAATGAATACGGCCGCTCTTCTTCTTCTCGCTGTCATTCACTGGCTAATCTAACAAATATGGTTTTATTTGCAGCAAGGGTATATCCCAATCAGCTCTTCCCTACAGACGCTCAGTCCCATCGTGGCTGAAGCTTAACGCTGAGGACGTTAAGGAGCAGATTAAGAAGCTCGGCAAGAAGGGTCTGACACCCTCCAAAATCGGTATTATTATTGTGTGTTTACCGTTTGAGGTTATGTTAATGTGTTTCACGTTTACTTGTTTCAGGCATTATCCTGCGTGACTCGCATGGCGTGGCCCAAGTGCGTTTTGTCAACGGCAATAAAATTCTGCGCATCATGAAAGCGGTAGGCCTCAAGCCCGACATCCCAGAGGATCTTTACCACATGATCAAGAAGGCAGTGGCCATCCGCAAGCATTTGGAGCGCAGTCGCAAGGATAAGGACGGCAAGTTCCGTTTGATTCTGGTCGAGTCCAGAATTCACCGCCTGGCTCGCTATTACAAGACGAAGAGCGTTCTGCCACCCAACTGGAAATACGAATCCAGCACCGCATCTGCTCTTGTTGCCTAAGTTTTCAATATGTGAGTGAATACATTGTGAATGTACGAGAAAAACACAAAATGGAAAAATAAAACAAAAGAAAATCTATCAAACAAAATTTAATCTGTTGGTAAATAAAGTGTACATAAGTTTAATAGCTTTCTTATCTTAATGATAAAAAAGGGATGGTTGTTAGGAAGATTTTCGTCTAGTTGCCCGTAACAACGTGTTTGACTTGTTAATTAGAGTGCATTTGTATATACAAGGACACACCGAATCAATTAGGTAATTCCTATTGATTTAATTTCTCAAGGGGAATATTTTATCGGTAAGAAGCTGACCCGGGGCTCATTTTCTGTCCAAGTTAGCTCTACTTTTCTGCAAAAATATATAATAAATTCCTCTTAGATTTTTTATTTATTTTTAATTTTTTCGGATGGAAAAACAAATGCTATTCTTAATTTCTAAGCCCTTTTGATCTCAGATAACTTCTTTTCTACCTGAAACTTGTTGATTTATTTATTTTACGAATGTACGCATATGCATGTAGTAAGTATGTATGTATGTATGTACGTGAGTTCGTAAAACAAATTACTGATGTGTGTGTGGCGAACTCACTTGAAAATACCCGATTGCCGCCAGCTGTTTTTCAGTAGTATGCTTACCCTACAGGCGCACGGTTCGTTTTTTTTTTTTTGTTGTTGCGCATTTGATCACACATTTGTAATTGTTAATTTCCTTTCGTCACACACAACAACCACAAAAGTGTAGAATGTTTTTCTACTTTAATTGAGTGCCACTACTACACAAACGTATGTACAAGTTTTATATTTTGATTTCCTTGAATCAAATAAATACAGAAGTTTGTAATATATGTATTACATTGAATACACGAATTTAATTAAATACATTAGTATGTAACGGTGTCCATTTGTGCGATTAGATAATTTTGTGAAAATTTAAAAAAATTACCATTGTTACAAATAACAATAGATTGATGTTTAAATGGTATTTAATTTTGCTGTCGTAGCGATAGTATTAACCGTTAGTACGAATATAAGATAAGAACGAGCACATAATGTACATACATATATGTAAAATAGACAAACAAACGCACATAGGCATAAGCAATGAGTAAGCTAAAATACAAAAGCGAAGCGAAAAAGTTTGGCAAATGCCTACCGCGTGTTTTATGTGAAGTATATAGACGAAAAAATATACTTTGGAGTTGGAGTACGATTAACGGGACTAGTTTACACAATATATACAAATACATCTGTGTATTGGATATCTTTAATAATATTTATGTTAGCGCTCCTTAAAATAAAAAGAACGCTGACTAACACATTATATATATGTATGTATGTATTATATTGGCTTGTATGCAGTAAATATACTTGGATTTTTTATTTTGTTATGCGCACGCACATGCATACATTTTAAACTAGTATTGATTGTTTGTTAGATTGCACCAATGTTTACATTATTTTGCCGGCAATTTGAGTACGCATATATACCTGCTTTTATGCATATATGTTGGTGTATGTACGTGCACGAACGTGAAATCGTGCCCACACACGCACATATACAGCTGCAGCAAGTAGCTGTTTTCTCAAAAGCTAAAGCATAAATTAAGCGAACAATTTTCGTCAAAAGCTCAAAATGATCGCAAAGCTGTGCAGAAAAAATTGAACAATGCATGTGAGAAACAACAGTTACATTTGTGTATTTAACACGTTTTTATACCCTGATCCCATTAAAAATGGGAAAAAAGGGTATCATGAAGTTGTGCAAAAGTATGTAACAGGCAGAAGGAAGCATCTCCGACCCCATAAAGTATATATATTCTTTATCAGCATCAACAGTCGAGTCGATATAGCCATGTCCGTCTGTCCGTCTGTATGTATGAACGCGTCGATCTCAGAGACTATAAGAGCTAGAGACTCCAGATTTGGAACTTAAGCTCGCCTAATCCCTAGGCAGTACAAGTTTGTTTTCGATTTTCGATAACTCATCCCGTTTCCGATATACACATGTGATCGATAACAATAAAATCTTGAATTTGAAAAAACTTTAGATGGCATTTTAATTATTAATCAAAATAATAACAATCTGTGAAATTTTTATTAAAATCGGTTAAGAAACACCGGAGATAGGGAACCTTGAAGTTGAGTATGCAGTATGCAGTATGGTCGTACACACACACGCACAAATACTTGGAAGCACTGACTGTACGCGTAAAGTATAGGGATCAGGGTATCGTCTAGTCGGGATTTCTCGACTAGAGCCTTCTTACTTGTTTATCTTGGTTTTTTATCCAGGGGCATACTGATAATTTTGTTAATTTAAATGTATGTTCATACATTTTCTGCAGCACTATAATTACATATAATCACACTAAACCAATCATCGAGATTGCAATGAGTAATTAGCAATTAGATAAAAAATAATATCAAACTACTTTGTAGATATGAACGTTGTCTCATCCAATACGTAGTTTTGTCAATCCCAATTATACACAATGCAGTCGATGAAAACTGCTGACTTGCCGGAGAACCCGCGAGAACATGCCAATTTTTTATCGGCAGCATGTTTTTGGTATGTCAAATTAGTTGTTTAACATATATGTATGAAAATTAAAAAATTCACCTTTTTTTTTATAGGTACACCATGCCTACGTTCTTCAAGGGACGTAAGAAAATGCTGGATACCGAGGATCTCTATAAGGCCTTAAAAGAACATAAGTCGGGTGAGTTATTAAAAAGACATGGCACGTTATCAATGACACCATATCCCAAAATAAAGTTTTTACACTTGACTGACTTAAACAAAAACGTACAATTGTTCTTGTTCACTTCAAACTTGTGAAATCAATTGTAGAAAAATAATGTGCTCAATTACTGAGCTATTTTTGTTGGTTTTTTTTGTACAAAAATAAATAAGTATATATTCCCATACAACAGAATCGAATTCATTTGCTCATCTCAAACTTATCAATCCATACAGACATGTAGACGTATTCGGTCATTGACTTGACAATCGTTTGCTTGAGGAAGATTTTGTAATTTTTTGTTTGTGGTTTATTGATAAGGATGGTCGCAAAATAATTGTATGATCTTATTTACGAGTTTTGCAATTGCGGGTTTACCATTATTTACAAAGCTATACCCACAAAATTTTGAAATAATTGTTAAATGTTATCTTTTTATAACAAACAAATATAATACATAAAGTATAAAGCATAGATTTACAGTCGAATTTCTAATTTTCACAATTATTTAAAATATTGAAAATTTTTTTTGCTGTATGTTTTTTGTAAAATTGTAAAATTTAAACTTATTTACTTCATTATTTTTTTTAGAAACACTTGGCAATGAATTATGCGCCGCCTGGGAACTTGAGTTACAAAGAAAACAGACGAACTCCAAGAAGGAGCCAAGTATGTTGCGTGCCCTTGTGCGTGTATTTGGCTTACATTTTGGAATGTTGGGTCTGGTGCTCTTCATGCTGGAACTCGGTCTGCGCACACTGCAGCCACTGTGTCTGCTGAAGCTGATATCGTATTATACGTATGGATCGGAGACAATAGAGGCTGCCTATTACTATGCGGCAGGTGTTATTGCATGCAGTGCTCTTAATGTCATCATTATGCATCCATATATGCTGGGCACTATGCATGTGGGCATGAAGATGCGCGTTGGAATGTGCAGTATGATTTATCGTAAGGCTCTTCGATTGAGCAAGACAGCGTTGGGCGACACTACAGCTGGCCATATTGTAAACCTAATGTCGAATGATGTGGGTCGCTTGGATTTGGCGACTATATTTGTGCACTACCTGTGGGTGGGACCACTGGAAACATTGTTCATAACGTATTTAATGTACCTGGAAGTGAGTCATTTGCCCAATTTACTTGATATTTATTTTATCTCTGATAATAACATTAATATCTCCTTCAGATTGGCATTGCGGCTGTGTTTGGTGTGGCTTTTATGCTGCTCTTCATTCCAATGCAGGCTTGGCTGGGCAAAAAGACATCAGTACTTAGGATGCGCACTGCTTTAAGGACGGACGAACGTGTGAGAATGATGAATGAGATCATTGCTGGTATTCAAGTGATCAAGATGTATACCTGGGAGTTGCCGTTTGAGCAAATGGTGGCATTTGCCCGCAAAAAGGAAATCAATGCCATAAGACACGTTTCCTATATCCGAGGCATACTATTGTCCTTCATAATATTTCTAACGCGTGTTTCGATATTTCTGAGTCTGGTTGGCTATGTGCTCCTTGGAACATTTCTAACACCCGAAAAGGCCTTTGTGATTACGGCGTATTATAATATATTGCGGACCACCATGACCGTATTCTTTCCACAAGGCATCTCACAAATGGCCGAAGCACTGATATCTATTAAACGTGTCCGAAACTATATGCTGTACGAAGAGACGGATGTCAGTGATAAATCGTTGGAGCTACCGCTTTATACACCTGGCAGTAATCAGACAACCGTACACTCTAAGCTGGAACAGGAGCAGGATGATGTCAAAGAAAAATTACTAACGCCTTCATTACTGCCCCATGTCAATGAGAATGCTGTGCTCTCCGAAGCCCAAATATCGATTAAGGATTTGAAGGCCAAGTGGGATGTTAGCTCTCCGGATTACACACTCAACGGTGTAAATCTGCGCGTCCAGCCAGGCACACTGCTGGGCATTGTGGGACGCACGGGCGCCGGCAAGTCCAGTCTCATTCAGGCCATGCTTGGCGAGCTGCGTGCGGAGTCTGGTGAGATTCGTGTAAATGGCAGTTTCTCGTATGCATCGCAAGAACCCTGGCTATTCACTGGCACAGTGCGTCAGAACATACTTTTTGGCCAGGTCATGGACAAACGTCGCTATGGCCAGGTGATTAAAAACTGTGCTCTAGAACGTGACTTTGACTTGTTACCTTACGGCGACAAGACGATTGTGGGCGAGAGAGGCGCATCTCTGTCCGGTGGTCAAAAGGCACGCATCAGTTTGGCACGCGCTGTATATCGCCAGACGGCAATTTATCTCTTGGATGATCCTTTGAGCGCTGTGGATACACATGTTGCCCGCCATCTGTTTGAGAAGTGTATGCGTGGCTATTTGCGTGAACGTATTGTGATCCTGATCACACATCAGCTGCAGTTCCTACAACATGCCGATCAGATTGTCATCATGGACAAGGGCCAGGTGAGCGCCGTGGGCACATACGAATCGTTGCGAGAATCGGGTCTAGACTTTGCCTCAATGCTGGCGGATTCGTCGCGCGATGAGCATGGCATGGATGAGCGCTCCCGTTCCAGATCGGGCTCGGCCAGCGATAAGCGACGCAACAGTGAACAATCTCTATTATCGCTAGCCGATTCCTGTCTGGATGAATCATCGGTCGCCCAAATGCATGTGCAGGAATCTCAGGAACAGGGAGGCGTCGGATTGGGACTCTATAATAAATATTTTAAAGCTGGCGGCGGTTTCTTTGCCTTCTTTGTAATGATGGGATTTTGTGTGCTCTCTCAAGTGATGGCCTCGCTGGGCGACTACTTTCTGTCATACTGGTAACCATAAAATGAATGATTTATTTGTTAATTTATTGCCTAATTAAACTATATATTTGTTTTTTAGGGTTGCCAAAAAGGGAACTATAAAGAGCATGAATGATAATAACACCATCATCTTGGGTTCATCTGATACATCTGACTTCAACGGCACGACGACAACTGTTTCGCATGTTCTCGAATCACGTCTCTCCGTGTGGCTGAACGATTTGGGCTGGACTCTGGACGCTGAAATGCTGGATACATATATATTTACAATAATCACAATAGCTACCATTGCTGTAACGCTGGCACGTTCATTTTTGTTCTTCAATCTGGCCATGAAGGCATCCACCCGGCTGCATAACTCCATGTTTCGCGGCATCACGCGCGCTGCCATGTACTTTTTCAATACAAATCCATCGGGTCGGATTCTGAATCGTTTCTCCAAGGATATGGGTCAAGTGGATGAGATATTGCCGGCTGTCATGATGGATGTCATACAAATATTTTTGGCCTTGGGTGGCATTGTCATTGTCATTGCAATTGTAAATCCGTTGTTTCTCGTTCCCACGCTGATACTCGGCATAATTTTCTATCAGCTGCGCTCATTTTATCTGAAAACCTCACGCAATGTCAAACGTTTGGAGGCTATTAGTGAGTAAATTAGTATTTATATATTGTTTAATAATATACGTAAATTTGTATTCCTTGCAGCGCGCTCCCCAGTTTACTCGCATATGACTGCTTCGCTGACGGGTCTGTCCACAATACGCGCCTTTGGAGCACAGCATGTGCTAATAAGCGAATTCGATAATCATCAAAATTTGCATAGCTCGGCATTTTATATGTTTATCAGCACGTCACGTGCTTTTGGCTATTGGCTAGACTGTTTTTGTGTCATCTACATTGGCATTATAACACTTAGTTTCTTCATTTTTCCACCAGATAATGGTGGGGAAGTGGGTTTGGCAATTACCCAGGTAAGTAACATGAAACTTACTCTCTTTCTCTTTAATCGTATTAATTGCTTTCCTTTAGGCTATGGGTATGACTGGCATGGTGCAGTGGGGCATGCGTCAGTCGGCAGAGCTGGAGAACACAATGACTGCCGTGGAGCGTGTCGTCGAATATGAGGATATTGAACCAGAGGGCGCTTTGGAAGCTCCTGCTGATAAGAAACCGCCCAAGACTTGGCCTGAAAATGGAAAGATTGTCTTTGAAGAGCTAAGTCTACGTTATTTTCCGGATCCCAAATCCGAATACGTACTCAAGTCTCTCAATTTTGTTATCAAAGCGCGTGAGAAAGTTGGCATTGTTGGTCGCACAGGTGCGGGTAAATCATCGCTGATAAATGCATTATTCCGCCTCTCATACACTGATGGGTCCATACTGATCGATAAGCGGGACACGCAAGTAATGGGCTTGCATGATCTACGCAGCAAAATATCAATTATACCTCAAGAGCCGGTGCTGTTCTCTGGGACAATGCGCTACAACTTGGATCCCTTTGATGAGTATAGCGATGATAAGTTATGGTCGTCCTTGGATGAGGTGAAGCTAAAGGATGTTGTTGCCGACTTGCCAAGTGGATTGCAGAGTAAAATAACCGAGGGTGGCACGAATTTTAGCGTGGGTCAACGTCAATTGGTGTGTTTGGCTCGTGCCATTCTTCGCGAGAATCGCATCCTGGTCATGGATGAGGCCACTGCCAATGTGGATCCACAAACTGATGCACTTATCCAGACGACCATTAGAAACAAGTTCAAAGAATGCACCGTACTTACAATTGCCCATAGACTGCACACAATAATGGATTCCGATAAGGTGCTCGTCATGGATGCCGGCACAGTGGTTGAATTTGGAACACCGTATGAACTTTTAACCTCCTCCGAAAGCAAAATTTTCCATGATATGGTTAAGCAGACAGGCAAATCAACCTATGAGAACCTGCAACAAGTTGCAAAGAAGGTAAACTAATATTTTTTAGTTGGTTTAGAATCAAATTAAATTGTTTTCTTGTTTCGTTTTGTTTTTAGGCATTCGAATCTGCTCAACAAAATCGCAGATTATCATCCTAGAACCAATAAACGTTATTGAAGTTGGTGCTTTAATGCCGGCCAGTCCTTTAATTGTACATTAACTCATCCAATTCCAGTTTATAAAGCTTTATTCTCATAATTTTATATGTACTAATAATGTATGTGCCTATACATTGAATATTATGTTGTTAGTGTTTGTCTCCCTATTTCTATGTTTCCTAAGTGTTAAAGTGCAACAAACAGTGCCTTCAAATTAAATATACGTACTTATATATACTACTAACTTATGTACTTATACTGGAAACAATTCCCACGTGTTTAGAAAATATTGTAATAAATAAAATTTATAGAAATCAATTTTTAAAAGTTGGTGTGCTCTTTAATCGATGGAGCAGACTTGGGATTGTAAAAGTTCAGTTTAAAAAAATAATTGATTAATAAAAGTAACGTTATAATAAACGAATAGCTAAAACACTTTTCCAGTCAAAATTTTCCCCCGATTATTTTGAAGGGCCACTCTAATACTGAATGTAAACAAAAATGTATGTAGTATGTATGTGTTAACGAAAAGTGACGATATAGCAATCTTTTAATTGTGCCGGTCTCAGTTGTAGGGGCAGGAGTTAAATAAAATTTGCGAAAATAAACAATTTTTATCAGTTACTGTTTTTGCTGTGTAAATTTAAATGATTCAACTGCGTCATGGTCTAAAGATTGTTGTGTTCTGTTTTTATCTATTTGTGATGAAATTCTAAAGCAGCATCTATTCATTATTATCATCATTCAGTGTTTTTGCAATCTTAAGCTTGGTTTAATCGTTTGTTTACGTTGCTATAGTGAATTGTAAATATAATTGAAAAACATAATTGAATAGTAAATTGATTCCAATTCCGCCGAAAGCGAAGTTTTCCATGATATCGTCAAAAAGACGGGCAACACAACCCATGAGAATCTACAAAAGCTTGCTTAGAGGTAAATTAATATTTTTGTATTGGTCTAGAATCAGTTTATATTCTTCCCCCACCCTTGTTTTTAGGATACATAAGTTTTGTTGCCAGCTAGACGCACAAGCGGACTATTGCAAAAACAAAATACTTGCTGTGTTTGCCCGGCATGAAGCTCGAGGTTTGGACATCAAATCATGAAAAAGGTTGTTCGAAGGAAAAAAGTTTAGATCTGCTTCCAAGCGAATCAGTGCACACACAAATTAGTGAATAACGCGTTGAAAAATTGAATTGTCATATTTTTATGTACAGTTGCTCACAGCTTATTTTGGATATAACTTGAAAGCTATAAAAGATATATAAAAAAAAACTAAAACTCTTCTTTGTATATTACACAATTTATTATTACTAAAAGTTTATAAATTGTTTTTTCTTAAGTATCTTAGGTTCCATTTTAAGACATTTAATGAAAGAGGTACCCTTATTTTCGCTAACAGCTTTTTTTTGCACTGACGACTTAAACCTAAAAAAAAAACGAAAAACTTAAAACTAGTTTGAGATGAGATCTCCTTTTTGTTCAATAACAGCTTGTTTTATAGTACGCAAGTTACAGCCATTTTCTTGTACAAAACAAGCTGTGAGCCACTATAAATAGGGCTTCGCTCAGTGCACACTGATAAGCTGATATTTTGGTGTATCTGACAGTTTATGTAGATATTATTTTTGACCTCTTTATGGCTTGAGCATGCAATGCTCTACTATGCATTATATTCTAAACATTCTACTTTTTTATGTACTGATAGAGAAGAGATTTGATGTTCTGTGAAAATAATGCAGTTAATAATTAATTATATATTTAAAAAAACGCTAAGAAATATATTTAAGGTTTTTGAAATGTACGTTTCCAGTTAAAACTTTTTTAACTGGACGACGTTTGTTCCTAAAACTCAGGTTATGTAAATAAAGATGTTTGTATGTGTGTATCGCAAAATCACAAAAAGTATGGCAACACTTTAATTATGCCGGCATCAGCTGTCCGAACAGCTGTCTAATAAGATTTGCTTGAATAAATAAGTTTTAGTTATGCTCTGGGCTGCGGACCGAGTTCTCATATTTTCTCCAGCTGTTGCTTTAAATAAAATTTTTAGTTTTTACTATTTTGTGGAAATTTGAATGATAAAACAGTCTCATTGCTAAAGTGGGTGTACGTGTATGTATAAAAGTTGTGTTTGTCTCAAGTTGTGATAACATTCTAAAGCAGAAGAGCTTGATGCAAACGTTTGTTTACGTTTGCAAACGTTTAAGCATACCAACAATATGTTTGAATATGAATGTATAGAATGAATAGTCAGTCTATAGAGTTGCTTCAATCAGAGCTAACATATGTCCGAATCATATATGTTTCTGTGTGAAATTCCAATCGACTCTGTTTATTTAATTTGTGTAAAATATTAAAAAAAAAAAGCATACAAGTGTAATTAAAGCATATTAATAATTCATTTCTCATATATGTAGACGTTGCAATTGAGTTCAATTTAAGATGGCAACTGATAAATTGGCTCCCAATCCTCGGGAGAATGCCAGTTTTTTATCTACCATAATGTTTTGGTAAGTATATATATGCTATGACTTGTATATGTAATAATATTTTAAATCAAAATTTTATGTTTAACTATTGAGCCTTGAAATATTACGCAAAAAGACAATAATATGTGAACAATAAATTTCAAAGATTTATCGTTTGAACATTGAAATCTAACTTTTGTAACAAACTTGATCTTTTGAGCAACAGTCAAGTGCACATGTCCTATCTATTGTAAATGATAAGATAATTTTTATTATTTCCTTATCAGCCGTAACGACACAAATTTTGAAAGTCACTTAACATAATTTATATTATTATTATCAAATACAGTGTTTTTCGGTTCTTATCTTTATAGCTTTGCGCTACCCATATTGTTCAAGGGTCGCAAGAAAACACTCGAACCCACCGATCTCTATGATGTGCTTGACGAGCATAAAGCAGAAAAGTTGGGTGCAAAACTCTGCCAGTCATGGGAGGCTGAATCCAAGGCAACATCGGGCAAAGGAACCAGAAATGCCAGCATGCTGAGAGTTGTACTTAAAGTTTTCGGCTGGCAATTGATTTTATCAGGCATTTTACTTTGCATTCTCGAATTGGGTCTAAGGTAAGATTATTTTATAGATAGATAATAAAGATATACTGCAGCGGTCGTTGTATAGGCCCTATGACTAAATATATAATATTTTCAATATACACATCTATCTAAGCATTTAACAAAATCATTTTTATACCCTGAACCCATTAAAAATGGGTACAATGGTTTTGTGCATAAGTATGTTACAGACAGAGAAAGCTTCTCGATCTCAGAGACTATAAGAGCTGGAGACTCCAGACTTGAACCATAATCTCGCCTAATCTCTAGGCAGTACAAGTTTGTTTCAAGCTATCGATAACTTTTCCCGATTCCGATATATACATGTGATCGATAACAATAAAAACTTTAATTTTAAAACTTGAAAATCGAATAATTAAAAATGATGCATTGAATATGCGACCACTGTGTATAAATAATTTAAAACAATTTAAAATATTATTTAAAACAATTTAAATATAAACAAAATATACTTTTGATTCTGTGTTTAGAGCCACCCCACCACTTTTGCTAGCCGGCCTGATCTCCGAGTTTGCATTGAATGGAAATGGAAGCAGTCTCAATGCACAACTCTATGGCGCCGGCTTGGTAGCCTGCACTGTGATGAGTGTCCTGCTGTTCCATCCGTTCATGATGCATATGATGCATCTCGCGATGAAAATGCGTGTCGCAGTGAGCTGTGCCATTTATAGAAAAGCACTACGCTTGAGCCGCACGGCGCTTGGTGGCACCACCACTGGTCAGGTGGTGAATCTGGTGTCCAACGATTTAGGTCGCTTTGATCGAGCGCTTATCCATTTGCATTTTTTGTGGCTGGGCCCGCTGGAGTTGCTGTTTTCCTCGTACTTCCTCTATCAGCAGATTGGAGTCGCCTCTTTCTATGGCATTGCGATTCTGCTGCTCTATCTGCCACTTCAAACGTACCTCAGTAGATTGACTTCGATCCTGCGTTTGCGAACCGCTTTGCGTACGGATCGTAGGGTGCGTATGATGAACGAAATCATTGCTGGCATCCAGGTAATCAAGATGTATGCCTGGGAATTGCCATTTGAGCAACTGGTGGGCAGCACACGTGTTAGCGAGATGAACGTCATACGCAAGGTGAACTATATACGAGGTGTGCTGCTCTCCTTTGAGATAACACTGGGCAGACTGGCAATCTTTGCCAGCCTGCTGGCCTATGTTTTGGCTGGTGGTCACCTAACTGCGGAGCAAGCTTTTTGTGTGACGGCATTTTACAATAATTTGAGGCGATCGGTGAGCAAATTCTTTCCCAACGGCATGTCCCAGGTGGCTGAGTTGCTAGTGTCCTTGCGCAGAATTACACAGTTTATGATGCTTGAGGAGACGCAGGTGTTGATGCTCCAAGAGGAGCATGAGGAGGAGAACAGTGCGGAAAAGAAAAAGCTTTTAGCGAATGGCAATAAACAGCTATCCTCATCGGACATATGCCTTGAAATCAAGAATCTGAGAGCACGCTGGAGTTTGGAGCACTCTGAACCCATTCTGGATAACATAAATATGAAGCTGCATGGCGAACAATTAGTGGCTATCATTGGACCAGTGGGCTCTAGCAAATCCAGCCTTATACAGGCCATGCTCGGTGAGCTTAACCCCGAGGCAGGCGAGGTTAAGTTAAATGGTCGCTGCTCATATGCGGCACAGGAGCCCTGGCTGTTCAGTGCCACGGTGCGTGAGAATATACTCTTTGGCCTGCCGCTAGACAGGCATCGCTATCGCACAGTGGTTCGCATGTGTGCCTTGGAGCGTGATTTTGAACTGTTGCCGCAGGGCGATAAGACAGTTGTCGGGGAGCGGGGTGCATCCCTATCGGGTGGACAAAAGGCGCGGATCAGTTTGGCACGCGCTGTCTATCGCCAGGCGGACGTGTACCTGCTCGATGATCCGCTGAGCGCAGTGGATGCCCATGTAGGACGTCATTTGTTTGAGCAATGCATGCGTGGATTTCTGCGCAAGAATCATCTTGTCATCTTGGTCACACATCAGCTGCAGTTCCTCGAGCAGGCGGATCTAATTGTGTGCATGGATAATGGCAAAATCACAGACATAGGCACCTACGAGCATATGCTTAAGAGTGGTCAGGACTTTGCTCGGTTACTTTCCCAACAGACGCAAGATAAAACAGAGACGGAAGAAGATGATACAACTAAGGCGGATTTACAGGGCGCCGGTGATGCATCGAAAAAAGGCAGCAATCACTCGTATTCGCGTCGCAGCAGCGTGGAAAGTAACAATAGCATTTTGTCCATGGGTTCCAATGTCGATGATTCGCTGATGTCCACGGAACCGCTGCCAAAGGTAGTACAGGAGACACGCTCCGCAGCTAAAATTGGTTGGGATATGTATCAGAAGTACTTTGCTGCCGGCTGTGGTTTGCTTATGTTTCTATTTGTGATGTTTCTGTGTCTGGGAACTCAAACGATGGCATCATGGGGTGATTACTTTTTGTCCTACTGGTAAGTACACTTATCCCGCATGGGCTATTTACACCAATTCTTAATTTAATTATATATATTTTGCAGGGTGAAAAGCAACTCCTCATCTTCGGTGGATATTTACTACTTTGCTGCTATAAATTTGGCGCTCGTAATATTTGCCCTATTGCGAACGGTTCTATTCTTTAGTGTGGCCATGCATTCGTCGACCAAGCTGCACAATTCCATGTTCCGGGGAATCACACATGCTGCCATGCATTTCTTTTCAACGAATCCATCGGGTCGTATACTCAATCGCTTTGCCATGGATATGGGTCAGGTGGATGAGGTGCTGCCTGCTGTTATGTTGGATTGCATACAGATATTCCTAACGCTTACGGGCATTATCAGTGTGCTCTGCGTTACGAATCCTTGGTATCTGATCAATACGCTTGCCATGCTCCTTTCCTTCTATTATTTGCGCAATTTCTACTTGAGCACATCGCAAAATGTGAAACGGCTTGAAGCGGTTGCCCGTTCACCCATGTATTCCCATTTTGGAGCCACATTGAATGGTCTGCCAACTATACGTGCAATGAGAGCACAAGGAATGTTAATTGCCGAGTACGATCGATACCAGGATAATCATTCCATTGGATACTACACATTCTTATCGACAAGTCGTGCCTTTGGTTATTATCTTGATTTATTCTGTGTGATTTATGTGTTAATCATAATTCTAAATAACTTTGTGTATCCACCCGAGAATCCAGGTCAGATTGGCTTGGCCATAACGCAGGCAATGTCCATGACGGGCATGGTGCAGTGGGGCATGCGGCAATCGGCTGAGCTGGAGAACTCAATGACCTCCGTGGAGCGTGTAGTCGAATACAGTGGATTGAAATCAGAAGGTGAATTCGAATCGGCTAGTGATAAAAAACCACCAGCCAGTTGGCCGGAAGCTGGTCAAATTGTCGCTGACGACTTGAGTTTGCGATACACACCAGATCCTCAGGATCCGTATGTACTGAAATCGATTAACTTTACCATTAAACCAAGGGAAAAAGTTGGCATTGTCGGGCGCACTGGAGCTGGCAAGTCCTCGCTTATAAATGCTTTGTTTCGCCTATCTTATAATGATGGCTCCATATTGATTGATAATCGCGATACTGAACAGATTGGATTACATGACTTGCGGAGTAAAATATCGATTATACCTCAGGAACCTGTGCTGTTCTCTGGCACTATTCGCTATAACTTGGATCCTTTCGAACAGTATTCGGACTCCAAGCTCTGGCAAGTTTTAGAGGAGGTAAGAATGGAACACAGTACTTTAAGCTAAAATGAAGTTAATTTTTAAACTACTTATAGGTTCATCTAAAGGACGAAGTTTCTGAGCTACCAATGGGCCTACAAAGTAATGTTTCCGAGAGTGGCTCAAATTTCAGCGTGGGTCAACGTCAACTGGTATGTTTGGCCCGTGCTATTCTTCGCGAGAATCGCATCCTGGTCATGGATGAGGCCACTGCCAATGTGGATCCACAAACTGATGCACTTATCCAGACAACCATTAGAAATAAGTTCAAAGAATGCACCGTACTTACAATCGCTCATAGACTGCACACGATTATGGATTCGGATAAGGTTATGGTATTGGATGCTGGACAGGTTGTCGAATTTGGGGCACCCTATGAATTGTTGACAGTGTCCCAGAGTAATATTTTTCATAGCATGGTTGTGGAAACGGGTAAAACAACCTTTGAACATCTTCTGAAAATCGCCCAGCATGTAAGTAAATTAAAAAAAAAAAAAACAAATTAATACCAACTTATGAGATATATTGTTTTACAGACTTATGAAAACAAATCGGATGGGATGTCGAAAACTGATGAGATGTAGCTTGAACAAATTATAATTTAGCAACCGTAGTTACTATGGCTTCCTCCTAGCCAAGTCTAAGCCTGGAAGCCGAAATAGAAGTTTATAATTCGTTATTGTTTATAGATGTTTGTCAAATGTATTTTTGTAACAGCCAGATTTTTAGAGGCATTTACTTAATTAGTTAATGTTAAAAGTTAAGTAAACGTGTTCTGTGAAACGTTAATAAATGTTGCAAGGAAATTTTTTCAAATTAATCCCATCTTGGGGACATTTGGTAAATGATGTCGACCGATGTAATATCGATAGGTATCGCAATACAACACATGCTTTTGTTTGTTTGCGTCAAATTTATAGTAAACACGTCTATGTCTCGGTCTAAATAAACTTTTTAACTTATTCAATGCATATTGAATAAAAAGAAGTGCAGCAATGGATCAACAATTAACATATGAATCTGCAATTAAGAAAGGTATGAACGCATTTAGAATACATTCTATATTAGGAAACTAAGTAGGTACATCTGCGTTATTGAGAGTTGTTTCATAAAACTCTAAAGAATCAATTTTATTTTATTTAAAATGCAGCTCAGCTGGTGGAGAGAAACCCGCAATTACAAGTAGATCCGATGCGAGTTTCTATGCACGAGCAGTCCGATATAATACGTTTAGCACAGGAAATAGCTTCTGCAGATAAACTGGTAAATCATTCTACATGTCAGAAATTGGTTGTTATTTTGGATCAGGTGAGCATAATTTATAAATAATTGTCGAACCGTGCATTACCATGTCTGATTACAGATCAAAATGTTGCAAGCACAGGCAATAGACATACTCAAGGAGTCTAATGAGAATCGGATGCTACACAGCGCTGCTTGTAATTTCCATAAGAAACCAGGCCATATCTATCATCTTTACCAAAGGGCAACGGGTCAAAACTATTTCAGCATGCTGTCACCAGAAGTATTTATACCACACATATACCCACTAATTTTATAATGATAACATATTTTGTTTGAATTTTTATTAAAGGAATGGAACTGTTCTGTTGACCAGACGTACAAGGGTAGCTATAGACTTGAGTTTGACTCAAGCTGGACACCGATTGATAAAATAAAAGAGCACGATAATAAACTTAAATGGGTGGAACAATGCATGGACAGAAGTGAGAATGGCACAACCGCAGCCATCGATTTTAATGCTATGACTAATAATTAAGCTTTGAACAAATTAATTTCTAGATTGAAAAAGTAGGCAAGTCTTAAAGTTATTAGAATAAATAGTAAAGCAAGACAAAAAGTAAAAAAAAAAACAAACAAAAATAGCTGATTCGTATTAACGTTTCATAAATCACCTGTTGGAATACCCACTGTAGTGAATATTTCATCGACTACTCGATAGTTTCTTGGTATGTTATATCGATGCGTGACTGCAGCTGTTTTGTTTACCCTGCAAACAGCTGTATTGTTTTTTCTGTGAAGTTTCTTTTTGTTTGGTTTTGTCATAATTTTATACTCTCTACGATGTCCACTCAGAACGGAATGTATTATAGTCTGTTGGAGTGGTTTAAAACGCTTAATCTAAATGCACCGCATGCAAACGCCGAGGAACTGGCTGATGGCGTAGCATTGGCACAGGCATTAAATCAATTTGCACCTGAATCATTCAGTGATTCGTGGCTGTCAAAAATCAAATCAATCGCTGCTGGTAGCAATTGGCGTTTGCGTATGAGCAATCTAAAAAAAGTAGTCGAGGGCGTCTACGAATACTACAGCGATGTCTTAAACTATACGCTGCAACACGATTTTGTTAAACCGGATGTGCAGGCGATTGCTGAGAAGTGTGATCTCACTGAACTGGAGCGCCTACTGCAGTTGGTCTTAGGCTGTGCGGTCAATTGCGCCAAAAAGCAGTCATATATATGCGAAATTATGTGCCTGGAGGAGGAGCTGCAAGCGAACATTATGCGTGCGCTGCAAGAGCTGGAGACTTCAACCCGCCAAACGACAGAGGGTGGTGTGGTCAGTTCATTATCTCGGAACTCTTTAAGCGGCATGCTTGACGGCAATGCCAAGACATTGCAATCACAGTTGACCGAGGATCGCGACGCCATGGCTCAAAAATGTTTCGAAACCGAGAAGAAAATGCTGCTGCTCATCGATGAAAAAACCAATTTACAGCAAGAATTGCAAAAGATGCAGCAGGAATTTGCGCGTCTTGAACATAATACCATTGGGGACGATGGTGTCTCGTTGGGTCCCATACAAGCGGGCTCCGTACGCTACAATGAGCTAAGGTGAGCTATTTGATGGCACTTTTATTCATTAAATCTAAGCGTTTAAAAATTATAAATATAACGTGTATAGACGTCAGCTGGAATTGGTTAAGGAAGAGCTGCTGCAGTCAGAGGGCGCACGTGAGGACCTTAAGATAAAGGCGCAGCAGCAGGAGACGGACATGTTGCACATGCAGCAGCGCATAGATGAACTAATGGCATGTACCATAAGCCTACACTACAACCCAATCTAATTTTAATATTCAATCCAACAGAAAAGCACAGCAGTTCTGACCACACTTAAAGACGAGGTCGATGTGCTGCGTGAATCCACAGACAAACTAAAAGTTTGCGAGGCCCAACTGGAGACCTACAAGAAGAAACTTGAGGAGTACAATGACCTGAAAAAACATGTAAAAATGCTCGAAGAGCGCAGTGCCGACTATGTGCAACAAAACGCACAATTCGAAGAGGATGCCAAACGCTATGCCAATACAAAGGGTCAAATAGAACTTTTTAAAAAAGAAATACAGGATTTGCACACAAAACTAGACAACGAGAGCAGCAAAAATGTCAAGCTTGAGTTCGACAACAAGCATATGGATAGCAAGAACCTGGCGCTACAACGGGAAAAAGATAGTTTGCTAAAGGAGCGCGATAATCTGCGTGAGGCATTCGATGAGCTGAAATGCGGACAGCTATCAACAAACTCAGGCAGCTTGACGGGCACTACAATGTCGCGGGAACTACAGCCACCAGCTATGATGGATAAAATACAGCGTCTTGAGGCCGAAAACAAGGCGCTGCGTGAGGGTCAAGGTGGCCAAACAGCATTAGCGGTAAGCTAAGTTCTAACTCATTTAAATTTTGTTTTTATATTGTTATTTACAATATGACAGCAACTACTGGACGATGCGAATAAACGCTGCGAGAACTTGCGTGAACAAATGAAGACAGCTAATGAGCGCATACTTTCCTTATCGCATGCTTCGCAAAGCGATAATCCCATCATTAAGGAGTGAGTACGACAGTTTGCTAAATCAAATCAGTTAAAAATAAAAAATCTTTGGTTCTTCATTAAACAGAAATGAATTTAGCAAACAAATTAAGCAGCTAATGGAACTCAACGAGCAAAAATGTATGTTTTATATGAAAAGATCTTAAGAAGTGTTATATAATAATGTCTTCTTTATCAATCGTCGCTTAGCACTTCAAATCGAGGAGTTCGCCACACAGAACTCAACATTGCAGTGCAAAGTTACACAGCTCGAGTCAACATTGAATATACGGGAGCAGGAAGTCTTGGCACATGAAGTCAAGTACCGCAAATGTGTTGAAAGAGCCAAAGAAGTCATCAAAACCATTGATCCGCGCATAGCTAGTGGTTTGTACCAACACTACACACTAAGAGATAGCTTGCATTCCAAACCCAACTTCCTTAATTTACAGTGTTGGAAGCCAATACATTGGAAAAAAGCGTCGATGTCATCGAGGAGGAGTCAAAGACTAAAATGAGCGGCATGGAGGAGCAGCTAATGGCCAGCGCGTTCTATAGATTGGGCGTTAATGCTCAACGCGATGCTGTTGACTCTAAACTGGCCTTGTTAATGGGCTCAGGACAAACATTCCTTGCGCGTCAGCGGCAGTCAGCGCCACGCAAATCGTTAACCACAATGAAATCAAAGTAGTTTTATTTACATGTCGTTAATGTTTTTAAAAGGCAATATTATCCTTGGGTTTTAGCTTATATAAACATATATATGCATCTTTATATAACACACAATTATTTATTCGCGTTTTCCAAAAGATTATAATTATTATTAACCTGCACTACTGTTTGCTATATAGTACAATAATGAACCTATCTGAAACACAAATGTATATAAGAATTATCAGCCAAATGGCAAGAAACAAAACATTTTGGATTTTTTTTTAACATTAATGTTGTTTTAATTTCAGTATTTGATACATTTTACGCAAGGTTTTTGAAGAAAAAACATAGCCTGGAATTACACATATATTTATAACCGGATAATTTTCTCTTCTTGTTTTACGAGTCTTTTAGCATTGGCACACGTGAAAAATGCATTTAAAAACTCGCATCTCGTGCTGGAATTTTTTTTATTATTATTATTATTTATACGAGCAGGAGCTTAACAGTAGCGGCTTATTCTAACTACAGTGGTCGCGCGAAGGTATATTAAAATAGCTTTGAATCTAAACGTTAGACTTGTAATATTTTTTTTAAAGCCTTTTTGGTTTTTAAAAAGAAAAATAAATTTGTTTTACAGCAAAATTTGTAACCGGTTAGAAAATGTTCCAGTTCTTGAGCGACCACTGTACCATGTGGGTTAAGTTAGAAGCCAAAGGAAAATGTCCATATTATTTATAACAAAGCAACAAATTTTCGCAGTCTACATACATACATACACATATATACTTAGTACATATAAGCTATACCATCCCGAACTGTACAAGGCGCCGCGTATCTAAGAAGAACTACCATGGTCGCCACATGCTCTCATCGGAGCCCAGCTGGAGACCGAGAGCAACCTGTTGTTGTTGTTGCTGATGCTGAAGCTGCAACTGTTGCTGTTGTGCCCGATACTCCTCCTCCTGACGCTGACGCAGCGCCTGTCGTGCCGCGCTGCTCGTTTGCGGACTGGAATCCAATGTTTCGGTCTCATTGGATCCAATGCCGCTTTCCGAACGTGGCGAAGATTGTTGCGTTGCCGGCGCTGACTTCAAATCGGAAACACCGGAACTAACAGAGGCCGCCGCCGAGGACGATGCCACCGAGGCAGGTCGCTCACTGAGCATAGCGACAGCCGCAGCTGTTGGATTGCCGGCCATACTATTGGCATAGGCAGCAGCAGCTGCAGCGGCTACATGTGCTGCCTCCAGACTGCCAGCAAAATTAGGACTCAGTTTGCCGGCGAGATGAGGCTGCAGACGTTGCAGCTCAATCAGACGCTCAAAATCTGTGCGTGTGGCAATCGGATCTACCAGTGGCTGAGCGCTCAGGCCCAAAGCAGCTGCCAGCTGGACATAGTGTGGCGGTAGCACTAGGACACCGTTTGGGGCACCACTCTCTGACTTTAGCTGCTGCTTGTACTGTTCGAGTACATTGACGCAGACAACCTTGTTGCCCACATCCGCATCATAGCCGAGCTCGATGACAGCTCCGTTTGGTGGCGACTGTTGCTGGTGTTGTTGTTGTTGCTGCTGCTGCTGTTGTAGTTGTTGCTGCTGTTGCTGCTGCTGTTGCTGCTGCTGCTGCTGTATTGTTGGAGTTTGAGCTTGTGGCGTTTGTGGTGCCGCCAACTGGCCACGATTATTGTTCTCGTCCTGGGTGGAGAGCGTGGTGGTTGTCTGAAGAGCACGCTGATCGCTTTTGCTATAATCCACAGGATTCGAATCCTGACTGCTGTAATCTAACGAATGCTCCTCGGGCAATGCTGGTGTTTTCTGATTATTGAAACAGGTGCTAGTGCTATTGGGACTCTCGGCAAAATTCGTTGTCGTTGAGTGCGGGCAAATCTCCACATCAATTTCGGCTATGCATTGGTCCAGATGACGCAACAGGCGAGCTTTCGAGCCAGGCTCGGCTAGCGTGGGCATATTGCCCATTGGCGGCGGCTCTGGCGTTGCTAAATAACGAGCTACTTCGCGGGCGCAATCCGTGTAGCCAGCTCGATATTTATTTGTTGTTGCTGAAGGGAGAGTATAGAAAAAGGCCGATTTGAAGCAAGTGAAATGAGATGCGCTTTAAGGGCCACTTACTTGGATCATCGAGATTGCGATGACGCTGAAAATGGCGCACGGTGAGCTCCAATATGTCAGCCTTCTCCAACTTTGTGTGCTTCGCTTGACCATCACCGTTTTTGGCATTCTGATGCTTGGTGGACTCCAAGATGAGTGCCTTGAGTATGGCCAGGCTTTGATTGATGCGTGCACGTCGTCGTTTCTCCATTAGTGGTTTATTCGTTCGCTTGCTTATGTCCTGCGACGAGGTTACATTTTGTGATGAGCTCACCAAACCAATGGATTTGATGCCGCTGCCATTTGTTGAGCCAGAGGCGGAGAATCCGATGCCTAATATAAAAATTTACAAATTGTATTTGTTGATATGTATGTATTTATAAATGTCTTAACTCAGTTGTTTATAACTATCCGCTGAGTCTACTGATCTTAATTCTTCTGAATGAATATTAACAATAAGGAAAAATCGAATCAATTTTTACAGATATAATTTTTGCTTAAAAGTGAATGATTAGAAAGAATATTTTCAAGTTCTTTTGGGAATTGTGGTCAATTCTAAAGGTTTACACTAATATCTAATCATCTAAATGATAGTTCTTTAAAAGTGGTGTACCAAGATTTTGCAAATCTTAGAACCTTTAGTTAAAACTGGTGGATCAGGCTTTTTGAGAATTGCGAAAATGAGAAACAAACAACATCTTAAACCAAAGAAGGGAATAACACATAAAATACTCTCAAAATTCAATCGTATTTTTGGTCCTGAAAATTTCAAACTAAATTTTAATGATCTCTGCAAGAAGATACGAATATTTGTGTAGAGTTAACTTTCCCCTCCTCTTGGTAAAAAATTTGGTAAGGTAGTATGGTTGGTTAGGTTGTTTTAAATTTTTTTTTTAATTTACTACGATCAACGTTTAGATGAAAACGTTAGTCCCAATTAAGATCTTATTATATATTATTTCAGATTGTATACATTTTAAGGGTTTTAAAACCATATATTTGACATTAAGCCTCTTGGTTAAGTATCTTTTAAAATACTTTCAACACCTAATGAGGAAGTTTGTCTTTGAGACCATTTCTTGTACCTTAACTTATTTTGTTTTCCAACCATATACGACTTTAAAATATTATTATAAAATGGAAACGAACTTTTCAAGAAGTTAGTAAAATTGCCATTTTTAAGTAGAAAATTATTTTGCACATTTTAGTTCAACTATAAGATGATCTATCTATAAGATCAAAGATGCCCACAAATCGTGAAGTTGCTCGCGATCAGACGCTCAGCTTTTGCGTTAGTCTGGCGTCAAGGTATAAAAAGAAGCGGAACGTGCCCGACAAGAATCGCAAACCACTTCTTAATTTTGGATTATCAATCTCATTCAGTTTAATTTTCTCAAACTATTTTTATATATTTTATTATTATATTATTATATTCTAAATATATTATATTTATATTAAGCCTCGTGTAATTCTTAAAACTGAATTCAAAAGACTGAAGTGTTTAATATATATGATTATTTCGTTATATTTTTAAACTGTTACAGCAACTGTTTCTTTATAGAGTTTATCTTAGGAAACTACATACAACTTGCACTACTTTTCCTCAACTATCATTTTATACTTTAATTTTTATGTTTTAACATGTTTGTGATTAATATTTATTTTAGAATCAGATTCGAAGAAGATTATTACCCGCTGTTGATTTATTTTTGTTGTAATCCTTGTCACGTTTTGCTGTCATTTTGTCATTTTTACAGAACTCTTAATGAATTCCACACACGCGTTAACTTTTATAATTCGATTACGGTTGAGCTCAACAACGTTTTTAGTTTTGCCGTTGGGTTATTTTAAAACTAACTGCTGCCAAAAATTACGTCTTTTTGCACGGCTAAGAGACGAAAGCAAAAATTGTCACAAAAATCACAAATGCCAAGGCAACCAAGGCGAAACGTCTGCACTGGCCGAGAGTTAACCGAGTACTGAAACCGAAACGAACTGCACACAACTCAACTCAACTGAACTGAACTGAATAGCACAGCTCAACACTGAACTGAACTGAACAGAACAGAACAAAACAGCACAGAACAGAAGCTAACGGTAAGCGTAACGGTAAAGGCACTTCGACTTTTCGTTTTTACTTGCTTACCCCCGGTCGCTTATGACGCCCGCCGTGCGCACATTGCTCGTACAAAATTTGCCGACTGAATGGCTTGGGTTCTTGGGTCTGACTTGCCTCATAGCCTCATCGCCATCGTCGTGTGGCGCAGCAACCAAAGCAGATTGGAGTCAACCAACAATAAAAACAAGAACAAGAACAGCGCAACAGCAACAAAAACAACAGTGGCAATGGCGGCAACAGCAACAGCAACGCCTGGCTGACTGCCTGGCACGTTAATGGTGGTTGTGGTAATGGTTGCCACACACACAAGCACACAAAGCTCTAACGACACTGACGGCAGCGGCGGCATGTTGCCAGTTGTGGGCGGCGGCTGGGCGTTGGCAAATGCGGCAAATGTCAGCCAGTCGACGTGCCGCCAGCGACAGTCGGACAGACGGCGTGACCATGTCTGGCTTTGGCGAGCACAGAAAGTTCGCACGTACGCGCGCCCCACACACATACAAAAGCATACATACACACTCCGACGTACAAATCAATTCGTTTAGGCACAAATAGGATAACCCAGTGAACATTTTCGTTACATGAATTCAGCGTTAGCTATTTTTAATAACATTTTTAGTTGACTGATTTATTAAACATTTATTTTATTAACTTTTTAACACTTATATTTGTGGTATGCTATAAACAAATTAATGTAATAAGCTTAAGAAATAATATTTAATATTAATAACTGAATGCGAAAGCATTTATAACATTTATATGTTGTTAAGTTGTTAGGATAATGAGATTCCTTCCTTAAATTATAAAGTTGTTATTTGATTACATGATTGTTTAGTTATTTTACTGTAAACTTAGTTTATTTGTAGCCATTTGGGCATTTAAATTTACATCATTATATCAAAACCAAAACACATAAATGACAATACAAAAATTTATATCTGGTCAGTATTTAAACTTAAGTCATGTTAAATTTTTTTTTGTAATTTAAACAAACATGAAAAAACTTGCATAATAAAACTATACATATATATTGCTCAACAGATTTAGAAAGAGAAGGTTCAACTTTCTGGCTATGCCTTGTCAACTATTGAAAAAGTTGTCTATTGGGTTGCCTGCGCAAACGCCGTTAGGCAACCAGTGAGTTAGCTATGGTTGTGGCCTGCGGGCGGGTATGGAAGAGTGGTGGGTTTGGTACTTGTGTGTATATTTGGATGTGTGCGTGTGTGTGTGAGTGGAGATGCTGACGATGACGGTTGCGATTGTGGGTTTAGAGTCGGGGTCGTCGTGCTGTTCGGCTACCCACATTGAAATCATAACACCAACGAGGCGAAACTTTAGCGCCGCAGCCAGTAGTCGTGGCAAATAATAAGCCAGGCGACAGCAATTCCTGTAGAATGGGGCATCAACACCAGACGTAGACCATTCTGACAGCAGCAGCAGCAGAAAGGACTATTAGATAAATACGACATCGATGTGGATGTGGCTGCGGGAGCATGTGCAAAGGACGAAGGACGGGAAAGGAAGGCTGGTTGTCGTTGTCGTTTTTGGACAACAACTATCACAGCAAAGTTAGCATAGATGTTTGACAAAAGGCACAAATTGCAGATAGCTTTTCAAATCAGTAGATTTCGATCAAAACGCTTATAGCAAAAAGAAATATCTCTATATATATAGAAAAGAAGATCAAGTCAAACGTAGTAAAAACGCAGCCCAGCGGTGTCAAACGTTACGTAAGGTCGGAAATGCTTATGCTAGGTACAAAATAGTTAATTTAAATACCTTTATTTGAATACCGTAATTCTAAATAATAGTCGACTTTAAGCTTAATGGGCTTGTTTTGAGTTCTTTTGTACTTTAAAATAAAAACACTTAAAAATAAAATATAAATAAATGATTTTGATTTTTGACCCAAGACTTGATCTAAGTATGACAATATGAGATGTTTTTCAATTCCTGGTGGAATCGGTTGAGTTTTTAGAAATGTTAGAAATATGAAATACCGTGACACAGTTTTAACTTTAGATCTTTTGTTGATGAGGTGAACACCTTCACTTTTGAGCCAGTTCCAAAAAACCTTAACTGCATTTTATAATGATGTCAAACAAACCTGACTTCCATTTTAACAGCCAAAATAAAAATATATATAAGCTCGCGATCTCTTGAATCAAGATTTTTGTACTTGATGCAAGTAACCCTACTTAGATTGTCAGTTTTGAGTATTTTGAACAATAATAATTCACTTAATTTAAGCTAGTTGTGGTTAGATTCGTACTTGAAATTGAATACCACTTTCAACATAAAACTGGTATACACTGAGACATATGTTTCAAAATACTTTTTTTTAACAATTGCAGTTGGTCAGATGGCTAATTACAAACGCTAGTTCTTATATATATTTTACTTATTCAATAAGTTTGAAGTACTTTCGATTTCTTTAATTACTGTACTAAGCAACCTTCTGTCAACATAACTGTAACCTACCGAAAACGTTGCGTTAAGAACGCAATATATGCGAACCAAAGCGATCAAAGAATAATAAGAAATTGATCAAAGCATCAGTCACTTCAGAAAAACTTGAATAAAGGTATGCTACACTTATGTGCAACTTGATTAGCGGCCATTTGTTGAGCATGAGCAGCCGTGTTGGGGATAAGCTAAGCTGTTAATTAGCATTGCTCACTTGCTGTTAGGTCAAAATCCCGCAGCCACAAGGCATCGTGTACAACGACAAACTGTCGAGCTGTCAGCCGGTTGGATATAGCTACATGCACTTTAACAGATGCAATCAGAAACTGAAATACACACATCCGCCCACACAGACGTATATACACAAGCACACGCACACACACACACACGCACACATACATAAGCAAAAAACACAGAAGTGAGACAGTCTTTCTCTTGCCTTCTGTGCGTTGGTAGCTGATGGCGCAGTCTGTAAAATTACTGAACTGAACTGAACGATGACTTGAATGCCGCCGTTGATTGTGGCTGTGGGTGGATTTCGGTATGGGTTTGGGTATTGGTATGGATATGGGGATAGGGGGGTGGCATGGGTAAATCATGTGGCGCTTGGCCTTCACAAGCATACACATAAATCGTTTATAGCAACACCAAGTCCCAAGGCTGGGCTGCTTGCCAGCCGTCAGAGCCCATACTAAGCTACAGCAACAAAGCTGTCGCTGTCGCTGATGCTGATGCTGATGCTACCCGTGCTCTTGTTTCTGCACGACTTGACTGCTCATACCATGTTGCCCACACCCCCGGGTGTGACGACGGAATTGGCGGCAAGTTACATGCAAACGTTGTATATCTATTTATGTGTGTGTGTGTTCAACTTGGGTATTCAGTTTTATGATTCGCATGTGCGGCCTAGGCGACAATCGGTTATGCACTGCATTAACCTGAATCGATGATGATCGATTCGATAACAAAGGTGTGTAATTACACAGCAGGTATAGTTATCGATAGTTTTGCATTACCGTTCCAACGCATTGTTGTCAGTATGCATTGGAATATTGCTCTCTGCTTTTTCTTTACAATTTAACTTTACAATAACACTTCACCTCCGCTAAAGACGTCACCTTGGGTATACTTCCAGTATGTGTTTAATCGTAACGATATCAAAATAGAGTGTAAAGCGAAAAGAGAATGCATTTACAAAAAGTTATGGACAGCAGTGAAAAGCACGCTACCGCAATGTGGCAGCTGCAAAGTAATACTTCAACAACGGCATCCAACAACAACAACAACAACAACAGCAACCACTATAACAAAAGTGGCCAAAAGGTATTGGTAGCAAAACAGAAATGAAAATCAAACAGCAAAAAAAAGAAAACAACAGACCAGTACGATTGGGGCAACCTTCTGTACACACCCAAACACACACAAATACATAAACTTAAGCACATACAGAAATCGTCGGAAGTGAGCACACTGCCAACTGGGCGGCTGGGTGGCAGGGTGGTTGGATGGCAACTAGCAACGTGCGGTTCCATGGCACTGTTACTGCTACTGCCACATAGCTTGTTGGATGTCGGCTAAAGAGAGAAAAATGACTAAATCAAAGGAAGTGCGCTACACGGGGTGAGTAAAAGCACGTACAATACGTTCGTGTGTGTTTTTTTCTGCATGTTGTATGTATGTGTGTGTGTCTGTGTGTGTGCGGGTCGTATCGTTATATGTATGTATAAGTGCTTGTGTGTGAGGTTGTGTCCTGGCGCGTGCTTCGAAAACAGGCAGCATGGCGGCATGTACATCCAACAAATGAAACGATCTCCTGAACCAGAGTAGAAATTATATTGCTTTCGACCATTCTTGTTCGCTGTCGGAGAAAGACTGACGCTTCGACATATTGCGATTTTAACGAAGGTATTGGATATGTTACAGTTATGTTTTATTATGTAATGTACAGTGGGGCCTTACATGTTTTTTTTAGTGATAGCAACTATAAAAAAAGTAATTGAACATTAAATATATCGATTGATGTCGATTTGAGCAGAGCAGCAAGAGAAAATCCTACGAATGTTTTCGAATACCCATTATTTCAATACTGTATAAAGAGAAAATTTTAAATCGTTCAGGACATTTTTGTCGGGTGGAGAGCATATAACCGCAATGTGGCAAAGGCAGAGGGCAAGCAAGAGCCATTGGTGTGAAAAAAATTGAAATTTGCGTGAGTGCTCCAACTGCCGCATGGCATAGCATGGCGGCGAAGGCTGACTGCCCTTCTCTGTCTCTCTCCCTCTCTCTTTCTCTCTGGGTGTGTTTGGGTTAATGTTTGTGTGAGTTTATTTGTGTGTCTGTTGTGGGTGGCGTCGTTTGCACACTTCAATGCTAATGTTGGCCTGGCAGCGGCGCGGCGTCTGTCGTCGACATGCTCTGTGCTCTGTGCCGTGGCAAACCGGGCCGGGGCGCGTGTCGCTTGTTCGTTTTGGGATTTTGGGTCGACTTTAGAGCCGTGTAGAGGGGGGGGGGGGGGGGTTGAAACGGTTTGAGTGCCAGAGCAGCTTGTCTGTGTGGGTGGCATGGGTGTTAAAAGTTTTACCGTTGGCTGCGCTTATACAAAACAACACCAACAACAACAGCAGCAACCGCAGAAACAGAAAAGAACAATTATAGACGCTTAACATTATTTTCTATTCTGTTTTGTGTATCTTTAACATTTTAAAATGTCCATGAATTGAACATCTGTAAGCTTTGCCAGTTTGCTTATGTATCTGCCCACTTAACTAGGCAACACTTTTCATCACATTTGAAATAAATGAAACACTGCCGTCAAATTGTCTGACACCTACACAATCCATACAGTAAATACAGTGAGAAAAGTTGCTAAATTTCGACAAACAAAGAAAAAAAGGTTGACAAAATCCTTTAAAAAGTTGCCACGACAACAACAACAACGGGAAAAGGTTGCGTATACGTACGTATAATAACTTTATACACACACACACGCGCAAATTTAAAGTGTAGCCCTTAAATTTCTTGCTTGCTGCCGTCGAAAGGCAAGAACAATCAACCAAAAAACCGTCGTCAACAACCACAAAATTTTACTTATAGAAATTTGCCGACTGCCAAAGGCGTTAGAAAATAAACGGTAAAATAAATAATATGAAAAAACGTAGAAAAGAAAACGCCATGCGCCCAGGCAGGTCGCACTCTTAAGCCCCGTCTAAGTAGACGCTTTCGGTTCGGCTCTCAGTGCTCAATAAGCGTGACTTGCCACGTTGACGCTTAAAAACGTTTTCTTTTTTCTGTTGCCTACACAAAAGGCGCAACGATTTGTATTTAGCAGCATTTCGTGCGTGTGTGTGTGTAAAAAAAAACACAAACAACAAAGAACAGCGACTGACCGCGCTTGCTATTAAGTATTTTATGGTTTCGCTAGTTTTTGAGTTTTTGCACCTCTTTTCCCTTAGTTTTTATATGCCACAATTTGCGAGTTACGCCGCAGCATTGCCACCAAGCCACTCAACGCTACCATGTTGCACGTATAACAAATAAGTGCGGCCAACTTTACTGGGATCGTAAAGTGTTTTTAAAGGCTGCAACCCTTTTTTCTGCTTGTCGCATTGCGAGATCATGTTGTTTTAGCGGCAAATGCATTAGCTCGAATTAATATATGCAATGCATTAGCATGCTGTTTTAAGGTACAAGAAACAATTTTTATATGGACATTTTTTAAAAGCACTTTGTAATAATTTGATGCATATTGTGTCAATGTATACAAAAATATGGTGCTTATATGAACGTTTCATGAAAATGTTCTAAAAATTCCGAAAAATCGAAATTTAATCGCATTAGAAGATGTTTCTCAAGGTTTCTTAATCTTGCGTTAAGAAAGTTTTGTTTATTATCAATAATGCAAATTATAATGCAAAGTTATGCTTATTTAAAACAAGATCTCTTTAATACATAATGAATTAATCTGGGAACACCCAGTAAAATCATATTTGCTACCTTATTTCTTATTTCTCAGTTACATTTTAGGCAATAAAAAATATGCATTTACTATTTAAAAACTCAGCTTCACACTGTTATAAAACACCTGGCCCAAAAGCTGAAAGCGTTGATGTATCGCTCCCTTCGTTGTATTCAACACGGCCATTGTCTATCGTCATCTGAAATTCTGCTTAATGAAGCAACGACTACGCTTCCTGTTTCAGCCAATTCAGTGTGAGTATGTAATTCTTTAGCTATTACGGACATCCACACACAGCACTGTGCCGTGGCATATCCCAATCCCTCGGCGAAAGCACCTGTGACAGGCGGGTAGCAGTCGGGGGACTGCGGGGCTACGACCTGGGACGCGTGCATAAAAAGTTACGCATACATAAAAGCCCCATTTTGACCCCTCACACACACACACACACACAGAGGAAAAACCCAACCCAACCCAACCGAACACAACCAAAACCATAAGCCACCTGCCCTGCTGCCCACCGAGCAATGCTTTCAACGTTTATCTCCGCAGCCAGGGTCCAGAGCCCAGAGCTCAGAGCCGCCGTGACGCGCAATCAGGCGCAGTCATTGTGTTTGACTGAGTGTCTGTGTATCTTTGTGAGTGTGTGTATGTGTGTATATGTGTGTGTGTGTGTCGGTGTGTGGACAAAATGGTGGCAACAAAATGTCCCACAATTACCACTGAGGCCACATCTAACGAAGCCGATGATGATTCCTATGACAATTTTCTATAGCTGGCAAGTGGCAACTGGCCCTGTGATGGCCTGTTCCGTGCACCCGGCACTGCCCATCCCCTCCCCCCTCCTGGCTGCCCAAATCCAACTAACAATCAGACATTGCCACCGCCACTTGGCCGGAGACGGGGGCCAGACAAGAGCCACCAGAGCCAACGCCTGCCATTTATGCCCCAAGCATTCCATGCACAAGCACAAGCAGTAGCAGCAGCAGCAGCAGCTTTATGTGTCCGTCCCTAGTTGTCCGTGCGGTCCAAACGGTTTGGTGCCTCAAGCCCCGCCATGTCTTCGGTTTCAAAGTTTTCTCATGTAACCAGCCAGGGAGCAGCAGGCACAAGGTGGCGGGTAGCGGGTGGCGGTTGGTATAAGGGCAAACAACGGATGAATGAGCGGACGTGCCAACGGGGACTCATACTCACAACCCCCCTATCTTCCCACTTCCCCCGTTCAAAAAGAGGTTGCTTGCCAACGACGCGGCATTGCGGCTAAAAAGCCATGCCAATGCTCAAAGGCAGCCAGCCAGTCAGTCAGCTAAAGCAGCAGCGACGGAATGCCTATAACAACGACAACAGCAACAACGAGCCAACAAACCAACCAACCAACAACAACAGCAGCAACAACATTTCAGACGACACACGCCAACAGCAACAGCAACACCACATGGACCTGGCGTGTTAGACAGCAGCTCTACACACACACACATACACCAACAACAATAACACACACACAAACACACACCGCAACATTAAGGGACCAAAGGACCCGGCGGCCTCTGCGCAGAGCTCTGGTGCGCGACCTTTCTGCGAATGTTTATGTGCGTGTGTTGTTGTTGTTGTTGTGTACCCTGTAGGATACTTTTTGAGCTGTTGCTACATTCAGCTAGCATTTAATAAGTAAGAAAGTAAGTAAATAAATATGATCACTGTAATATTTTAACTAATGTTAAAAAATCTTATTAGCTCTTATTTAATTTTTCCTAGGCAGTCGCAACGCGAAAAATATATAAGATATTAAAAGTTTGTTTGTTTTTTTTTAAGGCAATAATGATTTTTTAATAAAATGTATGTTATCAAAATCGTTTGACCATTTACATTTACTTGAGACCACATCACCTGATTTTAAATAAAAATAATAACCATTAAAATCGGTTTACAAGGACCCACTAAAATATGGGTAGAGTTGAAAAACTTTTGCTTGTTCCATATCTTCTAATATTCGAATAAATAATACCATATAAATTCTTCCGAATGCCAACTTAGCAAATAGTTATATATTAATGTATAAAGCTAACTCTGAAGTGAACTTAGGTTAGGGGCACGTTAAAGGTAATGCCTTTTTCACGTCCTTATTCCTGCTAGTCAATGTGTGTCTAAGTGTGCGTGGGCGCTTATGTGTGTGTGTGTGTGTGCGTGTGGACAATCAGCCAAAGCAAGCTGCCGCCGCCAGCTCGTCTGGCTTCCGTTTGTAATGTGTGTGTGTGTTTATGTTTTTGAGTTGTTGTTGCTGGAGTTGCCAGCAATTATTCCGTTAGTGCTGTATCACACCCCCAAACCAAGTCGGTCTGGCAGTCAGTCAGTCAGTAAGTCATTCCGTCAGTTAGGCAGCAGGCAGAAGGCAGCAGCAGGCAGACAGTCAGACAGCAGGAAAGGCGCGTTCGCGTGGCTCGTTACTCACACCCAAACAAAGCACAGCTGCTGCCTTAGCTCCTGCTCTCTCGCACATGCCCTTTCCGCGCTCACTCCCCAACCACTGCCTCCAGCTCCCTGCTATTTTGCTGTTGTTGCCGGTTTTTTCCTTTGGGGTCTGGCTGTCGCTTTGTTGCCATTGCCGTTGCCGTTGCTGTTTTTTGTCGACACTTTTCACGGTTTGCTCGCTTGGATGCTCTTTCGTGCGTTGCCAGTTTGACAGGCAACGTTTCGAACCCCCTCCCCTATCCCTCACCCACTGTGCTTCAATCCCCCCAAAGCCAGCTGCACACACTGTGTAAGTATGTATGTATGTATGTATTCTGCTTAACAGGGTGTTGTTCTCTCATTCTATCTTTCGTTCGTTCGTTGAGCTTTGGCTTTGCTCCTCGTCGTCGTCGTCCTTTTTTGTGCCAGCAAAATCAAAACACACGTCTCGGCGTGCGGCGCACATCTGCATGGAATTTCTAAAGTACGTGCTATGGACAAATGGACAGACGACTGCTTCTGCTGCTGGTGGCGTCTGTTGGTGGGGCGTTTTTCCGTTCACTCCTCATTTTTATTTTTCCATTGCGGCCGTTGTTCGTTGCCGTTTGCTACAACCCAGCAACTTTGGCGTCTCGCACATTCATGGTGTACATAGCTACCACAGCAGCCAGCAGCCAGGCAGCCTGACAGCCTGGCAGTCAGGCAATCCGTTGTCCGCTTGTCCCCATGCGTCCTGTTTGTATGTCTGACATGGCATGGCGTGAACAGGACCTTTTTTTCTCTTCCTTTCGGTTCGAATAAAGTGAAAAGCTACACTGCACAAAAAAACACACACAACACACACTCAACAAGTATGTATTCTTGGTAGTTAGTGTCTCTAATAGGGATGTATAAAATTCATAGCATATTTATGAGCGTTTTTAAAAAATATTTAGAAACTACAGATAGCTCTTTTATATGAATAACAGGTGTGTATGTATATGTATATATTTTTAATATATATTTAATAAAATAAATATATATATATGAAATGAATTGAATATGCTTCTTTAAAAAACTTAATTGGATGCCATATTAAATGGTTTTTCTTTTTTACAAATACATTACATACAAATATACATTTATTCAATCTGCAACCTTTTGATTCTCACCTAAAGTCCTTGGTAGACAAATGAGTATTATTATTATTAATTTTTATATTTTGTATAGTCCAATCTTTTAGGTCTCATAGTTGATTTCTCATACACAAATTTAGTTGCAGGCAACTTTTGTTATATAGTTTTAAGTCAATTTATATATTATTATTGGTTGTTTGATCTTTAAAATGGTAAGCATTTCCTCATTAAAAAACAACCATTAGTCAATAGTAATTAGCCCATACGTAAAACGTTATATAGGCGAGTAGCAGGCTGCAATCGATGGAATTTACGATTGTTGTTTGAACTTAATTGGCCACCGTTAGCCGAGCTGAGCTGAGCCGGATAGCTATAAATATTTGGTTGCCGTGTAAAGGCAAAGCGGGCGCGTGCGGTGCTCAACGCGCTTGCCATGATAATTTCTCGCTCCACAAATCAACTGGTATGTACGCGGCGAGCGCAATTCTAACACCCTTCAACAATAAACAGCATGTCACTTAGCTCAAACTTCAAAAGTACCGTGCGGTGTGGTGTGATGTGGTGGCAGGGCAAAGGGAAAGCATTGAGCCAGGAGCTCAGTAGGACGATGCTGAGAAGGGCAGTCATCGACGTCGTTATGCCTCGCAAATGCCGCTAGCGCCAACATGCTTCCGTACCGAGCCACACTGTATTTTTGTTTGTTTTTTTTTCTCCTTTTTTCCCTTCCTTTACTTTTTTTTTATTTGTCTTTGGCGGCGACAGCTTTTGACTAGCAACCAACAGGGGAAATACAATGGCACAATTTGAGTAAAATTCGAGATTAGGTTGGAAAATTGAAAAAAAAACTTTTAGCTTTTCTTAAGTTAAGCTTAAGAATTTGACAAATTGGAGAAAAAAAATTTTATTAACAAAGCTATTAGAATTTGCCTAAGAGAACTTAAAGACTTAAGAAATATATATTTTCTTTATTTTTTAGAAAAGAAAAACAAATGTCACTTTTGTTTAAGAATACAAGAAATTACTTATTTAAAATATATGATTTTTATATTAGTTTATTTTATATATACATCAAAGCGCGTTTTCAACTAAAATTTCAGTTTGGTAATGTTGAACATTTACTTTTATGAATGGATATCCACTTTTTGGGCTTTACTTAACTACTGTACTTAGAGGAGAACGACAAAGTTCTGTTTGCTCAAGGGGTCGAGCTGGCTTACGTGGGGGTGTGAATGGGAGGACGATAATAAACAGACTTACACACACACACACACACAAGCATGCAAGGGAAATGACAGCCTGAGCTGAAGTGTGTCTGATGGGCGTCGTCAGGCTCAAGCTCTGGCGTCGGCTGCTTCGCTTGTTGATATTGTCGCACTTGTGTCGCCAGCACCGTGGTTAATTATTGCTCTATAATTTGTGGTTCTTAAATGTTAATTATTCAACACGCTTAAACAACTACAATAATATATTAATAATATCGGTAGCAAAATAACAATTTTTGTTAGATGTAGTATATTTTTATCTAGTATATACCATACACTTCCATAGTTCAAATATTTCGATTTTAATGTCTGGCCACACTGTTCCTGTAAGCACTTTGATTGTCATGGCAATTCGAAAGCATTTGTCGGTAGCTTGCCTGCCCCGCACGCCTGGCGCAGTCACTGGCAAACTCACCAAGCGACCCATACTCTGGCCACCCACCCATCCACTCACATTCTCGACGGGCGCAACACAGGCAGCAGCTACTTGCCACATTTGGCTTTCTGCCAGGACCCCATGACAGTGTGTTTGTGTATTTGTGTGTGCGGGTGCGGTGGGGGCGGCAACAAAAAATGCGACGTGCGAGATTATCGTGTCGCTTGTTGGTCGCCGACGTTAGCAAATACATACACACACACACACACACTAATTCAAACATACATACGTACTCTATCGCACACTGAAGTAGTTGTTTTTGCTGTTTTTGTGGCTGGTGTTCCGCTCCCTTCGTCCCGTTATGTCGCTATGTCAAGGCTCGCTGGCTGGCAGCACAACTTACGCTACTGATGGCGTTGATGATGGCAGAAGGGCAACAACAGCAACAACAACAATAACAAAAAGTGTGCAGCAGCGTGCGCGCGAGGATAACGACACGAAGCGAACGACAGCGATGGCTGATGTGGCTGGCAAAAAAGTCGAGGTAGAGTGGGCTGCGTGCATGTATGTATGTGTGTGTGTGTGTTTGTATGCGTGCGACTAATTGGGTGAGAGAGAATGTGGGTGCTCAAATTGGTTTCGTGCTTTCGTATGACGCGTGCGGAGGCGTGTAAGCTCTGTGTGCCCGCACGGCACATTGCTGTCGCTGTGTTGTTGAAGTTGTTGTTGTTGTTGTTACTGTTGTAGTTGCCTGGCATGAATGCTTGATGCGTGACGGCAGCGACCGCCAGTTGTTGCCAGCAATTGGAATGGACACAGGACACACAGTACGGACAGCAGCAGAAAACAGACAAAAAAAAACCAAGAAAAATACAACTTGCGTCGTGTGGATGTGGATTTGGCATTTGTACGTTGGTATTTTTTTTGTTTGTTTCGCAAGTTAACTTTTGTTGTTGTGTATGCCCAGTGCTTGGGATTTGCACGCTCGTGCAAGGACTCGACACCTAGTCCCACACCCCGCCACCGCCACACCCATTCATGCCACCTTTTTATGTCATTTTGTTTATGCTGCCGCCTGCCCGCACTAATGCCAACTACGCCATTTTTAAGCGCCCCCGTTTTAGTTTTTACTTCCATACTAGGGATATTTGCGTGTGTGCGTGTGAGCTCCGTATGCGTGTCTGGCAGCGTCATCGCCTCTGCCACCTCTTTTCTTCCTTCCTTCCTGCCATTTGCCTTTCTCCCCTGCCCCGCTTTTCCTGTTTTTGTTTTGCGGCTGACTAAGTTGAATTCAACACTATGCTAGGGGTAACATCTGTGTCTAGGTAATTCCTATGCCATTTTTTTTACTGCATAAATATCTCATATGCAACACACCTAGCCAACTGCGTGGAAAAGTGATAAAGAGAAATAGGGTCGAAAAACTAAATTGCACTCAAAGTGATATTCCAAACGAACTGACATGGAAATGATCATCATGATTATCGATTGTAAGCTTTCGACAAATCGAATCGAATAATCACATATAATTCCTAGCATTTATATAGTTTTTAAGGCTTATTTACAGTTATAGTAGTTGTAGCTTTAAAGTAAAAAGCAACCACAACAAGCCCGCTAAAAATAGTTGAAAGTTGGTTACCATAAAAGCGGTTTTCTGGATTTCTGTAGAAAAGTAGGAAAGTAAACTGCGTACTGGGCTTAAATCAAAAATGCCATAATTCGCCACAGGATGTCTCTGTGTAGCACTTGATGCAAACTTTGGCTACTGTTTCGTGTGTGGGTGGCTGATAAGGGCGACAAGTGGCAAGCCCGTGGATGTTGCAGGTTTAACGCAGTCGGTGGTGTTGGGGAAGGGGAGGATAACAGCAGGCATATCGCGCTGCGCTTCCCACTTGACGCATTTGTGGAGTTCCACTTGACTTGTGCGACTGCGACTTGACTAACGGAGCAGAGGGAGTTCTGTTATCCTTATGCTGTGTGACTGTGTGTGTGCACTCACACTAATGCACAAACAGACAAACATTTTCGCATGACTCCCGTGCCGACAGTTGGTCGATGCTTACTCCTTGTCATTGTTGTTGTTGCACGCTTAAGTAGTACACCCACCCATTCACCAAACGACGGCGCCGGCAATATACACACATACATACACAGACAGAGCCTTGGTGCGCACACCGGATGTGGATGGAGGCGAGGACACGTAAACAGCGTTGAATTACAGCCTGACAAACGGGGCGTTGAAGTCTTGAACTTAAAAGTTATGTCTGTGTGTGCGTTACGTATGTTGGATTGAGTGGGAGTGGGTGTGATGCGGTTAGGTGTGGGAGAAGAAGGTCTGAACCCTGCCTGTGCATTATTTATAAGCTATGCTAGGCCACAGATTGTCTCGACACCCCCCAATACCAAAAAAAAGCACACCCGAATATCCCGCTCGACCAATTCCTAAAGGCGCGCACGCAACCAAGCTGATGATGAGTGCACGCCAGCCATAACTTGCCGACGACGAGAAGAAGGCGGTGAGTGGGCTTAAGGTGTCACGTGCGATGTCGTCTTGTTGCTGTTTATGTGTTCGTTGTATTTGTTGGTGCTGCTGCTGATGCCTGTGCACATCATTCATGCGGCGATGTTCAAATGAAGAGCAATTTTATTGAACAATACTTTCTCGCATGAGGTCAACTCACACAAAAGCCAGACGACGTCGCCACAGGATCTGCTCCCATCGAACTTTGACCATGCACTGAAACTCAAATGTGGCGAACATGTCATTTAAACATTTAATAGAAATACATATGGATTTAACATATGTATTAACATGCTTGTGTATGTTTTATGTTATATGCAAATTAAGTTTGTTGTTTTTTTCTTTAATACTTAACCTAATTTAAAATAGGCAGAAAAATGCTTAGCATCAGAATAATAACCTTATTTAGTAGATAAGGTTTAGCTGTTTGTGCGAAAAGTGTGCGATCTGCTTTTAAGTCTTCTGCATAAATAGAAACTGTTAAACCTCACAGACTTATCATTTTGAAAACGAAATCGACAACAATCTAAAATCGCAATCCCAGGATTGCTTCAAAACATCGCGGGGATCATGTTGTTCAATCAAATGAACAAGTATGCGAATCGACAGATTACAAAAAATATAGCTAGTTTAGCGTTGATGGTTGTTTAGATACTTTTCACACAAACCTCATGTAAGAGACTTATAAATATAATACGAACCGGCAATAAGGTTTTAAGTTTTTACATTTTAAAATGTAGCAAAAATATTTATGAATTCGAAATAAATCAAAAACCTAATTTTTTGACTTTTAACTTTTAAAGTATATATATTTTATATTTTTGTAACTTTTATAAATGATTTTTGCTTAACTTTTGGATTGATGAACCACTTTGGCGCTCACAACAATCAAACAATTTTTCGTAGACTATAAATAACTCTTAAGATTTTCTTAAAAATATAGAACTGGAAATCAAAGGAGCTTTCATATGGTAAGCTTCGTTTTTGACTTTGGCTCACTTTTCATTGCTAATGTTGAAGCCGGGCAAATTTGCCGATTGAGACAATCCAAACAATTGGGCTTAAGAGGCGTGCATATTGTTTGACCAAAGCCCACAAGTAGATGATTAACTTCGGCCCACAGCTCGCGGGGCAACCAGGCTTCCAGCTGAACTCGCGTTTTTTCTGGGTCCTTGGTAGTTTCCTTTAGCCAGGCCAAGCGATTGGCAATACGATGAACATGTGTGTCGACGCCAATGCCGGTAATCTTATTCCAAGCGGTGGCCATGCAGATATGTGCCATTTTGGGACCTACGCCGGGCAGCTTCAATAACTCCTTTATGTTGTCCGGAATGTCCTCATTGTATTTGTCAATGAGTATTTGTGAGGTTTGCTTTAAGTACTTGGCTTTGTTCTGGAATGCATTTTGGTTAATTGTAGACTTATGTTGTCTTTAACATAGCATTTGTACAGACTTTATAAAAGCTGACTGGATGCAGCAGGCTCTCCAAAGCACCAACTGGCATACTTTGTATGCTGGCAGGTGTTAAAGTTTGCTCTTTCAAACGTTTCATTGCCTCAAATGTTGTTTCATCTTTTGTTTGACTGGAAAGCATAAGCGCTACCAATTTGTGAAAGCGTTGCGTCTGTAAAATATTGCAATCATTAATTTGTGCTTATTATTGTTTACGTTCCCTTATTGATTACCTTTTCATTTGCATTAATATCGGCACACTGATGACAGCCCAGAGTATCAACAGGTGCTGGTTTCTTAGAGCGCATTTTTCGAATGTTTATCAGATGCTCGCTCCAATTCGAGTTTGGAACATCCTGCTCTGTTTTAACTGCCTTTAACTCTACCCTGATATCTTCCAGTGGAACACCCCGCTCTGTTTTAACTGATTTCAACTCTACCTTCATATCTTCCAGTGGAACATCCTGCTCTGTTTTAACTGCTTTAAGGCCTACCTTGATATCACTCAGTGGTTCGGATTCTTCTTTCTCAACTTTTAACTTGCATTTTTTTAAAAGTTCAGCTTTTGGTACAATTTCACATTCTATAATTGTTGCTGTGCCCATTTGGTATTTGGAGCTTTTTGAAAATCCGTCTTGGCGCGACTTCTTGGCGGGCAAATTTGGTTTTAGCAGGGAATTAATTTGTCGCTGCTTGCGTGTTTGCACAGGTGAAAAGTAGCGTGGTGCGGCTGTAACATTTGGCAAGTCCTCAATGTCCTTCGTTTGCAACACACAATTACAAGAATAAATCTAAAACCGGTAAAAAAAAATGTAAAATATTCTTACCGCTAGTTCGTTTCTGACATTTGCAATTCTAGGTTTTGCCACATTGTTAAACTTAGCCAGCTTGCTGGACAAAGCTGATTTACTACCATTGTTGTGGGAAGACATTGCTTTAAACCAATATTTGTATAATAGTTTCATTAACTTCATAATAAATTAACATGATTTTACAAAATGCACTTTTATTGTGTTGCCGGCACACAGTGTGGCCGTTCATCGTAAAGCAGCTGATTTTGCTCACCAATGTGAGGAGCAGTTTCGATGACTGTGGAGTCCAACGTTCAGTGAGGAGTTCTAATTTTTTTTAGTATATTTTCTTAATACTTTTGCAAAATCGACACTGTTCCTAGTTCGCAAATTGCAGCCACACTGTTTCTCATTCATAGATGTTAAAGTAAAATTAACTTAAAAGTACAATTTTTTGGATAAGAAAATAAAATTAACGTGATTTAAATGTTGCATGAAAAACACAAAAACGGGGTGTGCTAAATTAAAAAAATGAAAGTTTACTAACAGCGTGAAATAATATAGTGGGAAATTGTATATGTTTTGAAATTAGTGTATAAAACAGTTCAGTTAATGCAAAAAAAAATTATCAGTACAAGTTGATGGAGTACACGCACATGAAAATGCATTTCTAATTGTCTTAGGCTTAACAATTTGGGTGTACAGTGTAAATAAGCATTGAAATTAAATTGCATATAAATTATTTACACGCACACACACACACAATTGTACATTTGACGGAAGCGAAAAATTGCATTGGTAAGTTGTGTGTCCCCATCACAACAAAAACAAACAAATTGTTATAATTGTCAAAAATGCTTAAAACATGCGTAATCGCTAAGTGGAATTTGAACGTTTCCCCATTAAATACATATGTATATATAACGTAGAAATACAAATGTGTATATATAGGGTATATATATGTATCCATATGTCTTATCTCATGCGTCATTTCACTTTCTTCTGTGCTGCAGTTGCAGTTACAGGAGCAGATAAAGTTTGAGGACATACTACATAGCAACATACAAGCGTATGTATGTGTTTCCCCCTCTGAAACGGTTTAATTATAAACAATGCTGATTCATACACCTATCTAAAACAATGGTTTTATTCAAATGCTGGTCATACGGCACCTGATAGAGATGGGCGCTATACAAAGTCACTTAAAGCACGAATTGAACAAATAATATTGTGCACATCTTATTTAAAATAATAAAGTTTAAATTACTTAGTACTTAATTCGGTACGAAAATAATTAATAACTACTTAAGTTACTGTGCTTACATTTGTAAAGTCTTACTACGCATTCTGTTCGTACGTTTCAAGGTGGTTCATCAGCCCAGGTCATCTCCCAATACAATAATATATGCGTGTGTCTGTGCGTATGCATTTGCAGTTAGACATGCGCTGATTTTATCGTTTGACCCAAATATTTGCGAAGCTGGCCGCGCGAAGTCTAGTTGACACAATTACACAGAATATGTTTATCGTTATTCATCAATAGTAATTGAATAAGTAATGAAAATCTTTTCAGGCGACAGATACGCAACAATTAAATACGGGAATGCGCGCCGCCATTCCGCCGGGCGTACGTGTTGTACGCGGTCCAAATTGGATATGGTCGAATCAAGGTAGGATGGCAACACATTTGTTTATTTGTTATTTGTGTATATGTCTATCCATTTGAGGTATTAACTAGCTATTATAATTTGTTTATAATATGCGTGTGTGTGTTTGTATAAGTACGTGAATGCGTTTCTGTTTGTGTGTGTGTATTTGTTTTACACATACTAAACGATCTACACAATTTGGGTGCCAGTAAATTTAAAGAGGATACGGGGGAGCTATTAATAGCCGCACTCACTGCGGCCGGAATGCTTCCCAAATAACTAGCGCTGCTGCTTTAAACCCATATCTATGTGTGTATGTATGTACATATATATTGTATACAAAATGTTAAAGCATCGATAGTGGATGGGGTAGCGGGGCACACATGTGTCCCTCTTTGCACATTGTTTCTTTTTTTTTTTCACTCCGCTGTCATAAAAGAAGTCAAGCGCTTGTCGTCGTCTGTAGTCTGTTCTCTCTTGTGGGGCGCGTGCCATTTGAAATATTTAAATATAGCAAAGGGCGCTCGCAAGGATTGCAGCTGCTTCATGAAAGTGAGGAGAAAACAGATATATAAATAGTAACACATTCTTAATTAAGAGTAAAACGATGTTTTACAGTTGAATGTAAGGACCCATCGAAAGTGTAAACAAAACTGCATAGCATAAAACGCTGCTGTTAAAATAATATAAAGTTTATATTATAAGCGTCTGTTCTAACTTTTCTGTTATACCTAACCTTATATGCATGTCACAAATAAATCAAATGCCAGCCAATTAGCTGGTGGATAAAGGGAGCCACATGCCACACGCATGTTTAAATTTAGAGTGCTGCTACACTCGCCTCGTATCAGTATCCAACTAAGACATACATTCTTCAGTATGTATACAAAAGACTCGTTTGCTGAGGGAGATGTTTGGCGAAGGGCAAAAAGCCGCCGTCGTGCTATTCGCACCGGATGAAATGTTTCCTTGGGAGCATTACGAGTACTTCGTTGATTTTTTGGGGTGTGAATACCATTTTATAAATAGTGGCTAACGGAAACTCGGCGAGTGAAGCTGTGAAAACTCAAAATCGAATCTCAGCTCTATGTACAACAATTTTATACAAATCTGTTTTTCATTTTGTAACCAACAGACGACGGAGAAGGTCACGTTGGAACCGTTTGTGAAATAGGACGCTGTGGATCGACACATTCGCCAGAGAATACGGTTGTTGTCAATTGGGATTCGGGTCATCGCACCAACTACAGAGTGGGTTATCAAAGTCAATACGATCTAATCATTGTGGACAACGCCCAAGTTGGTAAGTAATTAAATGAAATAAGTTGTACTCTTTTAATACTACTTTGATTTCTATTTTATTTTTTTTTGCAGGCGTGCGGCATTCAAATGTCGTCTGTGATGGCTGCTCTAAAGCGGGCATAGCTGGCATCGTTTTTAAGTGCGCCCAGTGCACCAATTATCATTTGTGCGCCTTTTGCTACGGAGCAAATCTCCACGATTTGGAGCATTCGTTTGTGCGCTATACCACGCCCACATCCTTAGGTGTACGCGTGCCAGCGCGTAAAGGATCGCAACGTGTACAGCTGCGTGGTATTTTTGTTGGCTCGAAGGTTGTGCGTGGTCCGGATTGGGAGTGGAACGATCAGGACGGCGGAGAAGGCAAGACAGGTCGTGTTATGGAAATACGTGGCTGGGACAACGAATCGTGTCGCAGTGTCGCCAATGTCTCTTGGGTAACGGGTTCAACAAACGTCTATCGTCTCGGTCATAAGGGCAACGTGGATCTAAAATATATAGCGGCAACGTCCGGTGGCTATTACTATAAGGATCATATGCCAGTGCTGGGTCAGCCCGAGGAACAACAACCGATCGTATCCATGGTGAAGCCAAGCTTTTCCGTGGGCGATCGCGTGAAGGTCTGCCTGGAGGTGGACGCACTAATGAAGCTACAGCAGGGTCATGGCGGTTGGAATCCGCGCATGGTCGAACATTTAGGCAAACTAGGCACAGTGCATCGCATAACCGAAAAAGGCGATATACGGTAAGCAGTTAGATAACCAAATAAAATCTAGAATTTTGATGAATGTTTTCGTTTTGCACAGTGTCCAGTACGAAAATTGTCCCAATCGTTGGACATTTCATCCCGCCGCACTCGTTAAAGTTGTATCGTTTCGTGTTGGCGATTTAGTGACAATTATAAGCGATGCAGAAAAGGTACAGCAACTGCAGAAAGGACACGGTGAATGGATTGATATTATGCGATATGTGAGTATAAAGGTTATATAAGGTTACCAGATATATTATGTTATGAACAATTTTAGGCCCTGGGAAAACTGTGCAAAGTGGTTAAGGTGTATTCCGACGGAGATTTGCGTATACAGCAGCTGGATGATGGCTTCGAATGGACATTGAATCCGAAATGTGTCAAGCTAGAACGTTCACCGTTAGCGACGGCAGCGGAACGTTCTAACAGCATGATGGATTTAAGTCACCGCCGTACAGATCATGTAATGACACCACTCTCTGGCCTCTCCGGCAGCTCTGTGGCCGATAAACTAGTGCGCGAGGCTGCCCAAGGTCATTTAGATTTTGTTAAGCAATACCTGGACGTGAATCCTAGTCAGGTGGATGTGATGAGCGGCGGCAAGGCATGCATTCAGGTGGCCTCACATCAGGGCTTCGTGGAGCTGGTCAACTACCTCATTTCCAAAGGTGCCAATGTCAATGTGGTTGACAAAGAGGGCGACTCGGCACTCCACTATGCAGCCTTTGGAAACCAACCGGAAACGATGCGTGTCTTGCTTGAGAATGGTGCCGCAGTCAATTTCCTCAACTCCAGCCACTGTTCAGCGCTTCATATTTGCGCGCACAAGAAGACGCCACATTGTGTCCGTGAGCTGTTGCAGCACAATGCAAATGTCAACATACAGGATTCTTATGGAGATACGGCACTGCACGATGCTATAGGCAAGGAGAACACTGAAGTCGTTGAGCTCCTATGCAATGCACCAAATTTAGATTTTACGGTGAAGAACAATCGTGGCTTCAATGTGCTGCATCATGCGGCGCTCAAGGGCAATGTTGTGGCTGCTCGTCGCATCCTGCAACTGTCACGTCAGTTGGTTAATGTGCGCAAGGATGATGGATTTGCGGCACTGCATCTGGCCGCACTAAATGGACATGCACAAGTCGTAGAGACGCTTGTCACTGAGGGTCAGGCCGAATTGGATATACGTAACAATCGACGGCAGACGCCATTCCTGCTGGCTGTCTCGCAAGGTCATCCGAGCGTTATTGAGCGCCTGGTCAAGCTGTCGTGCGACATCAGTGCCAAGGATGAAGATGGCGATAATGCTATGCATCTGTGCGTCATCAAGAAATCCAATATACAGCAAGCTGCCGAACCCTCACCGGAAGATGCGCCTGAAATCCATAAGTTCTTTGTCAGCCTAGCGCAGACAAGCGTACGCAGCGAAGATCGTCTAATGTACAGCGTTCTCATTTATTTATCGCGTCACGGCTGCCGTGTCGAGCTGAATAACGCCAATGCTAGCATTTTCGAATGGATCACTGATCGCAACATAAGGCAGCTAATTTTTGGACAGCAAACGGATGAATCGGCTGTCACCACGACAACAACGTTAACAACAGCACCACTTCCCACACCACTGCAGCGCAACATGCAAGCCCTGGACATAGGCACAAATGATGATGGGTTTGTTTTTGTTTCCACTGAGGATGCAATGGCAAGCACATTGACGCTACCTCCGCCCTTGGTGCAGCCTAAGCCCAGCGATGCAACAAGTACAGCTGCTGCTGCTGGTCTGCAGCCGTCGCCAGGCAATAAGAAACTCAATTCGGATGCCACCACCAGTGTATCACCTCAAGTGGCGCCTCGCAAGAAAGCACCAAAGCCGCCAGTGCCAACAGTAGAGCCAAGTGCGGCAGCGGCAATGCCAGCAATAATCACAAGCCAACTGGAGTGCATAGTTTGCAATGAGCCGTTCCAGTTAGTGCGTTTCGGTAAGCAAACATTCCCAAAATGACAACTGATATATAAATATAAATATTTATTTTCGTAGAACCCTGTCTGCATCAAATTGCTTGCGAGGACTGCAGCTTACGTATGAAGAAATGTCTGCGCTGTGGAGTTGCCATTGAGCGGCGTTTGGATGCCAATGGCCGGCAGGTCGTTAGCCAGCAGCTGTCGTCTACATCTTCGCCCAGTGATCAGGCACGCCTACCCTCTGGTGATCTATTGCGTTATCTGGAAAACAAGGTGCAGGAGTTTGAGGAGTCGCACTTTTGTGGCATTTGCATGGAACGCAAACGGGATGTGGCCTTTCTGTGTGGACACGGCGCCTGCTCCCATTGTGCCGAAACGTTGAGAACTTGCCACATGTGCCGCAAGACGATACTAAAAAAGATCAACCTGTACTGAGCGCACCCAGTGCACCAACCAATTCGCAACCAAAGTGGCTTGTATATACTACAAAATAGATGTTTAAATTACTTCTACATTTATTTTCCGTGGATAAAGTTGCGTGTCGTCTACAGCTGATGCCACCTATTCGATCCAGCACCAAGCATGTCATTATTTATATTTTGTTTTGGCAAATTAACTCCCAACTTATTATTTATTGAGCTTTATACAAGAATTGTTTCTTTTTTTTAGATTCAATGAGCGATTAATCCATGGCATCAAATACTTCATGTAAAAAAGAAACTTTTTTTCTTCTACACTCACACACACTTTACCCCACTTACGCACACATGTCAATAGTTTAATAGCATCGTTTAACGACAACGAAAAACCAATTAAAAATCTATTAAATTATATTTGCTATCAGCATTTTAATTCTAAAGTTTTTTATTTTGGAAGAGTATTGGCAATTATGACTTCTTCCGCACTAAAACATCTTAAAGATTTTAATAGAAGTAATGTCGAGTCGATTAAAGTTAAACCACCAATTTTTTACTTATTACTGTTGAATTTCTTAAATATCTTACTGACACCAACCTGATTCTATTGTTAAATGGATTTAATGACCCAAATTAAGACACAAACCGAATGCTTTTAGTTTTTTTTAAAATATATTTTGTTTACATACAACTTTAGAAACAGCTTATTTGATGAATGTATAAATGTCATTAAATGTTAAATATGATAATCAAATTCATGGTGTTTAAGGAATAAGTTATATACGATTCAGGTTCTGGAATGTTTCCATACCAGTGCGGCCATTTATAGCGTCCTTGGCTGTTAAGATATTGGATTTTATGTGCGAACAAGGGATACCGTTTGATTTTACTTCTTCTTTTTCTAAAAAGGGAAATAATTGTATCAATTGAATATCGATGACTTTAAATGTATTTGCTTAAAGAAAATAATACTAAAAATACCACATGCAGTCGATATAAATTGAGCCAGGCATCGATAACGATACGCATTTAATAAGCTATCGTATGCATTAATACTCGCACACAGAAAAAGGAACACACGTCACAATAAATAAAAAAAAATACCGACGCGTGTGTAGGAGAAAAGTGGTCAAATATGCCAAAACAGTTGACGGATTTACAGCCGTCAAGGTTTCATTTCTATCAAAAGGTGGCGCTGGGCATCCTACTTATAGCCATACTTCTATCGTTGCCTGCAATATGCCAAAGTCAGAGCAATCCCAGTTTTAAATACTCCCGCGAAGCAAATGAGAAATTTGATGCTAAGAATGCGCCGCCTGTAGTTCACGATCATCACGACCACGATCATGATCATGACCACCATGATCACCATGGACACAACCATCACCACCATGACCAAGATCATGGTCATGCCCATGATCATCATGAACATCACGCTACAAAGCCGGCGTCCTTAGGTAAGCTGTCGCTAGTTTAGCTAAAATTGATGTATATTTATGACGTTCTTATTTTTTATAGATATGAAGAGTATTTGGCTGCATTCAATGGGCTCGACTCTGCTTATCAGTGCCGCTCCATTTGTGCTTCTGTCCGTAATACCGTTAGATAACAGCGATGCAATGAAACCACGGCTAAAAGTGTTGCTAGCTTTTGCGTCTGGCGGCTTGCTGGGTGATGCGTTTCTGCACTTGATACCACACGCCACGCATCCTCACAGTCATGCAGATCATGGTCACGACCACGATCATCATGATCACCATCATGGGGAGGAGGGGCATGCTCATGGTCATGATATGAGCGTTGGCCTTTGGGTGCTTGGCGGTATTATTGCCTTTCTATCTGTAGAAAAAATAGTACGCATACTTAAGGGCGGCGGAGCTGGTGGACATGGACACAGCCATGGCGCACCAAAACCGAAACCCATTGTCAAGGAAAAGGAGAACGCATCCGGGGATAAGAAGAAGTCAACAACAACGAAACCGAAGACAATTGCTAAAAAAGATGATGATGAGGGCGAAGTGGAAATATCTGGCTATTTAAATTTAGCTGCAGACTTTGCACACAATTTTACAGACGGTTTGGCAATTGGTGCTTCATACCTGGCAGGCAACAGCGTTGGTATTGTCACCACCATTACCATATTGCTGCATGAGGTGCCGCACGAGATTGGTGATTTTGCCATTCTGATTAAATCCGGTTGCTCTCGTCGCAAAGCCATGCTCCTGCAGCTGGTGACAGCGCTGGGCGCTTTGGCAGGCACTGCACTGGCATTAGTGGGTGCTGGCAGCAGCGATGACAGCTCGGCACCCTGGGTATTGCCCTTTACGGCCGGTGGTTTCATTTACATTGCGACAGTTAGTGTGCTGCCCGAACTGCTGGAGGAGTCGACAAAGCTGAAGCAATCCTTGAAAGAAATATTGGCTCTGCTGACCGGCGTTGCACTCATGATTGTTATAGCTAAGTTTGAATAAAAGCAACAAAAGCAGAGACACTAAGTAAAATATTTAGTGTGATTAAAAAAATATATGTGTATGCAGATAGCCCAATTGTACTTACAAACACATTTGGGAAACGTGAAATTTTTCATTAAAAGAATCAATTCCAGTTACTTCTACTACTACTTAAATATGACGTATTTAAACAGAGTTATTTATTTGCACATTTGATCGAAACGAAACATGTCTTTTTAAAAACATCAAAAAGAATGTGTAATTAAGTAACAATATAAAGTCATTATATATTTCTTAATCTGTGCTCTTTCACTTCTAACCACTTGTGCTTGTTTTAATTTCGTTTAAACAATACTCAGCTTGTTCCAATGCATCAGCGCTATTCTGACTTTTTCCAAGTTTCCAGGCAAGTTTACAAAATTTTTCCGCCTCTTTAAGCAAGCCTTCGCGCAGATATACCAGACCCAAATTGGCTTGAATCACGCCCTCTTGAGTGGCATCCTTCAGCTCCTTGGCTATGGCCAGGGCCTGCAAAAGAGTTTCCTTTGCCTCCGTGTAATTTTCCAACTATTAATTTAAATAATGTAGTTGTTAGGCGTTGTGAATGGTTTTTGTATAACATACATTAACGTAAGCTACGCTGATATTATTTAAAATGGTCACTGAAGCATCGTTGAGGCTGCCATAGACTTCAACGAGAATCGCAAGAGCCTCCTTAAAAACGCTCTTTGCCTCGGCGTATTTACCCTGTTTCATGAGCAACTGGCCAAACCTGCAATAAATTATTGTAAGTTTGATATGCAATCAAAATCTGAAGTAAGTTATTGGCTGTAAGGAAGCACGGAACAACCTTCAATACCAGTTCTTTGTCAGGCCATATAGCTCTAGTATATCATTGTCTTTTGGCATTTCCTCCACAAGTTTTGCTAGGCGCTTCAGTGTCCATGTAAAGCCCTGAAAGCTTTTTTCCAATTCACCCTGTAGCTGCGACATGTGCGCTATTTTCGAGCTTATGTGCAAAATTTTGGGACTTTCCTCCGCGTGTCCGTCTGACATCAGACGCTTCATAACATCCACAAATAACTTCTCTGCCTTTTTGAACTGTTCGCGCTCCATTGCCAGATTGGCCATTAAATCGTAAACGTACGTAATACCATTAGATGATTGCAAATCTTGGGCCATACGTAGTGAGAGATGTAGCATTTGCTCGGCTTTGTCATACTGTTCATTTTGTATGCACATTATCGAACGCTTTATTGTATTAATTAATTTTGTTTCGGGCGATTCTTCATTTTCCTTGTCATCGCTGCCACCAAATAAGTTAAAGCCAAGCGCCGCCGAAAATATTAAGCCTTTGTGCGGATATGCAGAGGAGCCTTGCTCCTCTTCCTGCTGCTGCTGTCTTGTGTTAATAGAACATACCGCTCTTGTTTGTTGTGTGAGATTTGTTGGCTTTTGTACATTCAAAATGCCATAATCATTGGGATTGGGATTTGCGACAACACCACGCACAAATCGGAGGCGACACAAAATTTGTGTGAGTTTACCAAAATTCTTTAGCATCATATTGTACTTAATACATTTTACTATTTACTTATTAATTTTTTTTGGTCACACCAAATACGTTTAATAGTCTTGCTGTTCGATTACGAAATATTAGTCAATTCAGTGTTGTTAAAAGAGGTTAGTTAAAATTATTTTAGTGTCGCTAATCGCTTCATATAAACATAATTATTTAATAATGGAATTTTGAATTAATATAGTTAGCCTTAGCATTCCTGAAATGAGAAATAGAATAGAACAGTAAATTAAGATTTGAGATTTTACTTAATTTCTATCATACTGACAAGCAACGACAATGTGTTTAGCTTTTATCGACATCAAAAAAGTTGCAAAAGTATCGATAGCTCACATTTGCGATAGCTTATAAGCATTAGTTGCACAAAAAATCAACCCTACCTATTGATGGCGGATTGACGCTTTTCGCTGGCAACCAAAATTTTCTTTTACAAGTTATGGAAGGTTGCACATTGCAACATAACTAAAAAAATTGTACGTTTAACTTAAAAGATTACCACTGACTTAAAAAATAAGTGCAATAGCATTTTATTTTAGTGTTTTTATCAGTGGCATAAGTGTGCGGGGAGCATTTTTTTCTTACAGCTATGAGACGTCGTAGCGAGCGAAAAAAATCTTCATCGCCAGCACCATTGCCGGCTCGCCGCAGTCGACGATCGCGAAAAGTATCGGAAAATGAGAAAACCGAGGATGAGACGACAGTCGAAAGGGCAGAAGAAGCAAAAGCGCCACCAATAATTGAAGAAATCAATGCGGTGCGTGGTGAGCGCACCTCAACTGAGGAACATGCAGTAGCGGCGACGTCGCCAGTGCGCAAAAGCCGCAACACGCGCACGACACCCAAAAAGCGCAATAGCGCTAGTCAGCGCGAAAAGAGTGTCGAGCGAAAAGTGGAGACAATACCCGAGGAAGTGGAAAATGGCTCTGAGTCAAGTGGCAACAAGAAAGTCGATATCGATAACAAGCTATCGGCTGAAAGGGAACTCGATGACCAACCGGCCAAACCGCAAAAGGAGACAGAGCCAGAGCCTGTTATACCGGAGAAAGATGTAGAAGTGACAGCACCGGATAATCCGAAGGACCAATCCAAGGACGATGATAACGAAGAACAGAAGACAGGCAAGGACAGCAACAGGAATGAGACGGGCAAGGACAGAAACAGGGACTGTGATGTAGCCGACCGGAGCGTGGAAGAGGTAAAAGTTGCTTCTTCTTTAAGCTTTACAGAAAGTAAGGATGAAGACAATCTAAAAACCACAAGCGATGTATTAGAAATTCAAGCTGAGGACGTGGAAGAAAGGGCATCAGAGAGATTGGAACAGGCAACGAATCCCAAACTGAACAGCAATAAACCAGTCAAAGCCGATGAACACAAAGAGAATCACAAGGAACCTGTCGAGCCAGAAACAGAGCGGCAAACCAATAAGGAGCAGGATAAACAGGAATTTGTTACACAGCAGCGATCCGTACGCAAACGCAAATGGCTGAGCAAAAAAGTGGCCGATCGCGCCCCACCAGTGCTAGCTATTTCGACGGATTCATTGAAGAACATCATAGCGGACGTAGTAAATCCAGTGCCGCTCAGTGACGTGCAGTTGGAGTCATCGTCGGAGGAAGAGGGACTTGTCACCAGCGATCACGACACGGACGAGCGGTCGTTGACCCCCGAGCTGCGGGTCATCAAAGATCGCGACGAAGGCAACGCAACAGATGAGGAGCAGCAAAAACCGCATTCTAAACTAATTGAGAAAGAAACGGTTCTTACGGTATCAGGCGCAAGTAAATCAGCTGCCGAGCCTGCCTCCAACGCTGCTGTTTCTGTTGCCCGCTCTCCCAGTCCGGCACGCAATCGCGCCAGTCACGTTCTATTTATTACCAATCTGGTGCGTCCTTTTACGGTGCTGCAGCTGAAAGGGCTGCTGGCGCGCACTGGCAAGATTGTTGATGAGGATGGCTTCTGGATCGATCGCATTAAATCAAAATGCTATGTTGCATATGCTACAGAGGAGTAAGTTTCTTTGATTGCACTAATTAGACCTATACATAAACCCTAACTGTTTCGACTTTTATTTTTTCAACAGCGAAGCTATTGAAACACGACACGCGCTGCATGGCGTCCGTTGGCCGGTCTCGAATCCCAAGTGTTTGAACGTTGATTTTGGCAGCCGTTCTGACATGGATAGAGCCATACAATCGACAAAGAATGAGACACCCAAGTACCCACAGGACAATACCAGAGATAATCAAAACTCGGGCAATACTTGGTCACGCTTGGATGCTAGCGAAAAAAACGTATGTACCGCAAGCATTTCATAACATACACTTTCATGCTATGAATCCTATTCAAAATTCTTTATTGCACAGCCGGCACGACCAGTTCGGGAATGGGATGTAGGCAAAAAAGAACCCAATGAGCGCGACAAGTCAAGCAACGATAGACGGCGCAGTAGTAAGGAGCGCGTTGACTCAAGACTACGTGGATCCGATCGTGGTGTTAAGGGAGCTGATGATGCAGATCGCAGTGGAGTAGATCGTAAACGATCAAGGGAACGGGATCGCGTAGGACGTGAGCGAGACCGCGATCGCGGTGATCAGCATGCACATGGCCGAAGCAGAAGCGGATCTCCAGGTAAGCAAGAAGGCAGCGCTATAAATCAGTTTATTTAAACGAATACTTTAATGCAGCGCTCAAAGCAAGAAAGAAGGAAAATGAACCACCCGTCAGACTATTAGATGACCTCTTTCGCAAAACTAAGGGCGCACCCTGCATTTATTGGTTGCCCCTGACGCCTGAAGCTGTAAGCGTTATTTATACACTTCTCCCACAGCTTTTAACTTTACACATTTTAACAATCTTGGTAGATCGCGGAAAAAGAGGTGTTCCGTCAAAAGCGCATTGAGGAACATAAACAGCGAGTTAAGGAGCGTGAGGAGCGCAATAAAGAGCGCGAAAAGGATCGCGATCGTCAGCGGGATACTCGTCGCAATCGCTCAAATGAACGTCGACGTTCTCGCAGTCGCGACCGAGAGCGACGGCGTTACTAGGCAGTTACTAAATAACAAGCGAAATAAAACAAAACAGATGAAGTCATCTCGACGTCAAGTTTTAAGAGATAACAAAAAAAAAAAAAAAAGCAAATACAGCAGCGATTCATTTCATTGGGGCTCTCATTAAAGCCCTTACATTTTTATTTTCGCCATTTGAAACATTATGAGTTTTAATATTCAACTTGAAGTTAGGTTTAACTTTGAATTGAATATTATATACAAACGCTCACAAAAGAAACCTAACATTGAGATTTCAATTTCTTTTTTCCCCCTTTCTCTATTTGCTGTTCTATATATACTTACATATATGCATAACTTGATTTACTCTCTTTCCCAAATATAGCTTTTTACAGCGCGCATTCACAGCAACAACATCAGGCGGCGGGCACATGGCGTAAGGACTTGTCTTAGTTCGGAGTCGTAAAACTCTAGCCGCAAGTGTTAAAAATCGCCTATACATACATAACTATAATATCCAAACTGCAAATGCAAGTTAATTAAATGAATTATTGTAATTGAAATTTTCAAGATCTTAAATATAACTAAATTACAGATGGCCAGCTTGTGACCATGACAAACTATAACTTGATTCTATATATTATTATATTTTAATGTGTTCTAAGCACTGCAGTTCACATTAGGTGGTATTTTTTGTTTTAAAAATAGCCCGCTTGCCTCGTATTTAAAAATTCGAACACACATTTATTTGATAATTCAAAATAAACAATCTGCACTGAATGGTAAAATGCATTTAAAGCTGAAAAACTACGTTAAAAAACAGATGATCAAAGCTTTTTAGCAGTATTTGTATTTCCAATAAACATACATCTGTTGATAGATTTTTCTTATTCACGAAAACGCAGTATGATGCGAAAAAATAAGATTCGTTGCAAAATCGCAACACGTTAGTATACCCTTATTTAAAGGTGTATTAAAAGCGTATGCTAATATTTCACAGTCAGGTGCGGTAATCGCGGGCAGTGCTGTTAAGCGTGCGTTGGTGCTTATCGATACGTGTCATATAAAATATTTTTCGATCATTAGTCGGTCTAAGCAGTATTTGTGTCAATCGCTATCGAATTAATTCATTAAAATTTTACTTTGGAAAAAGATCGAAAAATGTGGTCAGACACATTTTTAATTGTATTTATATCAATATGCACGGCGTTTTTAGGTGAAGGTAATTACTAATAAAGCGAGCAAGTAATAATAAGTGCTATCATAATTTAAAAATGAACACGTATTTATATGTATTATAGGACTTACCTGGGTGCTGGTTTACCGTACTGAAAAATACCAAAGGCTAAAGACCGAAGTAGATAAACAGAGCAAGAAATGTAAGTAGCTATTCATTTAAAGTCCTGGTCTCTTATTTTTAAAATCATAACTGTTTTAGTGGAGCGTCGCAAAGAGACACATGGCGATTCGTTGGACAAGTCAATCAAGAAGAAACTCGAACGTTATGAGGAGAAGCTAAAGAACAATAACCGCGACTTGTCGCTGGTCAAGATGAAGTCAATGTTTGCCACAGGCTTTGCCTTTACAGCTTTGCTAAGCATGTTTAATAGTATATTCGATGGACGCGTCGTGGCCCAATTGCCTTTCACACCCATCTCGTGGATACAGGGACTAAGTCATAGAAATCTGTCCGGTGATGATTACACCGACTGTTCGTTCATCTTTCTTTACATCCTGTGCACAATGTCCATTCGCCAAAACATACAAAAACTGCTTGGATTTGCGCCATCTCGTGCGGCTAGCAAGCAGGGCGGCGGTCTTTTTGGACCAACACCAGGACAATTTAAATAGAAATTATGATTCGGTGTTAGGTAACATTTGCATTGTTCTTATGCTTAAAAAGAACATAAAATAAATTAAATTAATTTTCAAATCGCGACAAGGCTAAAGTTATATGTTATTGTTTGGCCAAATTCCAAAGGAAGGTGTTAGAATTTTAGATACAAATTGCTGATAATAATTACTGGACAGTTTTTCTTTTTAATATCAGAGTCTTGAATTTTGTTATATTCTCTCAATTTAAAGCGTTAAACTCATACATTGGTTTATCTACAATTAATCTATCGAAGCTTAAACGCGACAAATCTAAAGTGCGAAACTGTCCGTCCATAATAAGTTCGGCGATAGCACGACCAACAGCCGGCGACTGCTGTATGCCCTGACCACTGAAACCGCTGGCAATATACAGATTATGATAGTACGGATGAGCACCCATAATTCCGCTCTCATCATAAACGTTGTAGTCATAATAACCAGCTAAGCTATTTACAACTTTAGCTGTTTCAAATGAGGGCAGACGCTTTAAAAGCTCGGGTCTAACTTTTAAATCAAAATAATCATGGTGTCCACAATTTGAATCTTCACCAAGCTTTTCATTGTGAGCACACACATAGTGGCCACCTAAGCCTTGCCTCCGTACAAATGTTCCAGTTGTGTCGACTATCATTGGCATTGCCATGCCTGGAGCATTCTGCTCCTGTATGCTTATCTCATACATATAACGCTTGCGCGCATCTATAGGTAACGGCACCCTCAGCAAGCCTGTACCACGTCCAATATGCGCCAATCGGGCAACTGCTCCTGAATCGACGCCAGCTGCGATAACGCACAAAGCAAATTTGATCGTGCGTTTTGTTCCATCTGACATTTCCACAACAGCCTTATCCAAACCCTGATAGCTGCCCTCGGTGGCGCTTGAGTCGCCGGTTACAATGATATCCGACTGATTTTGGAATACAAAATCAACGACTTTGCCATGTACAAAATGACCACCATAGCCAACGGCAGCGCGTCTATAGTTCGTTAGTAGCGCCCAGGGATCAAACCAACCCTCATGCTCCAGGCTAAGACAACCCAGTGCGAGAGCTTCGGTATTAAGCCAGGGAAATCTCGTCGCTAATCGTTCTGGGGTGAGCAACTCATTGCGTGCGCCCAATTCATTTTGCAGTTGTGATGTCTTCTGTAGCATCTCAGCATCTGCTTCGCTGGCAAGCACTAATTGTCCATGTGGGGTGTAGCTGATTGGTATATCGGTGCCAAAGTGCTCACGGGCTTTACGCAAAAAGTCAGCACCAAATAGCGACATTTGGATGTTTTCCGGTAGCGAAAACTGCTGTGATAGCGCACCCAAGGATACCCGTGTGGCGGATTTGGTATACTATACAAAATTAGAAAGAGACTGTTATCAATCATTTTTGTTCATCTCATATGTATAAAATATATCATACTTTATCGTCCTTTTCAACCACAACTACATTAAGTCCATTGCGTGCTTTTTCTTTCAGCCAATATGCTATGGAGCTGCCAATGCCGCCACCTCCTATAACTAGGACATCGCAATGCGTCTGGAATTCGTCGGTGACTCCTTGGTCGCCAGAAAATTTGTATTTACTCTGTGTTGCAATAGGTTTGGCCGTCTCCCCGTATTTGTCAGCATTCGGTACAAAGAATTCTTTGATCTTAAGCATATCATTTCCAAGTAGTCGAAAAGTCCGCCTAATGGGATGTTTATCCTCCTTATCATTACTGCCGGGTGGGTTAGTACCAGATGAGTAGGCACGCTGAAGTGGCACCTGCAGCTGGCGTATAACATGTTTGCCACGTAACATATTTAAATATGCTTTTTCATTCACTATTCAATAATTTAAAACGCTTATTTTATTTCTTTAAAGTATATTGCTATCTCATAACGTTCAGTGATAAACAGCTGTTGAGCGCGCTGTGGTAATGTAAGTTAACTCGTTCTGTTAATTAACAGCGCCATGTTTTAACAGACATCGGTCGTTAGCACTATATATCGATAGCCATCTTATTTCATATATGCACCTAAGGTTTGTCGGAAAAATCGTTCATCTCTAGAGCCTTGCATTACTTGGCAATTTTGGATGCCGATTTCAGTGAAAATAATTTAAAACAAACAGTAAATTGCAAGTACTTGAAAAATGACAAACTCTGTCGATGTTGCACCACAACACGATGTAGAAATGGAGGTAGACGCTACAGCTGAAACGTTAGCAGATGAGAAAAAAAATCAAGATCTTGCTTCTGTTCAAGAAATACGCGAGCAAATTCGTCAGATTGAAAAGTCTGTGGCCTCGAAGGAATCGCGGTAAGTAAACAATTAAAATTAATAAAGGGCTTACTGTAGTATAAGATGGAGTTGGCTCTCCATTGAAATGTGCATTGTGTTTACACCACATTATTGAATACAAGAGTTTATATTCCTTTGTAATATCCAACTAATCAACTGCATTATATTTAAATAAATTATTTTCACTCACCTAAGGTTTATTTTGCGCGTACTACGCAACCTACCAATCACCCGCCGCAAGTTAAATGGCGTTGTCTTTCGTAACTTGGCGCAAACAATTTATCCAGTTGGTAATGAACGCGAAAGTGCTTTGTCATTGACGCCCGCTCTGGAAAAGGATGCTACCGAACTGCCAGATGTAGCTAAGAAGCAAGTGGCATCAAAGGCGCCCATTGCCGAAGTTGACGCCTATTACTATTTGCTGCTGCTAGTAAAACTAATTGATGCCGGCGATTTAAAGCGAGCTGGTACTTGCTCCGATGCATTGATGTCCAAAATATCTATACAAAATCGACGAACATTGGATCTTATTGGAGCCAAATCGTATTTCTATTATTCGCGCGTTGCCGAACTGAATAATGGACTGGAGGGCATCCGTGCTTTTTTGCATGCGCGCCTGCGTACCGCCACGCTACGAAACGATTTCGAGGGACAGGCTGTTTTGCTAAATTGCCTGCTGCGCAACTACCTGCACTATGCTTTGTACGATCAAGCAGATAAGCTGGTCAAAAAGTCTGTCTACCCGGAGTCCGCTAGCAACAATGAGTGGGCGCGTTTTCTCTACTATTTGGGTCGCATTAAGGCTGCCAAGCTGGAGTACAGCGATGCGCACAAGCATCTTGTGCAAGCTTTGCGTAAATCCCCACAACACGCAGCTATTGGCTTCCGCCAGACGGTGCAAAAACTGATTATAGTCGTGGAGCTGTTACTGGGCAACATACCTGAACGCGTGGTGTTCCGACAGGGGGGCTTGCGCCAATCACTGGGACCATATTTCCAACTCACACAGGCTGTGCGTTTGGGTAATCTGAAGCGCTTTGGAGATGTGGTTGCACAGTTCGGCCCCAAGTTTCAGATGGATCATACATTTACTCTTATCATACGGCTGCGACATAATGTAATTAAGACGGCTATACGCTCCATTGGACTGTCCTATTCTCGCATCTCCCCAAAGGATATTGCAAAGCGTTTAATGTTGGACTCCGCAGAGGATGCCGAATTTATAGTTTCAAAAGCAATTCGTGATGGTGTGATTGAGGCAACCTTAGATCCGGCACAGAACTATATGCGCAGCAAGGAAAGTACTGATATATATAGCACACGCGAGCCACAACTCGCTTTCCATGAACGCATCTCGTTTTGCTTAAATTTGCATAATCAGAGCGTTAAGGCAATGCGCTATCCGCCTAAATCTTATGGCAAGGACTTGGAAAGCGCCGAGGAGCGTCGCGAACGTGAGCAACAGGACTTGGAGCTAGCTAAGGAGATGGCTGAAGACGATGAAGATGGTTTCTAAGCAGATTCTGCAAATGTAATCTTATTCATAAACATTAATTTTTCATAGATGTATCGCGAATGAATTAAAACGTAACGAAGATAATAACGAACATCTGTATTTTCCTAAAAAATTTACAAAAGCATTTAAATCGAATATATATTAAAAATATCTTGATTTGTGACATTTAATCGGAAAACTATTCCGATAAAACTGTAAGGTGTGCGTTGACAGTGCTGTCTAACAGAAAAATAAAAATTTGTTGCTGTCATCTCAAATCCTATTCATTGATTCCCAATGTGTCTAATTACGTTAGTATTTCCTGTAATCATAAATGTGGAGATATTTTAGTATAATAATATCAATTGAAAGAATTAATTCAAAGCAAACTATTTTATGTGGTGCCATTGAACTATCGATAGTTTCGCACGCTGATAACATAATTACGCATCGAAACTATTAAACATCGATATATCTTTGCAATATCAACAACCCTATCTAGTTGCATTATTCTTGGAGCAGAAAGTCGAAAATTTTGTGAAAAAAGGCACACAAAGGCAAATAATATGCAAAGTGTGCAAATGCATCAAAGTGTGAATTTACAAACGTGCGTATCGCATAAATCTTGAAAATAGTGGACAGTACGCGTGTATTGAAGTTGGAAAAACTCCATGCAAGTAAGCAGCAGCCAAAGCATACTGCGGCAGCGACGAGTGGTCGAGTCAAGTCGAGTAGCGAGTAGATTTTTGTGGAGTCTCTCTGGCCACATTGGTGCAGCAGCGCTTGCAAATGTATGCGACAACTAGTAGTGGGCAGCAGCAGAAGAAGCAGTCGACGTCTTTGTGAAGCATCAAAAAAAAAAAAAAAATCAACAACGGCATAGCAAAAAAATAAAAAACGTGCGTAAAAGTTATTTAGCTGCCGCTACAGCAACGAACAAAAGGAGAAGCGAGTGGAGGAGAGCAACAGAGCAGCTGCTGTCTCAATACAAGACGACATTTTAGTGTATTGTTGTTGTTGTGGTTTTTTGCACCCACCACACGTAACTAGAGCAGCAGCCACTATACACCGACATATATACATAAGCACACTCTCACACACATATATATATACACACAAACACACACATACACTCACAGGTCAACAAACATACATCCATATAAACACTCCAGGCTAGACTTTAGTTAGTAGATGCGTGCGTGCCACAACAAAATTGGAAATGATTTGTCCAAAAGACGTCCTACAGTGGTTTAAGACTCTGGAGAGCTACAATCGCATCGATACCATGTGTTCATTGTTCGAGGCATGTTTGCCGTTCGAGCTGCGTTTTCTGGGCACGTGCCTAGAGGAACTTGGCCGACGCGACTCGCCCGAGCTGCGCGGCATGGAGTTGCGCGCGAATAATCCCCAGGACCTAGCTGCCGACATGTACAACTGCCAGAAGGGTGAACCGACCGATAAAAAGATACGCCGCAAAATGGGGCTCTATTTGGCGTTGATCCGCGCTTGCAATCGTAATTGCGTGAGCGAAATTTTTCGCACTCTCGAATGCTGGGGTGAACGTGATTTTGCAAGTATCAACGATCAGGATGCGTTTTTAGAGCTATTACTTGTGTATACAATGGCGGCCAAGCATCCAGTTTTTTCATACCATCAAAACACAAAATGCGGTGAAATTTTGGCTAAAATTAAGGAATCACATATCCTTAACCAGCAGCAGCAACAACAACAGCAGCAGCCACAGCCGGCGCATCCACAGCACCTGCTGCATCAGCAGCAGCAACAACAACAGCAGCAGCCACCGCCTTTTCATCATCCCATGGCTCAAATGATGCAAACGCAGCAGGTGGCAACACCAATGATGTATCCACAGCCCTGGACCAAGGTAAGAGCGTGAATGCATACGAATTAATGTTTGGGGAATATCCCATTTTTTATTTTTCGAAATCGGATATGCACACTTTCTTAATTCAGTTCTTAATGAATTCCATGAATATGTATTCAGAGAATCGACAGCGATTGCGAATAAGAACATCAATGTATCTGATTTTACAATGAACACTCACATTTTATATATAATTTTTTTATATTTTATAAATTGATCTTGATATAAAGCTCGCAAGATCCATGGAAACGCTAACTTAGTTGGAACCCAAAACTTGAAACTAAAAATATTTAAATTAATATACATATTTTTACTTGCAGCTACTGCCGCCGGGTACTGAAGTCGACGGCATGCAACATTTGATGCAATCCAACATCACCATTCCAGCAGACACAAATGCCATAGCGACGGCGGCGAACGCTTGGTCCATGCGTAGCATATATACGGGGCCGCCGCAGCAGCAGCAACAGCCACAACAAAGTCTGGACCACCAACTGCCACCGCCACAAGCCAGCTCACCAATGTTAAGCAGCCAGCAGTCATCGCCATCGAGTAGTCGGACGACCAGCCCGCAACGTGATCGCGGCGGTAGCGTTCCACTGCAACTGCAGCAGCAGCAGCAACAACAACTACAAATGCGCAGTTTGCCTCAACGTTTAGCTGGCAGCGCTAAAAATGCTCGACGACCTTCTGTGGAGACAACGCCACCGCCAACATCATCGTCCATAGACGCTAATTTAACGTCACAGCACGTTAAGAATTTCGACGAGGTATGTTGACGAGGCAGAACAAAGCTGCGAAGATAAAACATATTGCAATCTCCTTTGTTATTTCCATTTGGCTAGTTTTTATTAAATGTAACAAAATGATTACTGCATTGAAAACGTATTTGCTCAAAGAATGAATCCTAGAAATCAAATGTGTGCAGGTATCGTTTAGAAATTGATATTAAGAACAACTTAACGTCATTGTTTAGTATTTGAAAATCTCTTTAGGGCATGTCAAAAAAAGATACCATTGCTTAGGCAAATCCGAAGTTCGATGATTTCTTGTTAATTTGTTCCTTACCGCTAAATTAAATCACTTTTTATAACAAGGCATTCTTGTCTTGCTTTCCTGTCCTAAATGATCACTTTTTCAATTCATTTTTTGCAACACATTAGAAATTAATGAACATGTAATTTTTTTCAGATCAGCGAAAGCGGTGGCAATCCCATCGGTGCTAGCCTGTCCAGTATTATACGCAATGCAAGTTATCCCCGTGGGGCACAACAGCGTATCAATGCGAATGCCTACATGCCCACACACCAGCAACAACAGCAGCATCAGCAGCAACCGTCTCCGGTAAGTCAGGAAACACAGCAGCAACAGCTGCAACATTATCATATGAACAGCTTCATCAAAGCAAGCACACTTGCCCAGACAATGCAAAATATGCATATAAATGATGATGTCAGCGCTGGGACAAGGATCAATTCAAGTAAAAGTGCCGCAACAACAAGCAGCGAATCTGGCTGCTCGAATGGTTCGTGTGGCGAGAGAACGCCACCGGAAACGCCAACGCCGCTCACCAATCATTCAGTGGGTATTGTGCCTATTTATCAGCAACAGCAGCAGCAACAACAACAGCAGCCGCAGCAAAAACATCATCTTAGTAAGCAGCAGTTGAGTCTTCAGCATCGTTTAAATGGGCGCAATGGTGTGGAAAAGAGCTATCAGCAAATCTATACGACGAGCAATCCCAGCGATGCTCAGACATTACAACAGCAACAGCAGGCGTTGCTCATAAGTCCATCTGCGTCAACTACAACGGTGCTGTTGCAGCCTCAGCAACAGCAACAACAGCAGCAACAACAACAGCAGCAACAGCAACAACCTGCGACAGCTTACAATGCAGCCACATATCCATATCATACGGCAAGTGGGCGTGGTCCGCCGCCCACATTGTTAAAGGCGCATCATGCGCCGCCGCCACATACGTTGCACAACTCGTTTCGTTTTACGTTGCCGCCGCCGCATAATGGTGAACTGATCTATCCGGCATATCATCCCGTTCCGGCATACCCGCCCGTACCAGTTACAGCAACGCCCACAGGGGCGCCCACAGCTGTAACGGCCGGGCAAATAGGCCGCAACACAGCGCCCGTGGTCAGCACGAATTCGGTCACAGTGCAAACGCAAACACCTACGTCACAGCAGCAACAATTGTTGGCAACGACAACGCCATACAACACGTTAACTGTATGCCCCATTACGGGTGCGAGCAGTGCTGTGACCCAGAAGATTATCTCCTGCTACAATTGCGGCTCACAGACGCACACTGGGCGGGACTGCCAGGAGGCATCCATGGAGGATGTGACGCGCAGTGCCAACTACAAACTGGACTATAGCCAGACAAATAGTGGCAGCAGCATGGATAGCGTCGTTTCCGACTCACACAAGGATGTGGGCAGCATGCTCAAGAATGTGGCGGCTACAACGCCAACGTCGGCGACTTCAGCATTGACCAGCATGGGCAAATAAGCCATGTGTAATAAAAAATATATATATATTTATACATAATTAAATAATTATACTACATTTATATATATATATATATATATATATATATTTATGTTTATATGAGATACATTAATTAACACTTATTATAATTCTTAACTACTTACACAATTTAACATTTATAACGTTTGTAAAAGTGCGAGAAATCAAATTTCACGCCTTAGCCACGTCTTTTAGTTGTTTAAGCCCAAAATTATTGCAAAATTGCGTTAGCCAGAACAAGTCGCCTAAAAAAAAAAAACAAAAAGAACATAACAATCCTTGCATACCACAGGGATATTTTTCAGACAGTAACTGTAGTTATATAACCATATATATAATATTATATCTATGTGTAATGCGCCCCATTTAAATGAATATTTATACCCTCTAAGTTGTATGCAAAATGAGCAATAGACACACAAGAAAAAAAAAAGCAACAAAAAATACAAACAAAAAACAATTAACTAGCAGAAGCAGCTGATAAAAGTAGCAACTATTAAAATTTGAAAGAAATTTGTAAGGACGGAAAATGATAGCAGAGGACTCTACGCAATTTATGTAGCGCATTAATATTGCAAAAAAAAAAACCAACAAATAAATAAAAAAATTCTATTGCGCGGGTATTTGAAGGAAAACTTAAATTTAAGGAAAAAAATAAACAATAAAATGTTAGCAAATACCACAACAAAAAAGAAAAAAAAAAACATAATTGTAATATTAATGTGTATAAACTGAATAATGAGTAGTAGCACACAACAACTCACTCAATTTTGAGAGAGAGAGAGCGAGAGAGAAAAAGAAAAAGAGATAATGTGCTTAGTTAACGTTAACTATTAATCTAATTATCACTAATTCTTATTTCTTACTAGTAATTATTTATTTTTGCTGCTCCTCCTTTGTTTAAAAAGATTTTAGCATTGGTTTTTACATTGTATTATATAGATTATGATATATGTATATCCTGACAAAACACACAAACACACCCTACAACTATTTGAATATGGCGTACTTTATGTATAAAATTCGATACTTTATTTTATTTTATTTTTTTTTTGTCGTTCTTGACCATAAGTACATAATGCAAAATAACACGTATAAATAAACATATATTTGAATTTATATATATACATACTATATAGCTCTATGGCCAAGTTGAGATTTATGTAATGGTAGAGATCACCACAAAATCGCCCACAGTTTGAATTTAAATGTCAGCGTTTATTTTTTTATTATTATTTCTTTTTGGTTGCCCTTGTGTAAAAAACGTTGTTACATTTTTTATGAAAGCAAAAACTTTTAAAACGAAAAATTTGAAGAAAAATTCATCAAATTACAAAAAAAAAAAACAATTTTGAAATGAAATGAAATACAATTATTAAACAGTTTCTGCTATGACAAACAATATTTATATTTCAGTGAAAAATAAAAACAAATTGTTTCTTAAATTCGTGTAAAAAACACAAAGCTACAACACAATTGTTTCATTACACCTCTTCAAATCTCTGTATACTTTATATAATAATTCTATAGCCCAACAGGTATTCAATTTTATTTGAAAAGAAATAAGATGTATCAATTTAAAGTGTGTATTTACAATACTTAACAGCATATTTGTATACATCATAAAATTGTATTAGTATTTAGAGATAACCAGTGCATGGTGAGTATAAATCTTGAGAGCTCGAGCTTTTTGGAGAGCATTCAGTATTATTGTGGAATAGTAAGCTAAGCATAAACTAAGCCCCATTCATGTATGTTACATATGTACATAACTAGACTCTTGTCGAAAAGACAGTGAAGACTAAACACTAAAAGACGGACAGTTGACGATATCGATATGAATGAAGCGTTATGAAGAGTATGAAATATTTGAAAGAAACTTTTTGAGAAAATTAAATGACTGAAGAAGAAAGATCGTATTATCTATAATTTAATTAAATTTACTTCTACTTTACTCTTTAATATAGGAGCAATACATATCTAAAACTACACCAAAAAGTTTAAAAAAATAGGAGACAGGAGAAGGAAACTAAATTTGTGATTGACTCTGAACTTGGTCTTCTATGATTGGTCAAACTATTATTATTTGTGTATTTTGTAGATTATATGGAATGTATACTGTATTTTATTTCTGATACTTAGTTGGATAAAAGACAGAAGTAATGGTTGCGCCAGAGATCTCGTATGGCACACACACAAACACAAACAATCCAAAAAAGCAACTAAGATCCATCGTTGTAGTATTGCAACGAACCCACATCCAACAAAAAAACCATACACATACAAATGTACATTTAGGGGGAGCAATAGCAAGAGCGTCAAAAGTAACCGTGGCGTTCTCTCAAGCGTATCAGTTTTGGCTTGTCGTAACGGAAAGTAGTCTTCAGTTGTGCATAGACCTGGATCCGGTGTAGATTGTTTTCTGGTTAAGAAAAAGATTCAAGATATACATTAGTATTAAATACTTCGCAATTATAACAGTTTAAATAATTGATTACAAAATCTATTGGCTTATAAAGAAATATTAAGTGCGAATAAAGTAGGAAAAAGTTAAAAAAATATTTTTGTTTTAATAAATCTATGAATTTTACACAATTTTGTGTTAACATCAATTTTGCCTGTATATGCAGCAAGTTTTTAGTCGTTTTGGCTCAACGTGTTCGTTCATGCATGCAGTTTGGTAAGTTGTTACCTTTCGGACCTCTCCTCCGCCTACCAAAGGGAATAACGAAAACGTAGACAAACAATAATGCTTAAGGCCGTAAAGAAAACGACTGAGGTAAACAAATCGAAATTAAAAGTTACGGCCAGCAATGGCAACGAGAACAACAATAACTACAGCAGCAACAACAACAATAACAACAACAACGACAGCAATGGTGCTTCCGAGTTGGCCATTAAACACGCCTCCATCGTTGGCCAAAAGACAGAAGGAAGTGGAAATGAGAGTCCCCCATTGAAGAAACTCAGCCTGAAGGGCAACCAGCTGTGCGGCAGCATTTTGATTGGCAATTACAATGTGAGCATAACTTACTTACTTGTAATGTTAACTACTTTGATTTTACTGTAGATGTTGTTGCTTCTTTTCTTAAGTATTTGACCCAATTGGAGGTGTGCGAAAACGAAATGGAGGTATTGGATCTGAGCACCTTGGCGCAACTGGAAACATTGAAATGCAGTCGCAACAAGTTGATTGAGCTTATTATAAATGGCACCAATTTGCAGACTCTCGTTGCGGATCACAACTGTAAGTAACGGAGAATATTTTTGAGGCTTATGGAAATCAGAAGTACAATGTGGCTAGAGATATGTTTACTCTTAAGGTATCTTCTTTAACAAAAACTCTCAATACTCTCGTAGATATTTCTCAAAGCTTTTCTAAAGTTAAAGGGTTTAGTTGGGTTTCAATTTGGTTTTGTTTAAAATACAAAAAAAAAAAAATAAATCGAAATTTCTGGCTTTAAACTTTTGCCAATAGAAATATTAATTTTTATATTTAATATTCATAGTTATGAGTAAGTTTAATAACTTTAAAGGACCAGAAATTGAAACTTGAAGCATTACCCAGCTGTTACTTTGGCATAGTTGATTTGCAGCTTTTTATTTTCTTCCTATAAATCATTTTGGTATGCAGCTGTTCCGTAAAGGAAAGGTTTATATAATGAAGATTTTTGTTCATTAATTCGAAATTGATTGATTTTAATCAGCTTTACCATTCTACCTGGTGAAATTGACAGATGGTAAGATTGCCACCTTAGATAACCAGTATATACCATGATTTGTAAATTTTTAGGTTCTCACAGTCTTATACCTTTATTTCTTCTATTTATTAAAGGTTTGCAAAGCATTTCTGTTTCAAAATCGGTGCCTTTAAAGTTGCTGCACATAGACATATCGGATAACTATTTTAGCACGCTGCCGCAATGGATTGGCGGCTGTGTGGCATTGAGCACACTTGCTGCATCACACAATCACCTGCGTCACATCACGGAGCTATTAAGGAACTATCGTATCAAAGGCCTGCAATCCCTTAATCTCTCCTACAATGCACTGCAGCAGCTTGACTATCTGCCGGAGGCATTTAGCAGCGTGACGCAGTTGCAGTTGCAAAGCAACGAGCTGCAACGATTGCCGGAGAACTTTTTCACCGTTACTAACTCGCAGTTGCGCTTGTTGATTGCCTCATGCAATCGACTAACACAGCTGCCGCGCTACGAACAGAACAATAATGCGGCACTGGAGGAGCTTAGCTTAACGGGTAATCAATTGAATGACAACATTTTTGAGCCGCTGCTGCATGCAGCCAGATTGAAAGTGTTGCGCCTTGCACACAATCGCATTGGTGTGCTGCCTGCGGAGTGTGTGCGCAATTGGCCCGAACTGGAGGTATTGGTGCTATCTGGCAACATGCTGCAACAGCTGCCGGATCAGGTGTCTAATTTGAGTCAGCTAAAGGTTCTTCGCTGCTGCAACAATCTGCTGTTGAGTACACCACAGCTGGCCAAGTTGAACAAACTAAAGATACTGGACTTGGCTCACAATCATCTGGATCGTATCAATCTGTTGTCGTTGGTTCCATCACGTAATCTTAAGTACTTGGACCTGTCTGGCAATCTGCAGCTGCAAGTGGATGAGCAACAGCTTAAGGTGTGTCAGACGCAAAGCCAACGCGTCTGGAGCTTAGTCGATGTCTCAGGCAACAATCGAGCCGCCTTGCCCACTAGCACAAGGCGTCCATTGACTGACTTCAACAACAAATATCTGCACAAGACCAAAACCTTGCCCTGGTCTCTGGGCTTTGCCGAATCGCCTGGTAATCTACGCAAACTGCTTGTGAGTCAACTGCGTTCGGGTCACTTCAACAACAATGCGGATGAAGCGCTCTTCGGCATGTTTGAGTCGGAGAGCGATGTGCGTCTGGCACAACAGATGACACAACTGGTGCCCAGTCTCTTGAAGCAGGAACAGACCTTAAAGGAGTCACCCTTAAATGATTACCTTAAGTACACACTACTGTCAGCACAGCGGCAATGCGGCGGTACCCTGCGCAGTGCCACTGTCTTCCACCTGCTCCGCCAGCCCGCAAAGGTGCGTGCACTCAAATCAAAGCGTTATGTCCTTCGTTTGGTTCACATCGGCAATTTTGATGCGTATCTGGTGCGGCGTACAACCCATCTGCGTTTGACAGAGACAGAAACGCATTGCGGCAGCCATAAGCGGACACAAGACCAAACACTGCCCGATCCACAGCTGCTAGAGGTGAGCATTTTTAAATACGTGTGACTTTCACAAGATGCTCCTATATTGTGATCTGAAAACAAAGGTACATAGCTGTATGGAAAATCTGAAGGCAGTGTGGGTAAAAGTTCATAAAAGAGTCTATATAAATATATAAAAAAGTTAAATTAAACAAGAAAGAAGTTTTTTTGAAAAATATCCACACTACTGCATGATAACTAAATTTTAACCTCTAAAATCTCCTTTGTTTCTCAATCGATTTCGTTGAAAAAACACGTTCCAAGTTTCTATATATTCAAAACAACCATTTTCGGTCTATGGTGTAATGGAGTGTGTTCCAAACATAAAGTCTTCAGCTTTTATAGTCTCTAGGTACAACGTGTTCATACAGACAACCCAGACAGAGGGACATTGCTTTAATATATTTATTTTATACTACGATTTTTTTTTTTTTATAGTCAATATATTAATTACTCTAAAAATGAAATAACAATTATCACTGTCTTTATCACCCATAGATAACGCTCAGCAATGACGATGAGTACCTGGTATTGGGAAATGATCAACTGTGGTCTGTCATGGACATTGGACGTGCGGCTCGAGAGATACGCAAGGAGGAGAATGCGTTGCTGGCGGCCAAACGTTTATTGGAGATTGCACAAAGCTTCGGTGCCACAGCGAATCTCAGTGTGATTGTGATACGCTTCAGTCACCTGAGCACCGATGTGGATCACTTGATACGCGAGCTTAAGCAGAGTGTGCGAAAGAAACCGTCGCTGATCTGTTCACCTCAACCTCCCAGTTTGTCTGTGAGCAAGCGCACCTGTTGTGATCGAAGCAATGCCTGTCGGCATCGCAATTTGGAGCAGGAGCTGCTTGTGGGACGCAGTTCGCCCAGTGGACAAAGTAATCCAGAGTTGTTGTTGGGCAAGGATTTCGATGGTAGTCCAGTGACAGCTGTGGCCAAAGATGAGTTCATTTTGGCACATGCTCGAGTGCTGCAGGAGGAGCAACAGCTGGAAATGCTGGACGAGACAGAGTCCGTGCTGTCTGAGGAGCAATTCAAGTGCTGGGAGTACATGCTGGAGCAGAACACACAGCTGCTCTTTGATAAGGAGCTTAACACAATTTCCAAATCGTTTTCCAAACAGCGACTGCCGGCAACCAAACTTACTGCCGCCGATTGCAATGATCTGAAATCCAATCTGATTCGTAATGTTACCAATAAGTTCATCTCAAGCAGTACACCACAATTGCCACAGCCTTTGGGCGCCTATCAGCAGATGAAGCAGCACCTACCTACCGAACACTTTGGCAGCATGCGCTCCTTTCAGCAATCGCCGAGCTATGGCTACAATCTGTTTGATGTAAAGACACGGGATGCTTATGCGAAATTGAGTGGGGGACCCCATGCCGCCTACTTTGGCTCCATGCAGCGGCGCATGCCTTGTAATTTGGAATATGATTTTCCTGTTACCCAGGAGAGGGATAACAACATTTTGGACGATGAGGAGCTGGACGAGGATGGCTATAACGAGCATGAAAGTCGTATGCGCAAATACTGGGGTGTGGCAACCACAGAGCTATAGATAGATAACATGAAAACAAATATTAAATATTGAATAAATGCACGATGTTTAAGCGAAGTTTTAGTGTTTTAATATTTACATACATATATATATATATTTAAACTTAACGTCAAGCTAAGAATGCAGTGTCTTAAATCAAGCAGTTTGGTTTTGCTATAGGAAGCAGTGCATATGTTAACTGCTTTCCAGTGCTATACAATTCACTTGAACTATGTTTAACTGCATCCTTCTCCGATAGATGGCGCAAAATGGCGTTTCAAACTAAAAATAACTAAAAACTAGTATCAATTTTATGACACAGTTGGACTCATTTAAAATTCACGGTCTGTTTTTTGTTTAGATAACTTGTTATTCTAACTATGCTATCGATAACCCTTTTTGGATCTTATGTTCAATGTTTAATGATCTATGATTCTACGATCTTTGTAACCGCAAGCTAAGCAGTGTCCCCATCGGCTGGGTGGAGGGCGGGAGGTGTGTCGCTTTTTGATTTGGTCTGCGCGTTAACAAGACGGTGCTTGGAACCGTTGAATTGAACCGAACTGTTCGTAATTACATCTACATTTGAATAATGATATGATACAAATTAAAATAACTGATATGATTATTTTTTATTACGGCATCAAACAAATGCTTACACTGACACACAAAAGTGCCCATTAAAATTAAGAACATGATTTAACAAGCAACTACACACGCCCATATATAGTTCTTAGGCTTATCCATGTACCAGCTCATACATTGATAATTACATGCTCAAGTCATATACGTTTATATAAATGTATGTTTCGGGGGCGTTACGCCCCGTATTTGTAAGTTGCACTGAGGCGCATAATTCATGTCAATATCAGAACTCATTTGCTTGCGGTTGTCTTAAGCGTTTGCCTCGCGAAAGAAATTCATCTGAGTGGCAACGACATCAATAGGCGACAAGGATTAGGAAACCGGCAATAGGAAGGGGCGAGGAGTTTCTAGAGAGATTTGCTTGTGGCTTTCTAATCATTTCGAATCGCTCAAGTGTATTACCGTTGTAGGCCCGCGCTAACAAGGCGAATAACAGAAATTTGTCTTAGGCAAATATGAAACTTTCCGTTCAAGCACATCCGCTATCCGATTTGAAGTACATAGTGCGATGAGATGCCAGCCTACGGACAATCATAAGGACAAGAGGATGGCAATTTTAATTACTTTTACATTCCCATTTGTTTCCACTTGTTGCCCATCAGTTAAAACTTGAGTCGAAGTTCAAATGACAATTCCATTTTCATTTCCTCCCCCTTTAACCATTAGCCCAAGCCGGAACATTTCAAACATTTTACACTTGAAAGCCTCACACTGATGTCTATCACAATGGCCATTACAACTTATTGCTGTGGCTACTTTTAATACACTAAATTAACTCTTGGGCTTTGCCACGTGCCTCATACCAAACGGCACACATAACCCCTCACCCCACCCCACCCCTCCCATATGCCAGCAACCCGACGATTTGTCACCCGTCTACAGACGACGCGGATTTTATCTGCCGTTTATCTCGCCTGTGCTGATAAATAGCTTTGTGGTAATTAATTTGGCGTGAATGAAGTGCATGAAGTAGCATAGAAGCATATAAAAACTAACCATAGAAATATCGATGTCATTTTATCTTAAATTTATATCAAGTAAAGGGCTCTTAAGATCTTATAACACCCAAATAATGTAACTGTTAAAGGCTTATTTGGACTGTTGACACAAGTATTGAAAATTTACATATTTATGCTATTCTATTATTGAGTTTTTGTAGTCGATAAAAATAACATCTAGCTATTTTTTGGGGTTAGCTCTAAGATTTTAATGCCTTTAATTTAGTCTAGTTCATATTTAAGATGTATGCCTACGATTTTAGCCAATCGAAAAACTAATAACTTAATAACTAGAAGATCTATAGAACATAAGACTATAAGCGTCAAATCAATCTTTCTGCGTTTAAATAAAAAGTTTCACAAGTTTCTTCGACCTTTATTATTTATAAAATTTATTATTGATCTTTATTTGTGTCTGGCGCTGCTGTGTGCTGATAGTGTTCAATTTTGCACATCAGATACAATTTTTCCGTCTGCTCAAAAACTACAAAGCTATTTTTGAATAGTTTAAAAAAAGCAAAAACCATTTTTACTCTAACTGGGACAAAAACCATTAACTAACCTTTTAAACCAATAGACTTTTACTTATAAATCTTTCTTTTATTTCTGATCACAGCACAAAGTTAGCAGTTATATTTCATCACAAACTTATCAATGATTCTTTTAAATGAATCAACAAAACTAGCTTCGTAGTTCTGATCAGATGTACTAGAAATGTTGTACGTATTTCTCTACAAACTGGTTTTTCTAATTATGATATCCATATCCTTTTCATATCTTATGTTCACTTAATACATAGTATTATACATGTTATTATATGGTTATAAGTCATATTGATTAACTTGAGATTAAAGTAAGTATATAAACATATGCATTGCCGTAATTCAGTTCCATTCCTAAATCAGTTATTTAAATACATGAGTAGTGAAGTCTAAGTATGAATCGTCTGTTAGTAAGCGGAAATGGCTTCACCTTGGAATGCCTAGGTGCAGGCAACCTATCAACACATCCTGCACCCGTTCAGACACCTTGGAAACTTTTCTCATTACATGTATCCACAAACACACATACACACACACGTGGCAGAGTTGCCTGCTGCTAACTTCCTGCCAGAATCATTGTTGCCAGCAAGCAACGCTTTTACCCCAACTTACCCCTGCTATAACCACACGCCACCCTCAATGCCACTGTGAACGCATCGGCGCTTTCAATGACTTCCGTCATCGCCGACACACACACTCGACGTGTAAATTTGCATTTGCTTCTAATTACGTAGAAGAGCAATGTGTTGGCAGACGAAGAAATGGAGAAACTAGTACAAGGCTTAGACCAAATACAACCAAGAACTCCCGCATCTACAAAAGCAGACGCCTACGGCAATTGCAATTTAGAATTTCAATTATATTTATATATTTTTATGAGGGTTAAGCCACACCCACTTCTCAAACCGACCCCTCAAACACGGAAACACTACAAATCAAGTGCCACGCACGAAAATTTCCTTTAATTAAAACTAAACTTTTAAGAGTTTTGCCTACGGCTTTTGCTCCCTACCCAAGCCAAGCCAAGACGCAGATGCCGATGCCAGCTGCATTCGTATCTGATCTCCATCTGCATTTGGTAAGCACCAGAAAATTGCTTGCCTTCAACTTTAACGAACTCAAGGGGTAAGTGATGTCATCTGCCAGTTGTATTTGTTGCCAGTCGGCCCAAATGCGGGTCAAGTTGTTTACTACATTACTTGACGCCAACTTTGTTCCGGGAATCCTCTTGTATTTTTAAGTCAAAAAAAAAAAACAAGTAAGAAGGTTCTAGTCGAGAAATCCCGACTAGACGATACCCTGATCCCTATACTTAAAGCGTACAGTCAGTGTTTGCAAGTATGTGTGTTTGTATTTACGCACATACTGCATACTGCATACACAACTTCAATGTCCCATATCTCCGTTGTTTCTTAACCGATTTTAATAAAAATTTCACAGATTGTCATTATTTTGCTTAATATCTAATGCTATCTCAAAGTTTTGTTGTTATCGATCCCATCTGTATATCGGAAACGGGATAAGTTATCGAAAATCGAAAACAAACTTGTACTGCCTAGGGATTAGGCGAGCTTAAGTTCCAAATCTGGAGTCTCTAGCTCTTATAGTCTCTGAGATCGACGCGTTCATACATACGGGCGGACAGACGGACATGGCTATATCGATTCGACTGTTGATGCTGATCAATAATACATATACTTTATGGGGTTGGAGAAGCTTCCTTCTGCCTGTTACATACTTTTGCACAAAACCATTATACCCTTTTTCCCCATTTTTAATGGGATCAGCGTATAAAAATAGTGATGGGCGCACACGACGACTAAAACGAAAACTTTCATTTATAATAATAGGGAAATAGCATTTGAACGACTCTTAAAATGTTTTGAATTTGGTTCTGAGAATAGATTTGGTTATAATCAAGTAAATAAAATATTATAACACTTCAAAAATAAAAAGAAGATTTTTGAAACGTAATTGAGTAATACTTTGTAAAAACTATTATGACTTTTTTGAAAAAAAAATTATTGCTAGCTCCAAATGTTTTCAGATTTTAAAATCAGACAGAATCCACGACTTTGTTGTGAAAAATATATGTTTTGATTTGGGATTATGAAATGCAAAAATTTTACTTTAAGTAGGCGATGGAAAAAATGAAAATCGAATTATTGATTGTAACAAAATAGTAAGCGCTAGCACAGCACTCGAATGACAGACTCAAATCTAAACAAATTTTAAAATTTTGCTAAAAATATTTCAAAAATTTTATATATATGTATATATATATTTTTTAAGAGACTATCACAATTTTAGGACACAAACGAATTGCCGCTATATGGAACAGTTAGCAATTGGCGAAAAGATCAATATAAGGCGATCTGACGGATGCATTCAGTCAGCAACAGTTGGCCTGAAGAATATCGAGCGCCAAATCGTAACCGTTGAATGGTCTGAGGGTAACAGCGTCAAAGGCAAGGAAATTCCGTGGAGCGTAGTGTTGGAGCTTAATGCATCGTTGGTAAAAACAAAGCCGGCAGAAGCGATGGATTCAAGAAAAGACACAAAGCTGCGTGCTCAGCCTGGTTACAATATGTATCGAAAGAAAATCAACAGTCCCCAAAAGAAAAGCCAGTGTGCTGTGAATAGACGCGATGAGGTTGTCGTTAAGCCAGAAACTAGCAAGCTATCGAAGCCGCCGGCTCGTGCCATACTCGGTGATACATCCAACAGAGCATTGCAACCCGTAGAGAATTCAGAGCGCACACCTCGCGCCGTTTCAAGCGTTGTCCGCGAGGTGGAACGCATGAAAGTACAGCGAGAGCAGCGACGTGCCCAGCAGGATGAGCTGCGCAAGGAGAAGTGTAACCTGATGCGCCAGGATCCAGGCAACCCCAACTGGGAGGAGGCTCTAATGGTGCGCACCTACCGTGATCAGCAAATTCTAAATCCATTGCGTTGCCTTAGTCCACACGGTGCTCGCGTCCGACAGATAAATGTCTGTGTGCGCAAGCGGCCAATGAATCGGCGAGAGTTGCTGGCCAAGACGGTTGATATTATATCGGTGCCCAGTCGTGATTCACTGATTGTGCACGAGCTGCGTCATAAGTTGGATTTGACCAAGTTTCTGGATCATCACAAATATCGCTTTGACTACACATTCGATGAGCATAGCAGCAATACTTTGGTATATGAGCATACGGCTGGCCCCCTGATTCGCACCATGTTCGAAGGCGGGAATGCTACGTGCTTTGCCTATGGACAGACGGGCAGCGGCAAGACACACACAATGGGCGGTGAATTTACTGGCAAGACACAGGATAGCACTACGGGTATCTATGCGTTGGCCGCTCGTGATGTGTTTGCTGAGTTGGCCAAGCCCAAATATCGTAAGCTAGGAGCTAGTATTACCTGCAGCTATTTTGAGATCTATGGCAGTAAGGTAGGTCAATTAAATAACGACATTAACTATATATCAACATTGACACACTTTACGTTAAACTATCGATAGTTGCCGCATAGTTATAATCAGTGGTGGCAAAACTCAGCGAAAAACAAAGTGCACTTAGTTCCGATTTTAGTCGCTGCACACTTACAGATATGCACTCTTAGCTCTTTTATGTATGTTTGCTGTGAATTTGATTAAAATTGAGTGCTCAATCCATGCATGTTATGAGAAAGTGCCCAACCACTGATTTAAATCATCATTACAAAAATTGTGAACCCAATTGCTTGTATACACTTATCGATATTTGGCGTAATTGTGTATCCCTTAAACTTATGTACATATTTCCAAAAAAATTTCAATAGGTCTTTGACTTGCTCTTGAAAGAAAAACCAATGCTGCGTGTTTTTGAAGATGGTTACCAACAGGTGGTCATTTGTGAGCTGACCCAAACTCCCGTTGCTAAAGTGGATGATGTGTTGACCCTCATTGAGGTGGGTAATCGAGCACGTACCTCGGGTCAGACGGCCGTCAACATTAAGTCGTCGCGTTCGCATGCCGTCTTTCAGATGGCTCTAGTGATGCCGGGTCAGCGAGATCCACGCGGCAAGTGCTCCTTTGTCGATTTGGCTGGCAATGAACGTGGAGCGGATACACAATCGTCCGATTTACAGACACGTCGCGAGGGCGCCGAGATTAATAAGTCGCTGCTGGCGCTGAAAGAGTGCATTCGTGCGTTGAGCCGCCGCTCAAGTCATTTGCCATTTCGAGGCTCCAAGTTGACTCAGGTACTGCGAGATTCTTTTACTGGAGGCGAAAAGAACAAGTTATGCATGATAGCCATGATCTCGCCGGGCATGTCCTCCGTGGAGAATACACTGAATACGCTTCGATATGCGGATCGTGTCAAGGAATTGATTGCGAAAGATGTTAATCCGCCAGACCCTGACAACGATGAAGGTAACTTAATGAATAACGACGAGAACGACGCGTCAAGCAAAAAGTCCAGCGAATATTTCGAATCCAATAGTCTGAGAGATTTCGAAGAAAACCAAATTTTGGAGGGCAATGACAATGACTCCACTGAGTGTGAAAGTAATACAAAAATAGACGATGCTGACGATGATTCTGTTTCCTATCCCAAAAGTAGCGAGATTGTTAAACAGCACGAAATGCTTTTCAAATTTTTACATGATTTCAAATCGAACTTCGAAGAGGTTACAAACGAGAGGAACTATTTGCGTGTATCCAAGTTGCTTTTAAATGAGGAACCTATTTTACTCGAACTGGGCGCACTAGTAAAGCAAACACACCGGCTGGTCTCCGACTACAACTTCCAGCGGTTTTCTGATATGGAGCAAGACGAGGAACAACATATGTTAGATGATTTCGAGAATTAATTTGACAGTGTACACTATAAACATTACATTTTATTGTATTTTTTTATTATATAATGTCTTCGATTAAATTCAGTTTTTGGTACCCCAAAAAAAGTATATTCAGGTCCTTTAATCATAGAGAAAGTATGCAGTATTTTTCGCATTACTTGTTTTCGCTTCTGCCTAAAAGTATGCTGTGATTATAATAGTAAATACAAAACAAAAAGCCTAAAGCAGCAGTCGGGGAACTTTTTTAATTATTACCTCAAAATATTTTTGTTTAAGATGATATAACCCCATATTATATACCGATACCAGCGTATCGTATTCAAATTATAAAAAAAAACTTTTAAACTTGATTTTCAATAGCATTTTAAGCATTTTTAAGATAATTCCTAAAGTTAGGCTAGCCATTGGCTGAATTGGCTGGCCAATATCATCGGAACTGCTGAAAATTAAGGGGGGAAATGGGGTAAGGATGGGAGCCCATTGATGTAGAACCTTTAATATACAAAAAGCTAAAAAGTAGCGTAATAAAAAGAATTCCAAGAATTCGTTTTAACTAAAACCATTGCATACGGCATAGGCCGTAAAAATATATACCTTTTACTCACAAAAGTTTTATTTTTACCCCCAAAAAATTCATTTTTATCCCATTTGGGGTAATTTACCCCAATTCCCCGACCGCTGACTTAAAGCTTTAAAATGCGACGATTAGACAGATGGCATATTAAATTGATGACGACATTGCGATAAAGAAAGGATAAAATCTATAAGGAGGGGTGAGGGCCATTGTTGTAGAACTTTAAAAGAACCAAAAAAAGATTTAAAAAAAGAATAAAAAAGCAAAAGTAATTTCGTCTTAACTAAAATTAGTGCATACGGCAGAGGCGGTATATTAAAGTCAATGTGCAATTAAATTCGTTTTAACACCATGCCTTAATAAACTTGGGCGAATTAGGAGTGTCATTTAAAAAGTTACTGTCCACATGGATATGTAAGAATTGTTTTTTTTTTTGTAAATTTAAACCTTCACATATCTATCATAACAAAGTAAAATTTGTGTGGCAGCCAAAAAGTTCACTTTTAAGGACTTCTTTTGCCTCCTGACGAGCGTGCAGTTCAGTCAAACAACTTTTCGTTCCTATTGAAGCACATTTGCGCGCTTAACTGCGTCACAAGATTGTATGAATATATGAGGAAGTCGGGCTTACGGGCAATGGCAAACGTCTACGCGATGGCAGTCAATTGCTCATTGCTCATTGACTTGGCACACGATGTTCCTTCGACTTGCGAGTTCCCAAAACCTGAGCACTACCATTTAAGCCCTGGTAACATGGCAAAGCCGAAATGCAGCTGTGGCGACGACAACAAGGATGAGGATGCGAACGCGGATGTGTGGATGTGTATGTGGACATTAAAAAGCAAAAGTTCAGGGCAATAGATACGCGGCAGAAATGTGAGTTTTTGGTTTAGTTGGAGTTTAGTTAACGTGCGCGTGGATTTCAAGCTGTGCGCGCACATAAGTTTGCGGCTTAAGCATGTGAAATTCATAAGAGCACAGCCGGATGGCAATACCCCACCCACTACACACACTCACACACACAGCATACACACAAAGATGCATGTTCGTAACCCTTGCCACCTGCTTGGCAGGCTTTCAACGCCATATACATATATTCACATAAAATACAGCACCGGCTAATGCATTGCCAACCTGCTCCTAAATAACCTCAACTTACCCTGCACGCATGCAGAAGGCGGCAGTCAAAAAGTTGCCACATGAAAAGTTTAAAATTAAATGTAGCTGGATTTTCTAGTTGGATTCCTTCATCTTTCTTTTTGGCAAGCTTTGCCATTTTCAAACATGCTGCATAAAGATGGGCATAAGAACAAACAGGAGATGGAAAAGTAGTTTACCTATGTTTTTGTGCTCCAATAATTAATTTCTGTTGAAAATTGGTATTTTTGTTTGTTTTTAATCTAAGCTTTGGAAAGCTCTTGCACTTAAAAATAAGTTATAATTCTTTGTAGCTTAAGAAATATATTTTGTGTGTCTGTATATCATAAATCCTTGTTGATATATCCAACAAGAGCTTTTGCGTGCTTTGGTTAATTAGGGGTTTTTTTTTATTCGGTCATTGGCCTAATGAAATATAATTTTAGGAAAAATTATTGAAAATTGATGGTAATTGAAATGAATTTGAACAAATTTGAATGCATGGCCATGTGTCGTGTTGGGCAACCATCAAAATGCCGAAAAGTGTTCAAAAAGCCAGACGTTTGCGAATCGAATGGCACGCGACAAGCCATAAAGCAGGAAGTGGCGGCCAAAAGGACTGCAATTTTGATGATGGTGGAGTCGCCGTAAAGCTGCCTATTAGACATTTTACTCAAGCTGTCGAAATTACTAAGACACGTCCACTATGATTAGGCACAGTGTTGTGGATTTTTGGATATGCAAAGTTTAACTTCAACATGAACAGACATTGAACAAAACGAAACGAAAAGAAACGAAACTTAAAAAAGTTGGCTAAATGCCAAGAACACTTAATAGAAATGTGTATAAAATAAAAAAAAATGTTGCTCAGCTTAAACAAAGTGCTCTGTGTGGTTTGAGAATATTGCTTAACAAACTCAATAAATATAAAAATAAATTAACTGCAACTAAATGAGCCAAATAAATTCATTTACCGCTTACACGCGTCACTACTGCTGTTCAATCCCACAGCTTAGACCCTCTTATTTTCTACCTCTCTCTCTTTACATTTTCTCTTGAACCACGTAAACCCTAAACTCAATTGCCGTCACATTGGTTTGGTCGCGGAGGGGACGGGCGGGGGTGGGGAGAGAAGTAAGCCAAGTGCAGTCTGCACTTGGGGGAGCCAAGTTGCCAGAACAAAACCAAAAAGAGAAACAACATCAACAACAAGGCGACTGTCGAGGGTCAAACAGGTCACATTGCTTTTTTTTTTTGTCGCTGCAGGTGATTTTCACTCAATGGTTGACTGAATTTTGTTGTTTGCTTTGCTCTCGTCAAGCACAGCTCTTAAAAGTATATTTTCACTAATCCAATTGGGGATTCCTTCTTATTCTTTGGGTAAACTATGCAAACAACAATGGTATCATAAGATTTCAATTCATTGCTATGCATATATATAAATATTTAGTGCTCTGCTTCATATTAAATTTAAGTTCTTCGACCACATCAATAATAATACAAAACGAAGCCAACGAAGTAAATAAGTTGAGTGTTAGGGTATTGTAAGATGTGAAATCTGATCGTTAGGAAAGTTTAGGTAAATATTAATTTAAGCCAGGTAAATAATTGTTGTCTTACCTGATTTATTCGGTTTTTGGTTACCTAACCAAAAGTTGCACCAATAAAAGGTGCTGTGGCAGCAAACAGTTGCACAGTTGCAAGCGATCTTTCAATTAGTCAAAATGAAATTTCAAGTAAGTTCAATTATGTTTTGTTGAATTTCTTCAAAATTAACTAATTGATTTTGAATCTTTAGGTATTTATTCTTTTTGCAATTGCATCAGTTGCATTTGCCACACCGCAGTTTCGCTTCAATTTCGGTCGACAACAGCAGCGGCAGCATCGCTTTGGACAGCAACACTTTGGACAGCAGCATTTGCAGCAGCAGCAGCGACACCTGCTACGGCAACAACTACAACTAGAAGGTTGACGCTCATGTAGGCGGTATTAAGAAGTGCTATATCATACGTGTATATAGTATAAATAATTCGGCTTAAACAAATTTTGTTATCATATATAGTATAAATAACAATATTTTATAGTATTAAACACAATGTTTGTATAAACAACAATATTTGTTAAAGCCGAATTAAAACTTATGCCTTTTAAAAACACAATAAAATAATATACAAGCTACATAAAAAAAAATAACATTATTATTTTATTTTATTTGTTTATTTTAAATTTTATTAATTTTTAAAGACATTTTAAGGTTTAAATATTCACACAATTATTTTTTTTTTTTATTATATTTTCAAAAAAGCCTTAAAAATATTTAAAGTTAAGTAAACTCATCTGTTAGTTTAGCAAAAAAGCAAAAACAAGGATTGGGTATACAGTTAAAAATATTTGGAATATATATACGTGTATATAACAATGTTCATATACAACTCCTAATCTGTGTGTATTTCTTAGATAAATATAAAAGAAATTGTTTTTTTAATTGGCAAAAAAGTTTCAAAATTTCAATGAATCTTGAAAGCTTCTAGTTAAATAAAATCTTATAAATTAGCCACAAAATTTATTGAAATAAAAAATGCAAATAAAATCAATCAATTTAAGGATTTGTTTAACCCGAATTCAAGCCAAATGCCTTTTCAAAACAAAATAAAATAATATACAAACTACATAAAAAAGATTAAATAATTAAAAAAAGTCAACTAAAGTTGGAATCTTTGAACGCAAGTCTGTTCAACTTTTATTAATATAAGAAACTTGATTTATAGACGCTCTTTACCCTACTGCGTAGTTCTTTTGGGCCAATTGCGTTCACGGCCAATTGTTATGGCCAAAGTTTAAGCTAAGGGTTTTTGTTTGTTTCTAAGCCAAAAACGCCAAACTCTAATGAGTGTTATCGCCTTCAAATCTAAGTCTCGAGCCATATCGAATAGCTGGTGCTGGGATTTGGCTATGGTTTTCACCCTACCCACCTCCCCTCTATAACGCCACACACATTAAACTCATTAAGCACAAAAAACCCTTTTGGCTGCTCGGCGCCAATGTTCAGTTGGGTTTTGTGTAATGACTTCATCTTTGTGGCTCTCTCTCTGTTATGGTAAGAACAATTTGGCTGCACTGCCAACAACAACAACAACAGTAACAGCAATAATAATGGCAGAACCAGCAACACCAACAATACACACACATACAGTGAACGCAGCATTCGTAACTACAAACAACTTTTTAATTGCAATTAAATACGTAACAAGTTTTTAGTTGTAGGTGTGCAAAACTTCGCTTCGCTTCGCCTGGCCATTGTTGCCATTTTTGTTGTTGTTGTTGTTGATGGTGCTTTTACTTCTTCTTGTTGTCATTGCGGTTTGCTATCGAAGTCAGCTATCTGTTATATATATATGTCTGTATGTATATGAAATTGCCTTTGTAGGTCTGTTTGTCAGTGTGTGTCTCTCTGTTGGTGTTGTCTAAAATTGAGTTGTGCTCTTTGGGGTTTTAATTGTTAATTGTTAGCGGGGGCCACACAGTTGCCAATTGTCATTGCCATTGTCGTTTGTCCCATTTGTCCCGTTTATACCGTTTGTTGATGACAACTTTGTTCCCGCAGCGCGTGAGATTGTTGACGTGCTTAATGGCCACAAAAGGGGAAGGTTAACGAGTTGGGTTTTATGTTGAGGATTAGAGCTTCAATTCCCAAAGCCAACAAGCCATCCGCATTGAATTGGAAATCAAATAGTAAAGCATTTAAAATGCTTAAACATTATTTACCAGTTTAGCAACCGTACCAAATCATAATGCACTTTCATTAGTTAGTTTTGATCTTGAATGCCTATTGGATTAAGCTAATTGCTTTCACCTTACAATATCTTTTTATACATATTAACTTTAACGTCTTTGCATAGTGATCTCCTTTCGTCTTGCAGGTTATCTTATCCTTTCATCCTGTAATCATGTTTATGTGGATATATTAACTGATTTATTCAACAACAGAAGAGTTGATTCTCTATATATGGTTTTTATATACTGTTTCAGTCCGTCTAAATTCGCGTTGTAATTGATCTAAATACTAATCGCTTTAATCGAATTTCGATTAATATTATGAATGTGAATGTTGTCAACATATCAGTCAATCAATCAGTATTTTTAATGCAATTACGAAGCTTAAGTTAGAACACCGGTTCTTAATAAATAAATAAATTTGAGCATTGAGACTTAAGAAAGGAATATAATTCAATAGGTTTTTTCTATAATAGTAAGATATGTAATAATAAGATATGAATCTATCCAATTAAATGAAATATCTTTTAATATTATTTACAAAAATAATACTATACCCTAGTTATTAGAATGTAAATATCGGTAAATATATTTACTTATGAATTCTGTTTTGAATATGAAGAGCCATTGTGTGAATAATTATTGAATAAATATAAATAATATCAGAATAACAAGAGGGTATGATTCTTATATATATATATATTGTGTTATTGGCATTGCACTTTGTTGGTGTACAGTCCTTGGAGAAACATAAGTGACAACACGAAAAACAGCAGACAAAAAGCGGAGACTGAAATGAGAAGGCAAACCAAAAATGTTACCATTCGGTAGAAATAAATTGTTAAGAATACATTTATGTGCTTCTAATGTGCACACAAAGACTTGTTGGGGTAAATAATTTTTTATGTGAGAACATTTCTAGTGAATAAATATTACAAAACTATTCAACAATAAAATATTTTTTGAAATAAAGTATATTCATTATATATATATATGTATACATGGTTTTTAAAACTTTATTTATGGTTCTTTAGAGCCAAATTTTTCTTAGCCAACCCCTTAAGGCCTTTGATAAATAATATCAATATTTAAAGTGAGTAACTTTATCATAGTGCCAAGGAGCTCTTTAAAGGCCAAGTTGTTGGATATCTCTACACCCCTTTGGTGGGTAGTCAGTTTCATAAAAGAGCAAGCAACTGTCAGTCGTATGCCAAAAACGTTATTCATGTGATTATTATTTGAACATATTATATTACCTCGTATAAAGAGAAACCTGACAGGCGAGACATTTGAATAGCGTTTTGTTTATCTGTCTCTCTCTGCCTCTGTTTCGCTGTCTGTTTATTGCTTTGTTTGTCAGTCAGTTTGTTGTTGGCCATTGTTCGTAATTATTCAGATGTTGTTTAGCATAAATAAATCTTCGAATTATGACTCGAAATGAAAATCCAAAAATGCAAAAGGCATACGGCTGTCGAGTACGGGAAATCAACTCGGAAAAGCATCGAGTACGCGGAAAAGCAGTAAAATGCAGCTGACTGTCATTAGACCATAAACCCTAACCCTCTAACACCTCGACCGTATATAAACCCTCGACTTGAGCTCTAATTTAATCAAGTTATGTTGCCCAGGCATAGCCAGAGGGTTTTCTCTTTTCTCTCTCTCCCTCAATCTCTCTCTTATTGCTGGTAATTTTAAGTTTTTGACCGTGGTAATATATGCAAAAATCGCGTTCGCTAACAACTTTGGCAGCGCGGCCTTTATGTAAATTGCTTGGCAAATTAGTGAAAAAAACCGCGGACAGGTAAAAAAAAACCAAGGGGAGGGCAGTCAGCCACTTAAAGGTGTGGCTTAAGTTGATGTCCTTCTCTTACTCTATACCGCCCTCTTTCTGTTTTTTTTCTCTTGTGACCTGAGTGTGCCCCTTCGGGCCAAGTGGTCGTCATAAAGTTTCATTAGATGTAAACGTTAAGCGGTAATAGCAACAACGGCAACAACAACTAAAAAAGAAAGCAACGTTGTCATCTTTTAATTTGTATTCAAATGAAACGTTAGATCAACCAAAAAACGACACCCCACGAACAGGATTAAAAGGACATGTCGAGACAGTGCTCAAAATGTTATTATCCAGATGCTCATAATCGTCTCATTCTTTTTGCCTGAAGCAACACACATACACATAACGGATAAAAAGCTAAGCCACAATCTTAATAAGAATACACAAAAACAAACTTGATTTACTTATCACTATCTATGAACTTAAAATAAATAATATAAACAGAGCATATGTTATATTATTAGGTTATGATAAAAGGATAACAAGGAATATTATGAGATATATAAATCGTTTACAATAAACACGATGGACAAACTAGTCTTATCGTTAAACCTACTTTTTGAACAGCATTTTTATTTTTATTTTGTGGTTTGATGGATATGGATCTTGTAGTGTACGAATCAAGCTTTAATTTAAGACCATATAGATTTTTTCTAGCACGTCTGGTTGGTAAAAAAAGTTACGTAATACAGTAAAAATACTTTTCGTGTGGGCTTCCATTTTCCGTTTAAAGTTATGACTTCGTAAAGTTCTGACCTATCTTCAAGTTGATTCTTTTTGTTTAAGTTCTTAAAATGAAATTCGTATTAAAATTATTTTATAAACTGGAAATGCATTCATCTAGATGCTAAGTCATGACTAATAAGGTATTACATTTGATAATCGGTTGAGTTTACGTGATACGTAAGTTCTGAAAACGCCATCGTGTTTAGCGCTCAAAATACTTCGAAAACGACTTTGATAACTTTCTTGTGTTGTGTTTTCAAATATAACCTAAGTGTATGATTCGAGCCATTAGAATTGGAATTATTTTAAACCAAGTATTTCATACTCTAAACTTCAAATTTTAAACTGGATTTCCCACTAAGAAAGAAATTCAAGTTGAAGATTTTATATTTGCTAAAACCATTAATACTTGATTTAAGTAGCTTAATAAAGTGTTCGTAAATAAAGCAAGAAGATCCGAAAATACATAATTTAAGAACTTTCGGTAGGAGTTCAATGACCCATACCATATGAATATTGTTTTTTTAGTATTCGATATTAATATTACTTCAAATTTATGCAAAATTTTCTAAATATATAAAGATAAATTGCAACCACTTTAAAGCATTGCTATAAATATGAACAAAAGAACAAACATAATATATATTGTCAAAATAAATTCACAAATAAAGTATATATAGTATGCGTAATATGTACGATTATATCTGAAAATGATAACACTTTAAGCTATGTACTTTTAGCTAATCATAAATCGAACAATAAGCTTAATATAGAGCTAGACCGTTTCCATTCATTGCAATCTTTTCAACTAGCTAACACCACTAACAACAACAACAACAACGAAGACAACAACAACAAAGAGCAAACACCTAGAGACAGAAGTGTTGGCGTGTTCAGCATCGCGCAATTCCCTTTTGGCCTTTTGGCCATCGTTTTCATCGTCTTTTGCCTTTCGGCATTGCTATTTCCCAACTGCAGCAGTAAAAATGACTGCACACAGCTGTGCTTCATGGCTCTGCGCTGCTGCGGCAGTAAGATTTTATTAGCGGTGGTATTAGCAGCGACAGCAACACCCAAGACCAAACCAACCCAACCACCCCAATACACACTTACACACACACATACAGCATGGTGGCACAAACACAGTGGTTGACGTTGCATATTAATGCAGGCATAAAAATATTTACAACATTTTTATGCAGTAAAAAAGTAAAATTTTGTTTGGCAAATTTAATACAATTTCTGGTCGTTTAATGAGGCCATTGAAAAATGCTTTTTCCCTAGCGCCAACTCATCACAAATGTTTGGAAAGCAATGGCATTAATGGTATGCTGGGATGCTGGTAGGGGATGGGGAGGGTGAGGGGTTGCACCTTGCGGATACAACAAGTGTTTCGGCCATTATGGCCTAAAACTCGGCCCGCTGGCCAAAACTCGTAAAAATTGGGGCGAACCAACGCATTATGCAAAGTACAAGAAATGACCATAAAAATATATAAACAGAGGAGGAGACTGTCAAAGAAGAGGAACTCAACTTTTTGACCACTGTGCACAATAAGAAGAAATGTATGTTTGCATAGGTTGAGGAAGAAAGAAACAGAGAGAGAGAGAGAGAGAGATAGAGAGAGATAGATAGAAAGAAAGAAAGCTGAGAATTCAGTTGGGTTGGTTTTTGTCTTTCACACTAATCCAAGTGGCGGGCTCGCAAATTCCAATGCCTGGTTTCTGTCATGTGCAAATGTGCTGGCGACGACAAACGGGGCGTGGCAGCGGGGCGGGGGAGGGTGAATGCCATAAGCGAAAGGATTATACAAATAAAAATAAAGGCCAGGCGAGAGGTGTTATAAATTTGGGACAGCAGGTGAAAACAATTTGGTCCATAAACTTTTCGCTTAGCAGCAGCAACCAGAGACTAAAAAAAACGTGAGAGGGGTGAGTGGGGGGAGTGGGTTGGAAGGAAGATAAAGCCACAATCCACAGCCTGGGACTGACTTCTGTTTTTGGCCCATGCGGTTTGACACAAAACATTTGCAAGGCAGCTAAAAACCAAAAGGCCTGAAAGCAGCAGGACCCAAAAAGGACAATGCAAGACAAGAACTGAGAATATTTTTTCGATTGTTTGTAAAAAGCAAATAAATAAACATAAGTTAAGTGAAATATTGGCAAGTCGAAGATATTGTTAGATATGTAAAAAGCTAAGCAAAGTTTATTCCAAGATTAATAACTTAAAATATTGAACAAAAGAACACACCAGCAAGAATTTGACTAGCTAAATGCATTTATTGTGCCAATCTATGGACAATGCCGAAAATATAGAAGAAAAAAAACTTAGAACAAGAAAGTTGACACAATGACAGCAATTTCTCATGTTTGGACGTGGTTCTTTTTATTTTAATGTGCACGGAAATTAAAGTAATCATTTTTTATTGCGCGAACAAACAAAGGCATTATATTTTTTTTTTTACAGCACGACCAAATATAGAAAGAAAATTGAAAATGAGAAAAGGGTCCAGTGGAGAGGCGGCTACAAGCCGCAAAAGTGCGCTGAATTGAGTGCAGTGAGAGAATTATGGAGTGTTGGACAAAGAGAGAAGGAAACTCTTGCGAACCGGATACATGGTCCAAACACACAAGTAAGCAAAAGCCCAAACAAACCCAACAACAACAGCAAACTCAGCCAAAACGAACTCAGCGAAGCGACCAGCGGTCGTCGCTGTGGCATCGTCGGACCTGTTCCTAGTGAGCAAAGAACATAGAACAAAGACTTTGGCAGCTGTGACAATGACAACAGCGAAATAAAAACATGTAAAAACCCGTAGAAAATTGCATTAAAATCTATGGAGTGTGCATTGAAAGTGCCGTTAGAATGCAATGCCCCCCCCCCACCCTCTCCCCTTCTCAGCTCGTACCCTGCGCCACGCAACCACTACCACATGCCGTTGAATGAGATGGAGACCCATTATGAACTGCACGAGAGAGCACAAGGAGTACAGAGGGGTAAGAGAAATGCACTCTTCCCCTCTCTCTCTCTCTCTCTCTCTCTCTCTCTCTCTCTTTCGGAACTACGAAACGGCAAATTCGTGAAAAATTAAAGGAAAAAGGATATGACGCCACATTGCAACATGAACGCAAAATTGCGATTTTATTATATTTTAACAATGCACTTCGTTACGTGATTCCCGCTAGAAACCGTCCTCATCGTACTGTTTCTACCCCCCTCTCCCCACTCACCACACCATCGCTTACTCTGTTCGTTCTGGTCGTTGTCGTACTTGCCGTTCCTTGCCGTCTGGGGACACTCGAACGAATGCTTTCTCGAGTGCCTAGCACCAATGATGGCTATGCATGCGATCCGCTTGCTACAAACATTGTACAAGTTAAAATTTCACTCATAGTCATATTTTATTTGTATTCAGCACAGAGAGAAGAAATGAATGAATGCAGAGAGGAAAGGGGAGTTAGAGTCATAAATTCATTTTATTTCTCGCATGCAACGAGCATATCTATTATTAGAACGCATTGTTTGACCAAAATTTGTTTCAATTTGTCTATGAAATGATGCTAAGAGCCATTCGGTAGGCAGGCACAGAAACTGAATTCCTTTGGCAAATCCAGCTTGACAGCATATCAATATATGCAAGTAGACTGCAGTCTTTGGCCTACAACCAAAAAAAGAAAAATCGAATGATTTAGGTAGAGTTTCATTTGTACTACTTTGTAAGTTGAGTATTTGCAGTGCAAATTTTATGCAAATTGAGACATCAATTATGTTATATGTTAACTTAATTTGGGCCACAATTTGCGCAGTTATTATATAAACATATTTGTATTGTACAGAAAATAATATAGACTTTCAATCAAAATAAAAACGATTTGTTGTTGCTTGAATTTATTTAAACACCTTTAAGACGAATATTATTTTGCATAAATAAGAAATCGTTGAAATTTAATAAAGAGTTGAACATAATCTAAAACAAACAATAACAAAAATTAAAATACAAAATTCATAAGAAATTAAATTAAATAATACATTTATTAGAAAATTAATTTAATTATAAACTTATAAAACGAATTTAAAACTAACTTGATGAAAGCTTAATTTTGTTTTTCAATCACGTTTCAATTAAAAGATTTGCAGTTCAATAGTTGTTGTTAACAAATGCATTTGGTTTCAAATTGTTGGCTCAATGATTTATTCTATGTAAACATTAATTTCTTTCAAAACAATGTCGCTTGACATTTATACTGATTAATTGACAAATTGAGCCAACAAACGAGGCATAAATCAAAATGAAAACGAGACTTGACATTCCCAATGCAAAAATCAACATGTAATCGCTTCATTTTTGTTGTTGTTGTTGTTGCTAATGTTGTTGTTTTTGTTGTTGCTGTTGCTGATGATGATGATGATGTTGTTGATGCAATGCACGTTACGTACATTTACATATGACCAGCAATTTGTTTACAATATTTATGCAACAATTAATTGCTTGGCAAATGCTTTAAAATGATTGCCAGCTGTCGGCCAGCTTTTCACTTTAAATGCCAAACAATGCTGCACATAAATAATGGCCAGACAGTCAGACACCTAACCAGACTCCCTCCCTCCAACACCCTTCCCCCCCCCCCCTATCCCTCTCACCTACCTATACAAAAAAGCAGAGTCAGTGGTATTATTATTGCTTGCTTGCTTTTCATTTGCGCTACAGAAATGTTATTTACACTTTATGACTTCTTTATTTAACACTAATTGCTGCCTTTCAAGTTTACCATACCCAGCATAACATGCCAACATCCAAATCCAAGGCACCAAAGACGATCCAAAATAAAATGTTAAAGGCAACTAATAACAGCAACAACAACAACGACAACAATGACCTCAGCCAGAGCCGAAAGCTACAGCAATTTAACAAGATGATATATTGATATATGCACAAACACACGTACATATATGTACTTTGTTGAATATTTAATGCTCTTAAAAAGATTTCCATTGTTTTCAGAGTGAAAATCAAATAAAACTCAAATCTTAACAACTGCACACATTTATTGTTCTACTTGTCCAGAAAAACTTGTCTTGAAAAGAACAATGTTGTATAAGAGCTTAAAAATTTTACAAGTGAGACTTCTTATTTTAATATGTATGCATGTTTTAAAATATTCTTAAATACCTTTTCAAAACATATTTACTGCGGCATAAACCCTTTTTAACATAAATTTTTTGTTTTGTTTTGGTATTTACTGCATTAATTTTTATTTGTATTCCTTTCACATTTATTAAGGCTTTAAGTTCTGAAGCTTTTTGAAAATGCAGAACTTTATGAAACAGTTTAAAACATTAATTTCTGATTGAATTGAACAAAAAAGTCTGGAAAAAGTGCCAAAAATATTTGCAGGTGGAAAAGATTTTAGCTTTATGTTTAAAATAAACAAAAAAATAAATATGGCAATAAATTTGTTAACATTTTAAATATCAAAGCTAACTTTAATAGGCTTGCCCAAGAGTAATATATTTAGCTAATATACCCCATATAGCCAGTGGAATGATGACTTCTACTTTTTGGACAGTCATAGATAAGACCGGCAGTAATTTCCAGTTTTGGCGCAGGCTTTTACAACTTTTCGAAATCTCTTTCTCACAACTCATCAGCAGCAGCAACAACAAGAAATATAAACACAGACACACATACACACAGACACATACATATGTAGATAATATCGCAAAAGTTGTGCTTACTTCCTTGAGTTTATTTTTATGCCTTTCCTTAGCATATGCTTTTTGTCTTTATGGTTTCTCTCGCTCTTCCTCTGCTCTGTGTAAAGTTTATTTTTCTTACTTATTATTATTATTATTATTATTTTGGCGCTGTTTTTGTTATTCTTTTGCTTAGCTGCTTGCTTGTGTGTGTGTCTTTCTGTGTGTGTGTGTGTGTATTTTTGTAATTAATTTCGTGCTTTGAAACATCTGTAGCTGGATTTTTACTGCAGCTTCTGCCAAATTACGCATACGCCCAGTGAAACTTGATGAGTTGGCTTTCTTATGTTTGTTTGGTTTTGTTCATTTTATATTTCTTCGTTTCGTTTCGTTTCTTTTCATTTTATTTTATTCGTTTCTGTTGTGTTTTTCTCGCTTTAAGATTTTTTGCAAATGCCAAACTTCAATTTGTCTAACTGAATTTAATGCTGTATACAAATATTTACCAGCTACAACCCAGACAGCCACACAGAAAGACTCACAAACGAATACATAGGCAAGAAATTGTCGGCTGAGTTAAGCTCGTCGGCTGAGTGCAATGTGCCGTAACCGCAAGCGTAACGGCATCTTGCCACAACTAAAGCTCAACTCACAGCCACTGATAAGCAACAACAACGACAACTACTGTAACAACAATGTGTACAAGCGCAACTGTGTTGCATTTCCACACATGAACAGTTGTCGCTAGTCCGTGGCATAAAGTATATTAAGCCTATACACTGCAACTGAATGGAATGTCGTTTGCACTAGCCAAACGAATTGAAGGATAAGAAAGATGGGAAAATCTAAATTTTCATACATATATTTAACTTAATTCAAAACAAGAATTTTATCTGTAATAACCATTTTTATGATTTCATAATCAGATAAAATAAAAAAAATCACTTTGCAATAATATAAGCGTACTTTAGAGTTAATACCTTTAAGCTTGTAAGTTATCGATTATAATCGATTAATCGAAACTTCATCGATTAGTCGATCAACAGATTATAAGCTTATAAATTCTCGATTAATTGATTAGCTTATAAGTTATCGAATAATCGAATAATCGATTAAGCTTATAAGTTTTCGATTAATCGATGTATATATATATATATATATATATTGTTAAAAGGATCATCATTGCAATTTATAAGATTTAATAATAAATAACTTTAATTTTTGTTTAGGATTTGGATGACAGCTGAAACCTTTTTTATAGCGGAAGGGCAATTCATTGGAATGTTTTATTTTGCTTGATTAATTTTCTTAAAACATTTATTACTCAATACATTTTTTTCTTTTAAACCATGAGCTGTAAATAAACTTTAATATTATTTATTTCAAGCATTATATAAGTCAATTGTTATTTAAAATAAATATGGTAGCTCTCTGTGTCTTGTAAATTCCTAGTGCTTAGCAATGAGAATGTAAACTAAGAGAGAATCCCAGAGTTTCCCTTCATTTTTCTTGGTTATTTTCTTGGCTTACATTCTGATTGGTACTACGTACAGGTTTTAAATCAATTTCCATAGCTGATAAATAGTTAATAATTCACTTTTAATAAATATTAACATTTATTTAACATTGCTGAGATCATATGAATAGACCTTATAGTTTCCCTTAAAAAAATAAAGTAGTGCATTTAGTTGTCGTCTGTTGAACTCTATTTCTGGTTGGTTGTTGCACTTGCAACATTTGCCTAAAGCGCCGCAGTGTCGTCGCTGCAAAGTAAACAACTGGAAGACCCACAGGATTTTGCCGCATGCTGCCAGGCTGCGGATTCGCGACATTCAGTTTGACTCCGTTAGCCAACTTTGGGCACATATATTTTTCATAGCTATTTGCCTTTGGGTTACGCGAAGAAGAAGAAGAAAGATTCCTTCGTTTTATGGCTGTTTTTTTTTTTGGGTTCACATAATCTGACGCCTGTCTGACGATCAAACACTAAAAAATCACACGATGTGTTGGGTGTTGCATACAATTGAGGGTCTGCAGTGTGAGGGTTGAGGGTTGGGGGTTGTGGGGTTATCTAATCCGGCAGTCAAAGATATGCTTAGAGATTTGGCGCAGTTTTCACACTTCAACTTCCGTGTGCGGTTGCCAGGTAAGAAAATGTTTTTGTTACAGCACTACCGGCAGCAGCAGAAGCAGCAGCATCTGGTGGCAATTGTAGTTGTGTCGTATTGCAAGTCGTTTTCCATTTCGATTGTGTCAGTTACATGTTGCATACTCAACAACAACAGCAACAACAACATGACCAAATGATTGGAAGCGCCCAATGTGCAATTGCACGTATGCAAACAGTTAGGGCTAGAAAGCGGAATTGGTTGGATGCAGGCAGGTTTCGAATTTCGGGGTACGTTTTGGTTTCACAAACTTTTGAGCTGCAATGTTGTCAGGCAAACGGCATAAACTACAACAACAATCAGAACAAACAACAATAACAACATAAAACGACAACAAAATAATAAAAAGAAGACAAGAGACAAACGGCAAATGACAAATTCATTCGTTCGTTTCTGTGGTTTCTGGTTTGAAATTTTCGGTTTACTGTTCACCTACCAAGCAATTTCCGTTGCGTTTTGAGAGCATACACGAAAATTGCAAAACTGCAATGCCTAAATACAAAGTAAGCAGCAAAACGGAATAGCTCAAGGGCCAGGAAACGACTAAAGCTAAAGCTCTGCAGATTGAGCTGTTTTGTAATTGTTGTTCTTGTTGCTGTTGTTGTTTTTGTTGCTTTTGCTGTTTGTCTTGCCCCAAGGCTACCAATAAGGCAGCAACAGGAAGAGAGTTTAGTAACTAGAAACGACAGTCAGTTGCCATAGATTTTAGAACTGTTTGAACTGCAAATATGCATGGCATCTTATCCAGCAGCATTTTGTTAGAATGTGCCAGCAAATTGGTTGAAATTTGTACAGAATGGAATATCTGTATGTATAGATATACAAGCTTATGTTCAGAGGGGAGGACAATACAATTTTTGAAATTGAATACTGATTTGACTTAATTTTCTTTTTTCTGTTGAAATTTGTTTGATGCTTTTCGATCTGAATGCTAATATTATTTAGCGGGTTAATTATGCAAGCACGGCTATAATTAAACTGGATTAATAATGTGGAACAATGTAATTTATTGTGTTAGGGACATTAATTATGTTAATTAATTGGTAAATTATGCGATAGGGGTTTAGGTTTAGAATAAAGCAAGAGAATCGCAGTAGTTAAACGTATCCCATTCGATTTTTATTAATTGTTATCAATTTACTGTACTTAATAATTTAATCGCTCATTAAAACTAACAATTTGTTGATCAACTTTCTTTTATTAACTGCATTTAGTTTATTCTCTTGACTCTTTAATAATATGTTTCCCATTGTTCTCGGTCAATTTTCTTTTTTCTTTTTTTTTTCTCTTGTTAGCTTTATCCTTTTCAGTTTTCAATTTCTATGCATGACGCTACTAATCGAATAAAGGGCGACTTATGAATCTCAGTGTTTCACTTCGTTGCTCGTTAGCACACTGGACGGACACAGGGTGTCCCAGGACATGGTTGACAAAGGGGTCAAAAAATAAGAGGAAAGCGTTGAAAAATATCACACGCTGCAAACGTTTCGCGCCGCATTTGTGTGGCATTTAATTAAATGCATTTTTTTTTGTATATATATCTTTTCGTTTTTTTTTTTGTTTTTATTCTTTTCTTTTCCCGTGTTTTTTTTTTGTTTTTTGGCCATGACGTCACATAAAATATGCGCAGAAAGGAGGAAGCGAGGACCACAAGAAATGAATGGAAACGAGAATGTAAGAGCCAACAGGCGACTGTGCAAAAAGGTGTTAATGGTGACTATGAAATTCCATTTGCATTTTCCACACACCTCTTAGCTAGCGAAAAAAAAAAGCGAAACGAACGAAAAAAATATTATAAAATTAAAATAAGCATGGTATCCCCAACAACAAGAAAAAAAAAGTGTCAAATTTTAAATGTAATTTTTTGCATTTACTGTACGATGTTTTGTGTTCTGCTAATTAATGGTAATTAGGCGTGGAAAAATCCATTAGCCCTACTCTTCTTGAACTGCTCCATCTTGTTGCACCTGGTGCAGTTAGCACCTGAAGCAACAGACGAATGCAATTAGTGTGCCTTAAGCTTAATAATTTTTTCGAAACTTCATTCACGCATATCGTTATGTTAACGCAGTAAAAATGACAAACTATTGTTATCTTATATATATATTTTTTAATCAATAATTGGTTTCTTTTAATTTATGTTTTTTTTGTGGTTTTATAAATTTTTTTGTAATATAATTTGCTTGCTTTTATCTAAATTGTATCAAAAGATACTAAGAAAAACCTTCATTATAAGTAACACAAAAAATTCCTATTACAAACAAAATGGTAAAATAACCGGTTCGACTTATAAGTTGTAACATGCTTATCGACCAGGTCAAAGCTGCTTAATAATATATATGCAAATAAAACAGGTTTAGAAAAAACATTGATATGTAACTTAATAAGTTGATTTATGATAGATAAAATACCAAAAATAAAAACTTTGCAGTCTTTGCTCTGTTACTAATAAAAAAGGTAAGGTAAAATGTAAAAGATTGTAACAAGGCTGGTTGCAAAGCGGGAATACATGGTCGGCAAGGGTGGGCGCGGCATTTTAAAAATAGTTTGATGTACATTTTTGGGGGACATCGTCAGTTTACTTCCCACCAAATTTTGTGACTCTAGCTTTAAAGGTGTGGAAGATACATCGGTGAAGTAAAAAGCTATCAATATCGACTTGTTATTGATTTCGATGGGCGTAGTACCTACATACTATTACACGTACCAAGATATTTGTAAAGTTTGAAGGCTCGAAAAACGTTCATACGGACAGACGGACGGACACCATAACTTTGGTAACAGAGTATTAAAAATTAACCAATCTGCAAGAATGAATTTGTATATAGAACATCAACATTTTAATGATAACTTAGTAGCACTCTCTGTTAGGCTAAAGTTGAAGGGAAACTGAACTTTCATTATAAAAACTAATTCGTTTTTAATGGCATAATATACAATGTAAGTAGGTCTTCGCACTTGACCGAAATATATTAATTTAATTTTTTAGACTAAATGTGCATAATTAAATGTTTTTAATATATTTCAGAAAATATTTCTTAAATACCAATACAATAAGATCGATTTCTAATTATAAATATTTTTTTTTTTTTTATTTGTTAGCTTAGTCAACTATTTTGTTGCTTTGTTCGAAGGCAAGAAGCATTGATTAACTCAACCGATTTTTTTTTTTTTGGCTTAATCCAGCCGTGAAAATGCTTTACCATAATTGCATAACACTTGAACTGAAAATGTGCGGTTGACAGGCGACATGTCATTTCACCGCAGAATGTTTTTTGTTTGTTGTTTGTTGTTGGTGGTTTTTTGTTGTACTTTGCAATGAGAACTGAGTGGTGTGGAGAGTGTGGGAGGCGAGTTCAGTTCTTTTTGCAGAGCTCCAACATAATTGTTTTAAATTAATTGCGAATTGTGTATGCAAAAAGCATAAAGTGCACTTCAAATATGTAAAAGGAACAATGCGCAAAGCCTCTGCACAGCGGGTAATTTATTGACCACAACAACAGCAACAACAACAACAACAACAAGAACATTAACAAACAACAGATACTCTCGAATAACAATAACGGGCTTAATTTCAGCTCCATCTCCAACTTCAATTTTAGCTTCAGTTCTTCAGTTGCAGCCAACATAAAAACGCATAAATCAAATGAAATTAACTCAAAGCACAGTGAAATAAGCAAATTGAGTGCTAAAATTGTACAAGCCACAAAGGCGAAAGATACAGTACACACACACACAGTCACATGTACTCCCAATCATACTTTATTTACTCTATAAAGTTTAGAACATTGCGACATCAAGTTAGAGACATCAGCTTGGCGACAATTTCTTAAATGTTTCAAACAAATGAGAATGGAATAGAGGCTAGAAAAAACAATTGACTTGCGGGTTGCGTATGTTACTTAAACTAAAAGACGGGTAGTGCATGAACGAACTGCAAATACCCTATGTTAAATACTTAAAGCAATGCAATTGAAATGCCCAATAATAAATAAAAATAATAATTGTGGGAATCGTTTTATTATAAAATTTAAAAATAATACATCAAATATTTTTTTCTGCTTTTCGAACTTGTTAGCAAGTTGGTAATTTAATTCAACTCGTAAATGGACTATTTGAAATGATTTATAATTCGCTTAGGTTTTATTGCCTTTATTTCGTTAAGACTGGTTTTTATTCTTACATTTACTTAGCAGTCAAATCCTTAAATTATATATTATTAAATGATATAAAATAAAAATCAAGTTTTCTTATTATTTCGTTTTCGTAATAAATAAATTTAACAAAAGTTGAACTAAAATAGAGCATTCATTGTTTCAATGTTTCTCCAAATCAGTACTTTTTTTTTTGGTTTCAAGAACATGCTTGCTGGTTTAAAAAAGAAAAGAAAAGAAAGACGAAGCGTTTTACGATTCGGCATGTGTGGCAGGACTTGAAGGCAGGATGTGGGTCCATGGTATGCGGTATGTGGTATTGGGTATGGGGTAATGGGGTGGACCGCCAAGTTCAGCACTTTGGCAAGTCAAGTACTTTTCATTTTCCGAGCACGTCGTCGCGTCATAAAACAAAAAACGCATGGTGCGCAACGGGGCGGGCACGTTTAGCATATATATTTTCACACTTGCAATCATACTTTAAGCTGATGAACACACACACGCACACTCGCTCATTGAAGCCAGAGATGGCAAATTTTGTGGCTTTTCAGCGTTGTCAACAAACAATCGAAATTTAGGCATTTAAATTTCAAAAGATTCTAAAATGAAAATAAAATGGTTTATTCTGAAATAAATATTTTTATGTATTTTTTTTATGATTTGTTATAATTTGACAATATTACTCACCATTTTTGTAAAAAAAAAAGATTTCGCTTAATTTTTTTCAATATATTTTTATATTTTGCTATTTTACAAATCAAAAACGCATTTTTTTGTATTATTTTTATTGTTATGTTATCTTAATATAGGGTTGGTTTTTGTGGAAGCAGATTTAGTTAGTAAAAGTACGAATCTCTGATTTTGTGCTGCTCATCTCTATGAAAGTTCATATGTGATAGGGCTTTGGTTATCTTCATTTACACACACCAAAAATGTCGGGGCCATAAAAGTGCGTCGGGATTGTCGCCAAAAACTTTTGCTTTCTACATTTTTTTTTTGTCTTTGTCTACATGCACTGATAATAATTTTGTTGCTTGAAACGTTTTGTGCGCCTCAAACCTCTCTCAAATGAACAAAAAAAAAAAAAAAAATGCTATCACTTTTTTTTTATGAGCGAGCGCACTTTATGCGAAATTCGCTTTAGTTGTTTTTGGTATTTGTCGCTCAGTTGTCAACGTCGAGGTTTTAATTAAAAAGGTCATAGCCCGACGCGCTCATCATAATTACCAAAAATGACAAAATTTCATTAATAATTTATATACAAATAAATTAATATTAATGTTGTCGACCTGACTGACTGACTGCCTTCTGCCTGTCCGATGGGGGTAGTAAAATCTGACTCTTTCGCTGTTGTTGTTCAATAGACGTCAGAGGCAGAAAGAGCTCTATGTGCTTTATGCTCATTATGAAGCCGACATTGTGAACCGGATTGACTTGGGATAACAGTTTTAATGGTAAAACTGACATTAAAAGGATTTTTGCGACGCCACGCCACTTTGCCACACCCCTCCATTATGTATATACATTTGACACTAATGACAAATATTGCTTTGATGACAAAATCTGTAAATCTTTACATTAAATATCTCTCAAAATGCAAAATAGTTGAAAAGTTCAAAGCGACTTCGCTTTCTCTCTAATGCTGATGAATAGCCGTCTCTGTAGTTTGATAAGCCACATCGAATGCTTAATGGAACTGAAACCAGATTTATCCCCAACCCCAACCACAGTTCTAACTCCATCCACCCATTAAGTCTCTACTGTTCCCTATTCGCATTGCAAAACTTTGTAGTGACACTTTCAGGGTTGACTCGTGGTTTTAACTGTTTTGGCTACGTTGGCAACTTTGCATGCGGTTTGTTCTTGGTTTTTGCTATAGTTCTCACATTGTTGACGACACCCACACCCACAGTCACACTATTGACCCAACCAGACGACCGCCTTATCTGTTCCTTAACCTTGCCACTAATGAATTGCAGGCCAGTTGCAGTTGCTGCACTTGATTTGCGGTGCAACTTGATGGTTAACAATTATCTGACAACAGTTGTTTGTCGACTTGACATCACTTTGGCAACTTTGCCAAAACTGTGACCAACTCTCAGTGGACACATTTTACCCAAAATGCATTTACAGTCTCTCTCAAAGAATTATTTTTTATTGCAGTTACAAAATTAACAAAGATTTTAAACATTAGTGAGTTACAAAGTTAGTTTAAAAGTATTTTTGATGTTATTTAAATACAATAATCAAATAATTTATTCTTGCTGCTTCAAGTTTTGTAAATCTGGCCATCTAATTAATGAATTAATTAGATCAAGACTGTGTTTGCTATATGGAGATGCATATATTTGCACAGCTTTCATATTCAACATTCACAACAAATCATTTTTTAAGCATAATTAAATCCAATACATATTTAAAAATATACCTTTATGTATAAACAGTAACAGGCAGTAAACTTTTTTTTTGGTCGTCTGATTCTTATTGAATTCATTTAGTTTAATTATTGGAAACCTGATTATGTTTCTCATTTGTGTTGAAATGGAATTTTCGCACTTTTACACAAGTTTCTTGAAAATTTAACATCAATCAACTTCTGTCTCGTCTGCTGATTCATTTATCAATTAAACGTAATTGGATTTTTAATTTTCATTAACTGCCTCTGCAAGCCATCTTTTGTTGCTGGCTAATTAATAGCAGACGCCGTCTAGCTAAGAAAATTCTTACCGCTAAAAATTGATGGGTCGTGGCTCATTAACCTATTGTTGCAATGGGTCTTTAGGGTTCATTTTGAAGCTAATTGCGCTACATTGCCATTTGCGAAGCTGTCAATCGAGAATTTCCCTTTTTTACTTCATTTTATTTATGTTAATTTTATTTTATTTCGCTTCTGGTACTTTTTTTGTATTTTTTGTTGCTAGCGGTTTAAGAATAAGGTTGCGCTCAATTGCTTTTGTAATCAATCAAAGTCAGAGAGAGCAGTCAACCATACATACACATATACTATATACTATATATAAAGAGTGACTGAGTAAAGTGGGAGTGACAGTGAGAGTAGGGAAAAGGTTTTCAAGTTGCGCTACCAAATGCAGCAGCAGCAGGCAGCTCATCATCAAAAGAAACCAACCAGTTTGGATAAAAACGATGATTGTCATCATGTGAGTTGCGTACTCCTTCATTGGTGTTTTGTGGTGTTGACGTGACACTTGAGCGACACTTGACGTTCGATAATTGATATTGTACCCGATCAGCAAATATGCATGAGGAGCCCAAGTAGTCGCCTGACAACAAGATGGTTGTAATTAATGCTGACACACATCCATATACCTTATACCGCGGCTATCAAGCTTGATTTGCTTATGTCAATGAACCAATGTCATTCTATTTTTATATATTTTAAGCTCAATAACATGGCAGCCAATAAAAAAAATTGAAGAAAAAAATTTCGTTAAGTTTCTAATGCTGTAAACCAAGAAAGAATAAAAATAAACTATTATCAAAAATGGGAAAAAATATTCATATTTGTTGGAGTTTAAAATCGCAATCGAAGGTTACGCATTTATTTCAATAAATGTCTTTACTGGATATCAGTACAAAAATAAGTGTGTAACTACTACAAACTAGCAAAGAGAGAGAGAGAGAGAATTCATTGCTCCCGAACGGTGTTACCAGATCGATAATATTATCGCTTACATACTATCGAATTAATATTTAACCAATATTACTTAAATTAGGTAACTTTTGTATGTATTAGGCTATAAATATTAAGTTTCAGATTTTTTTGTGGTCTGCAACAACTTAAAGCTTACAATTTCATGCCTTTTATCACACCATTTATATGTTGAGCATTTTTTATTAAAGAGTTGATTCAGCTTTTATTTAGATATTACAAGAAAATATGTTTAAATTGTTTTCTTTTTTTTCTTTTGTATTTCAATAACATTTTGACTTAGCTTTTTGTTTGAACAATGAAAAAACCTTTTTCATTTAATTAAAGATTAGTTAAAGGTGAAAAGAATAATTCTTTAAAGCATTTGCTGGCGCAAGTAACGTTTATTGCCTAGCTTTTTTATTAGATTGGCAATGATGCTTGGCAGCCTTTAAGCGCAACGATATTAGACACAACGGTAAACAGTCTTATAAACTGTTCACAATGCATACAAGCAGAAACATACAAATGTGTGTGTATGTGTATGTGTGTTTGTGTGTGTGTGTAGATTCCCGGTCATTTAATGCACAGCTTCTGGTAGTACCTGCCTTTTGCTTTACTTTTAATTACCAACTCAAATTACATGGCCAGACACACATACACAATGGAGCGCACACACACAAACACACACACACAGACACACTTACACATATATACATTTGGTGGCTATTTTGCAACAGGGAACATACAAAAACGTTGGAACAGCTGTTTGGCTTGTACTTGGCAACGACTGCACAAGAGGAAACGAAGGAGATGAGAATAGAAACACTCTGGTTAAGAGTAGAAGATGGGGCAAGGAGGTGGAAATCTAAATGGAGATGGCTGTGGCAGTGTGAGTTGAGAGTCGAGCATGGCTGGCTCGAGAGCAGAACCACAGAACTAAACCTTAGCAGTCGCCATCGTTTGCTGCACATTTCATTACAATGCCATTGTATTCAAATCCTATTATAAAATGCAAAGCACTGCAATGGGAACACACAGGAGTGACAGCGGGATAGCGGGATGGCGGAATGGCGGCGGGACTGGTAGTTTTAGTCGAAGGGTATGGTAATGTTGCAGCTGAAGAGAGAGAGAAGTTCGTGTTTGCAGCACGTTTCCACTTTCGCACTTGGTAAACATAAGTTGCCCACGCACACAGAGCTCAACGATGCCGGGTTGTGTGGGTGTCTGTGGGGTGTGGGGAGAGAAGGGGAGAGTGGTTATTGGAGACCAGAAGGCAGACCGTCCGTGCAACACTCCATAAAATAATTACCAACACCAATGCAACAGCAGCCGCAGCAGCAGCAAGAACAACAGCAACTTCGGATAGCTAGCGAGAATAGCGAAACTGGTAAGAAAAGGCATTGGCTAAAAAGCGAGTCAGAGCCCAGCATTGCAAATGAGCTGAGTTTAACCCACGTATAAAATGTAGAAATATTTTAATTGCATATTAATAAAAAAAACAAAAACAAACAAATTTTCAAAGCAAAAATTTTGACAAAAGTTTTGATTTTATTTAACCAATTTTATTTATACACTATTCTATTCTCTATAAACGAAATTAATAAAATGTTGTGCTTTCTTGGGTTAATGGTTTGCAGGTAAATCCTGTTGGTAAACTGCATAACCGGAAGAAATTATTTCGTAAGTCAGTCCGAAAGAAATTAAAGCGCAAAATACATATTTGCCAGGCTGAGCTGCAAAATGTTAAAAAATGTAAAGTGTAAAATGTGAAATATTAATTTTCAGTAGACTCATGATAAAATCCGACAGCAAAAACGTTTCAACAACACAAACAACAACTTACTTAAAATGGGTTTTTTATTTTCTTATTTGATATGCTTAAACTTGGCTTTATAATAATAATAGTTGTGTTAATGAAAATTGATTCATCCCAAGTTTTATTTTTATTGTTACATCAGGTAAAATTGTCTAAATAAAAAATTTACATCATCGCTTCGATTTATATTCACAAAACAATTTTTAAATGCATATCCTTTTTTTAATAAATAAAAACAGCAAAGTGACTTTTTCACGAAATACATTTATAGAATTGGCGAGGACAAGTTTTTCATTCACAACATAAAGTTGATTTAGTCGATTTCTTGCAGTCCATTATTAGCAGTCAAATTGCTCTCATCCAGTGTGACGCCCTGCAGCTGAATGTAGCGTAATTTGGTCTGTGCCAACCAAGGTCGACTCCAAGGTAGCGACATTAGCATCATTATTTGCGATGGAATATATTTGCAGCAGAGGCGTGTGATCACATTTTCATTATTTTCATCGACAACTGCGGTTTGGTCGACAACTTCATTTGGATCTGTAGCAGTTGTTTCTTCAGTTACTTTTAGCGGCAACTCCAATTGCTCCTCGCACAGCATGGAGAGGAGCAGGTGCTCGGCGAAGAGGGCATGATCCTGACGTTGCCTGCTATCCTGCATAGCAGCTTGATCTTGTTCATTCTTCTGATTTGTCATCCATTGCTGCAGCAGAAAGCGATCTGCATCCGATTGTTCCGGATCCAAGGGTGTCGCCGTTTCGGGGGCAGCTTCATTGGTTGTCACATCGGCACCGGTAATGGCCAGCAATGGTGTCTGTCGTAGGCGCGGATCTGGCTCCGGATTATAGTTTGGCTCTGGCCGCAAACGGCGCAGCTCGGACAGCTGATAAGTGATAGAGCTGCCCGCCTCGGACTCCATGCGGCTGCTTTGAGATCTGGCCGAGCTGCGTCTGTTGCTGATTCCCTGGTTGCCGGGACTGGACGACGATGGCGGCGGCAGAGGCCGTTGACGTCGGCAACGTCGGGCGAGGCGTGCCAACGCATGACTCAGCGGTGGCGTATGCGGATCAAGAAGATTCGCATGCTCAATGTGATTGAGGAGCAGATGACGGCTCAGATTTCGTATGGCGACCAGCTGAATGCCAGGCAGACCGGCGCACATCGGACACACAACGTATAAATCATCCAGCCGATGCGCACTAACAACATGATCTATAAGCTCCTTGGCCGAATAACCCATCGTCGCACAATAGGGACACGTATAGCAATTGGGCACATTCATCAGCTCGACCTCTTGGCCATCGTGCAGTAGTTCGGGATCCTGATTATCGACCATTAGCTGCATGGGATGATCGAGCCGATGGTTGAGTGTCTCTACACTATTGTCGTAGCAGTCGCGGCACAGATCATAGTTAACACACCGCAAACAGTGGAATCGACGACCATCAAAATTGTGTGTTTGACAGCCATCGCAGCAGAAATCTCGGTGGCCCATCGATCGGCTTTTGATCAAACTTAATAAATGATAGGATATGTATCTGTGTATGTATGTATGTTGTGTTTGTGTGTTCGTTCGTTTTTTGTTGTTCAGTGTGCAAAAATAGTTGATAAAATATGATCGAAAATATATCTTGAGAACTCGTTTGGAATTTCTAGTTTCTAAAATTCAAATGACAGACACAAGAAATCTTATGTGATACCCTGGGTTAAAATAAAACTTAAGCAATTTATTTTAAGAGAACTTCATTAACAAACAACAAATTCAAATGCTACTGTATATGTATTTTCGACAGGTCAATATAAATGAGCCCATACAATATCTATTAAATTCCGGTTAGATTTTCATCAAGTTTCGATTTGAGCACATAAATAGAAACATCTTTTAAACAAAAGAAAAACTATTAAAAAAGATTCATCATTAGTAATGTTTAATTCCACATGAGAAACGCTTGAGATACTTAAAATAAAACTTAAAACTTTTGTAAAATTAAGGGCAGCATTTTTTTTATTTAATTATTATACTTTTTATGCTTAATTAGAATTTATTTATTTGAAATTATTGATTTTAACAAGAAACGATTAGATTTAATTTTTTTCAACTCTTACGATCAGATTTTTGCTAATGATTAAAGTCTATTGAACATAAGTAAAGTTCTTTCTCTGTTTAAAGTAAACTTAACTTTTTAAATGGCGGCTGGGAAGTATGTATATAGGTCTTATATTAGCCATCGGGCATATTTTCTATAATTTTTTGCTGTTAATTTTAAATTAAATTCGCTTTTAAATATTTTATCTTTATACTAAACTCTGAGAGGGAGGTAAATACGTTGTTGAAGCTTATTTGCTCATCAGCGAAAAAGCAGTCTCTCTCTCGCCCTCTCTTTGTATTGCTGTCTCTATCTTGCCGCTCTCTCGCTTTCGTTAAGTGCGTATTAAGCGTATGTCTGTCTCAGTCTGGTGTTTAACTTTGTTTGACTTTGTTGCTGCGTTAAAATATTTTAATTACTTCATTGCTGGCGGCATTAAAAAAGTTTATTGTTGCATCATTATATCCTGTTGCTGGCGCCTGCCACAAGCAGCATACAACTATTAAAGCATCAAGTACTTTATTTTTGTAAAGCAAAAGTAAGGATTAGTGTAAGAGGAAATGTCTAAAATCAAATAGGCCAATCTATAAAATGTAGACATTTTGTCATAACATTAACTTAAAATATACTGATTGTTATAATACATATATATATATGTTTGCTTAAGACATAATACACAAAGTGCGTTTTGTCATTAAGCTACAAATAAAATGTGCGCTTCGGAATCCATTAATTTCAATATTTAATGCATTCATCTAAATCCCTTAAGCAAATCACAAACACGACAACAAAACAAATCGTTAACATTAAAAACTCGACTCGACTGTCGCTTTCGTTCCGGCAAATGCGAATTGCGAATGAGGGATTGAGGATTGCGGATTGCGGATTGCTCTGCTGCGAATGTACCAAATCCTTAACAAAGCTGTGCAACATTTTCTTTACAATTTAAGTGGCAACGCTTTTAATTAGCTCGAACAGCTCGCTGGCAGACTCAGCACATTCCATCCCATACAACTACCCAACACGACTACTCTTACGCCTTCAAAGGATTTATGCAAACGCATCAGCTGTGTGAAATTATTCGAAAGCTCTTTTCTCTCTCTTTTTATACCCTGAACAAATTGAATATGGGTAAAGAGGGTATAATGGTTTTGTGCAAAAGTATGTATCCAACTTAAAAAAATATATTTCTTCTTGATCAGCATCAACTGAGGAGTCAATATTGATATATCGATATACCCAGGCGATCGATAACAACCAAATCTTTGAATACTTTGAGACGGAGCTTAAGACATTGGACGAAAAATATAATGACAATCTGTGAAGTTATCATTTATATCGATATATCGATATACACATGCGATCGATAACAACTAACTAACAAATCTTGAATTTGAAATACTTTGAGACGGAGATTAAGACATTAGACGAAAAAAAGAATGACAATCTGTGAAGTTTTTATTGCAATCGTTTGAGATATGGAAAATTTAAGTTGACTAAAGTATGCAGTATACGCGCATACATTGGGTATCTTCTAGTCGGGCTTTGTCGATTAGAACCTTCTTAATTATTGTCTTTGGCTCTCGGTGCGTCACGCTTATTATGCTTACTGCTAGTACTATTTACCACTAGCATTATGGCCAGGGATTTCAATAGTCAAAATCGAGCAATTCTATAAGCACGCCCATCAATCTAATAAAGCTAACAAGACGCTTTGTCGTTAATTTAGATGTGGTGTCTAAGTTGTGAGTGGTAGAGGGCAAAACGAAGATAAACAGAGGTTGCAGTAGGTTGAGAAATTTGAAAAAGTAAAGACGAGTTTGATTATTTCTTTGTCTTGATGCTTTTTCAAATAATATTGTTAAGCTCTTTTTATACAAATTGTTTACAATTTTTTGTGTTTTCTATAATAATTTTGTGGTACAAAAATGCTGTTCAACTGGTTTCTAAATGATTAAGACAGAAGGTTACTTGTTAAATCGACAGGTTCATATATAAACACTTTAAATGCTTTAGCAATCTACTTTATGACATATACCTAGCCTTAACCTAATTCATTATCATATGTATATAGCTTTAGCATAGTTTTTCCCCTAACAAACATCTCTACTATATCAACACATTGCAATCGAGTTCAAGTTTAAGGTTAAATCATTTTTATTGATTCATACAAACAGATTAGTTGGCTTCCCATTTCAAGCATCCGACAAACGATTTTAGGAGGCGCTTTTAGAAAAGATAAGCACAAAATGCTCAAAAAAAAAAAAATTAAATAAATAGAAAGGAACTGCTATCATTCACTTGTCGAAATTAAAATACACTTTAATTATTGACTTATTTGTGGAGAGTCTCTCACTTTAACAGTGTAAAAAATTTATATTCAATCATAAATATTTTGTAATAGAATAAATATTTTATAATACATTTCTTTATATTTGTGAAAAGTTTTTCAAAAACAGAATATTTCAAATAAATTGTTCACTAAAATAAATAGTATTTTCAATAATTTACAAATAATACTTAACATTTTAAGAATCTCATTTCAATAAAGAAAAGTTCATAATATAAACATATATATATATTTATTAATTAAATGCGTTACACAATCACTTAAAAAGTTAAGTTGCCTTTTCAAATTAAATTCTAAATATGTACTTGTTTACGAAAATTATAAAAAAAGTAATTGATAAGAATATTTTGTACACACGCGCACATGAAATCGGTTTAAAATTTGATTTGTTTTTTGAGTTGTTTGTTTTTATTTTGAAATGAGTTTGCAGATTTCTGGTTATAAATAGTCCCCTCAATGGATGCTGAACAGTTAGAACTTATTCGAAAGTGCTGCAGAACAAGTCACAAATCAAAATGAAATTCTTCGTAAGTTTCCTTGGAAGTTATTCGAAAAAACTTAGAACAAAATGCTTATAATGTTATTTAACATTTCAGATCGTATTCTTTGCCCTGATTGCCGTTGTATTGGCTGGTGGTTATGGTGGTGGACATGATCAAGGATATGGTGGACATGGCCAGCAAGGATTTAACCAGGGTGGACATGGCGAGCACGGATTTGGCCAGCAGGGGCATGGTGGACATGGCCAGGAAGGATTTGGCCAGCAAGGACATGGTGGACATGGCCAGGTGGGACATGGTGGACATGGCCAGCAAGGATTCGGCCAGCAAGGATTCGGCCAGCAAGGACATGGTGGACATGGCCAGGGTGGACATGGACGCCGTTATTAGACAATTCAAATGAATAAAATGAATGAAAACCCAACCCTGGAAATATTTCTTATTCTTTTTTCTTTTTAAACTCTGAGGTATTTTTTTTTTGCCCAAAAAAAGTTTAGATCATGGAAACAAAAAAAGATAGATGGAAAAGAAGCAGCATTATGTATTTGATAACCAACCGAAAAAATTGTGACTTTAACCTACCTACATTTCTACATACCTTTTAGTGCTATCAGCAAAGGTCATAAAATCATATCAGTACATAAGCTAATCTATTTTTATGACGTCCCATCTTCTATGTTATTCTCCGAATACCTAAAAGCATATGTAGCACCACAAATGCACTTAAGTGCGATCGTTGATGGGTTTTAGGTGTGTGTCCAGGTAATTTATGTTTATGACTGTGCCTTGTTATGTGTAGTTCAGAAGTTGAAGTTTTCAGCCTTATAAGCCGAGCACTCAGCACGCTTGAGTTCATGTTTGAAAGAGCACTCGTTATGAAATTACTTGTGAGCAGTTCATTCGTGCAATTCAATTAAAAGTTTTAAATAACTGTTGGTTTCTCTTAGATCATTTTATTTGCACTGTTTGCTGCTGCTTTGGCATTGCCACAATATGGTCACGGATCTGGCCGTGCTCGTGGTGGAGGCGGCGGTAATCGTGGTGGAGGTGGATATCACGGCGGAGGTGGATATCACGGCGGCGGTGGCGGCTATCACGACCATCATCATCATAATCAACATCACGGTCCACATCACCGCGGCTGACTTTCGGCATAGACAAAGCAAAGAACTTTACATGTTCTACGACAGTATTAACAAATGCATTAAATACTGATTTAACAAAACTTAAAGTCTATTTTAAATCTGCCTTATTATTACACATCGCAAACATTTACAGTTATACAGGTTTATACAGAGCGAGAATTCACTCAGCAATTTCTACGTTCACATCGCAAAGATTTACAGTTATTGAGAGAGGATTCGCTCTGTGATTTCTTTTGTTCGTTTGTTGTTGTTGTTTTTTTTTTGCTTTGTCTGATCAGTTCTGACTGACTGATTGTTCGCGTTTGTGCTTTGTGTATGTTTGTGAGCGCCACTCATTTATTGTTGTTGCTTGCGGTCTATGCAGACATTAAAGGTTTGTTGTTATTGTTGCGGTCTCAGTTTCATTTGAGCTGCTGCTTTACGTTTTGTCAACGCAACTCAAGTGGTAAATAACTTTGGTACAGCTGCAGTAAAAGCAAAAGGTAAAGAAGCAAGAGAAAGCGAGATAGCAATATTCCTTAATATTTTTCTTCTTTTACAAAAACACCCGCTCCTGTATGTGTGTGTGTCTGTGCAATTGTATATATTTATTTGCTGACCCCGAAAGCAGTGCTAAACTCAAAGCTTTATTTCAATTCCCACAAAATAGAATCTCGCGCTCTTTGTGTGTGTGTGTGTGTGTGTGTGTGTGTGTGTAAGCATATGTGATTTGGTCGCTTATAAAAAACCATACTAATTACTAAAAGTTCCCAATCTCATAAGGAAGCAGAGGATACCAGTATGAAACTTATTTGTATACTTTATGTGAGTTTAATTGTTTTAGCAAATGGTTCGAATAGTTACGCAAAATAAAGGACCACTAACTAACACATGGCTCCTGTACAAAGGGGAGTCGCATTAACGATACCGTCAGCTGATTATAGTATCCACATCACAGTTTAGCTGAATGCACACCAGGGCGCGCAAGAGGGCTCTGTTACTCTCATACTCACTGCGGGGCTTGAATTCGCACTGGCCAGCAGCAACGATAACAACAGCAACTGCACAAGAGAAAGAGAGAGAGATAAAGGGAGAGAGTGAGCTTGTGCGTAAGTGAAAGCTTTATTCTTTGTGGTTTGTGTTGTTTTGTTTTTATATACATACACAGTGCTTAAAATTCATTGTCACAGTCAAACTTTTAAGATGCTCTGAATGTTGTAGCAGAACTCTTCTGATTTTAATACTCGTGTACTCGGCATGTGGTGAGAAGCTTATCAATTCGCCTTGCATATTAAGCAACCGTAAAGTAATTAACTGAATATAATCAATTATTACTATGTTAATTAATTCCAAATGAAAGGCTTAGCTTAAAAATCAAGTTTGATCAAATTTCAAATTCAATACAACAAGAATTCATTCTTAACTTTTTAATTCTTTATATAATTCTTACATATATTATATATGTGTATGTATATATACACTACACATGTGTCAATAATACCATCAAGTTTTTTTGTAGAGCATATTCAAGTCGTCTACATATGATTTCACATATTATGAAACTGTTTTTATTGCTGTATATATTTGTCAAGGTCAATTTTCAGCTGGTAGGCCACGTGTGTCGCCTTCGAATGTATGTATGTATGACATTTATGTATAAGTATATATGTATATATACAATGTATTTCAGCTGTGTGCAATCGCTGCTCGGTTTCCTGTTTGTTAATATTGGGTGCCTTATATTTTTTCCGTTTTCGTTTTCTTTTGCTGCGCAATTCCTAAATGTCTCGGCTATCTGACCCAATAATCGGACAACTTAATTGCAATTGCATTTGTTAAATATTTCGGCAAACACTTTGCACGTTGATTTGTTGCCATTTTGCTTGCATTCTTCACTTAAGTTGTAGTTGTTTTTGTTACCTAGTAAAAAAAAAAGAAACTACGTATGTATGTGTGTAAATGAGCTACGCATTTTGTTTGGTGTATGTGTGAAAGAATTTGAAACTACATTTTCACAAGTGTAATCTTTACTTATTAGATGTTCAGGCTAAAAAGCTATATCTTTAAGCTTCCGTTTATGTAGGGATAAAGTTAACTCCTGAAGAATGTGCCAAGGCAATATTATTAAATCTTAACTAACTTTAGTCCGAATTTGCTGTAATCTTAAATTACTTTACGATTCTTTTCTATGTCTTTTTAAAAACTATAAACAATCAATTAATTTTTTGTTTGTTTTTCTTTCTGTTTGCTGGCAAAAATCGCACAATTGAAGCAAAACTGAAAATTTATTTGTGCGTCCTGATAAAAAGTGGTAAATAAAAGACAAGTAGCAGCAGCAGCAGCAGCAGCAGCAATTGCTTAAGTGGCAGTTTCAAACATACAAACATACAAACTTACATACATACATATACGTATATGTATCCTTCTCAATGGCCGCTTCGCAGCCTTTGCCCCTTAGTCAGTTTTCTTTCTACAATTCGGATTCGTATACTTCTTATTGCCCTTCAGTTGCCTCAAAATGCAGCCAAGTGAAAAGGCCACCTGGCAGCATCTCTTGGCCAAGTTTTTGTAGTTGTTGCTGTTGTTGTTGTTATTGTTTGCTGCCAGCGTATCTGTGAGCTTCCGGTTCGTCACGCGCACACACACACACACACACACTCACACACACATAGACATGCACATGGATAGTGTGCCACGCCCTGTTGCCACAAGTTGGTTGGTGGGCGGAGAACAATGTGCAGCCATTGAGCGCAAATGTGCCAAATAATGACTTGCAGGCGAGTGCAATTTATATGATAAGCAACAAAAATAAATTGCAGGCAATTCATTTTACTTAAATGCAACAGCAACAGCAACAACAACAACTTCACTCGACAATGAGCTGCTGCATCGTTGGCAACTTTAACACACACACACACCACACACACACACACACGTCAGGTAACAAGTTGTATATCATTTTAAAAATGTTTGCGCTTGCCGGGCAACTCTGGTGATTTACTTTGTGGTCTGCCTAATGAACTCCGGTCGTGTGACAAAACGGACGGATTGCCAAAGGATTAACAAATTTATTGCATACTCTTACTCCATATTCATGGTGTTATTCATGTTGTCTAATTAAAAATATTTACATTTTTTTAATAAATACAAACTTATTTATTGCAGCTAGACATATATATATTAGATTAACATTTTCTGTTATGTTATGTTGATTAAATAGAAATTATATTAAAAGCTGGTTGCAGAATCTTAAATTGTTTATTTCGTCAAATATTCTTCCTACATGTCATTCAATAATAATATATGATTATAGTATAGTAGCTATTAATAACAAACATTTCTTTATATAGAAAACTCATTTCAAACACTTATTTATAGACTCGAATAAACTTTTCGTCCCACAGTCAAGCGTGTAAAAATAGTTTGTGCTTTGATTCTGCTGCTCTGAAACACGATGACATTTTCTAGGGCAATCAAAGTTAGACAAAGGGAAAAGCAAAAGCGTACTTCGCTGATGACATGAAAATTGAAACCTTTTTTTTTTTTTCGAATGGAAGCAAACTACATTGAAGTACGCAACAAGCTGTCTAATGCTTTTACTCAACTCACCTTACGCCACCTCTTCTCACCACACTCCGCTCTCCGTACTCCGCAGTCCGTGCTGCTGCTATTGGCTTTGGGCTGTGGGCCAGGTTCGTGTTGCTAATGAGCCGACTGCGTTGGCTAATTGGCCATGAGCGACGACTACAAACGAAATTAATGTGAAAATTGATGCCTTCAACTCGATGCTAGCTCAAACTTTTGCACTGTCAGACAGATGAAGCTAGAAGCTAGCATTCAAAAAGAGTCAAGCGGTTGCAAAAACATTGGTCGATGGCTCGCAACTTGTATTGCATGCAACAAACGCTGCAGCAGCTACTTAAATTACCTTTGTATACGTGTGAGTTAGAGTAAAACAAATCCAGTTGTCGTATTCATATGCAAAATTAATGCCATATCTCTCTCACTCTCTCTCTCTCTCTTTGCCCGCTCTTGCCATCAAAGATTCAACTACAGACTCCGCCTGGGATGGGAATTGCTGCAGCTGCACCTGGAGACCAGGCAAGTTGCACATGAATAAAACGAAAGCAGCCAAACAAAACAGACAGCCGAAATTTAGTTTATTAAAATTAAAATGACGAATTTTGTTTACACTTAACTTATTTTGCTTGCTAAATTAATATGAAAACTTTTTTTGGCCTTCTCATATTTTCTTTTAAAGAGAATAAATAAAACCTAGAAAAGATTTGTTTCATTATAATATTCGGATGGTATAGAAAATCGAATGCTATTCAATCTTCGTTTTTATTAATTTGAGTACAATTTTTTTTAAGTAATAAATAAAAAATTATTCTAATTAGAACGTAATTTGTTTATATGAAATGTTCTTCTTTGCTAAACTAAAGAAATCTTGAAATTAATCCGATGTCTAAATAAATAAATTAACAAAATATATTTAAATAAAGTTTTAACATTGATTTTTATTTGTATTTTTTTTTTTATTAATTATTTGAAGTGAAAATAAAAACCATTTTGAAAAATCAAATATGCTTTTTTTGAATACATCTCAGTACAGAGTAAAGCTAATATGCCCATAGCAATGCCCTTACAACACAAGCGCAACACATCCGTTGACCCGACGCCAACCCTCCCCCCACCCCGCTTCCCTTCCTCAACGAACAAACGACGCTTGTGTATGCAGCGTGACTCCTTCGCAGTGTCCTTCATTGTTGAAAGCTGAACCTTGGGAGCAATCAGTGGATTATACGCTGCTTTACAAGAGATGTGGTGCTGGCAGTTGCCCGTCACACTACTACAACTCTCTCCACGAATCCCCAGCCCCTGAATCCCGCTCCATCGAAAGATAGTGTGCGAGAGAGAGAGAGAGAAAGAGAGGGAGGAGGAGCTAGTGTCGCAATGGTCGCGTTGTATGCAACACTTTTTTGCATTCATTGTTCGTTAAGAGTTATTCATGTGTATGTGTGCGAATCTTTATACATATGTATGTATGTGTGTGTTTAAGTGTGTTTGTGTGTGTGTTAAAACATAAATTTAACTGCAAGCGCATGGAGCGTGTGACAAGGCCACAGGAATTCAAAACAAAAGTTGCAACAAATAACAAACACGCCATAAAGACAACAACAACAACAACAACATAGACATAAATTGCAGGCCTGGTCACTCTCTCCGTCCCTCTTGCACTCTCTGCTTGTATGTGAATGTATGTGTGTGTTGGGCGAAAAGAATGACAGGAAACCGGATGTGAGTGCATGCCTTTTGTGCATGCAACGAATTATTCAGTTGACATACAGGATGTGTGCTTTCTTGTTGTTGTTGTTGTTGCTGTTGCTGCTTGTGACTGCCTGCCTGCCTGCCTGTCTATCCGGCAGTCTGACCACTTGAAGGACAACCGGGCCCCCTTCCTTTTTTGGTCTTTTGTTAATTTCATAAATTTCATTATTTTTAAGCAAGCTTAAGAATCAGTTTTGGTAAATGTGTTTAAGAACGTTGACTCAAGTGTAAATCTATACAACAAAATGTTGCAAGCTTAAATTTTTACTACGCTTACTTGGCAGGAAAAAATAGCTAAGAGACAATTTCAAATAATCTGCAATTAAAAAAATTAATATCATTTATATTTGTACTTATTAACAACTATCAAACTCAATTTACAAAAAAATTTAAATGTACAAAAACACAGACATTTATGAGTACTATTATTAAATAGTTTTAATTTATTTGTTAAAAATATTTTTACAGTTAAGATTAATGGATAAAAAAATTCATCAAATCAAATATATTTTATAATTAATTTGTAAGGTAAAAATTACTAAAAACATCTAACAAAGTTCTTAATTAATATGTGCATTGATTGAAGTTGTTCAAAATATAATAACAGTTAAATTAAAGGGTACAAAATTAAAAAAATGATAAAAAAATTGTATTTATTTATTTTATTTACGTATATGTCATAACTTAATTAAATCTAAAATTATAAACTTAAATATTATAATACGTTTTTTTAATTAATCGTATTCAATAATGTTCGTAACTAATATGTTCACGCTTAACATAATTAAAATGAAAAACGACACAAAAATTTAATAAATTATTTCTCTCGGGATCTAAGAAACAATTTTACATTTCACCAATATCATTTTAATAGGCTACAAATATTAATATACCTGTACGTTTGGTAGCTCTAGCAGAAGATATCGATAGCTATTTATTAAGTAAGCTGTAATAATCGAAAGTATATCTGGTTTAAGCTCGCCTATGAAAATATTAATCGAAGCAGTTGTAACTGAACTGGCAAGACGTAAAGACGAACAATTTAAAAAGGACACACACACACACACACACACACACACACACACGCACGCTTGTAAGTAATTATTTTCACTTGAGTGCCACATTCTCTGTCATACACACACACACACGTGTATCTAAACATATTTATTTTTTTACATACATATAAATATTTGAGGCAATTTTTCAATTTTTATGTTGTCAACTCATAAATAAAAGCAGGTTGACTTTTTCCTGGTTTCGTTTTTTTGGGTTTCTTCTTCTTTTTTTTTGGGCGTAATCAAAAAGTGCGTGCCAACTAAATTGTTATTGCTTTCAAATGTCACGTATCATTATCATAATTTTTTCGCTTGACATTTTTAAGTAGCTGCCATAAATGTTTATAACTTTTACCCACACACACGCACACACACGTATGGTGTTTCTATTAACCGAGCGCCTCCTTTGCTTTATTGTACCCTAGGGAAGACCATAAGATGGAGGGTTTGGATGGTGGTGGTGGGGGGGGGGGTTTGAGGGATGTGGGTGGGAAGGTTGCCTCACACACACACACACACGTACACACACCTTGCCTTTCATTCATTCATAATTTATGGCTGCATTTGCCATCTGCCTTTCTTTATTGTTGTTGTTTTTGTTGTTATTGTAGTTGTTGACGAGTGCGGTAAGGCAAGCAATGAGCATAAAAAGGCCAAGAGAAAATGTGAATAAAAGATTGCCAAAACGATGCGGAAAGTCACTTTTAGTTAACGCGCAATTATCAAGCAAGCATTTTCAACAACAACGTTTATCAAAAAAATCGTTTTTTTATACCCTGATCCCATTAAAAATGGGAAAAAGGGTATAATGGTTTTGTGCAAAAGTATGTAGCAGGCAGAATCTGTGAAATTTTTATTAAAATCGGTTGAGAAACACCGGAGATATGCGACATTGAAGTTGTGTATGCAGTATGCAGTATGTGCGTACATACAAACACACATACTTGCAAACACTGACTGTACGCGTAAAGTATAGGGATCAGGGTATCGTCTAGTCGGGATTGCTCGACTAGAGCCTTCTTACTGGTTTTTACTGCCTTTTTTACGGCGAAAAAGTTAGTTGTAAAATTCGATACCAAAATATGAAACATGATATTATCACATAAGTAATTAAGATTTTGGCATGCATTTAAAATATTTTTAGATTTTATAACAGCTCTTCTTCGAATTTATCATGTAGATCACATAAAAACAAAAGTTAAAACCAAAAACAACTTAAGAAAATACTTAATTTTGCCTATAGAAGCTTTTCATGAATATTAAATACAAAATAAAACTTATTCAAAAAATCTTTTATCAATTTAAGCATATAATTTATGTTTATTGTACCATCACATAAGTTTATGTTTAAGTTTAGTGAAGGCAAGTTCATGTCTCAAGTCTTTTTACATACAAAAAAACATTATTCTATATCAAATTTACTTATGTTATTTGAATTTCATGGATCTTAAGCACAAAAGCCATCATTATAAGAAGAACAAAGACAAAATTCGAAATCAAAATCATTTCTATTATTATATAACAATCAGATTTTTGAATATATGAATTTTGAAATGCGACTGAGCCAAATAGATAACGAGACAATTTTGGGCCGAAATAGGGCGAACAATAATAACATGACATAAACCACATACATACAGCCAAAAATATGCCCAACATGAGAAATTATTTAGCCAACATATTGTTGTTTTTGTTGTTGTTGCTGTGTTGTTGTGTTATTTTGTTATTGTTGGTGCTGCTATTGTTGTTGGCGATTAATTTGCATAATTTTATTGCATACATTTTTGGTGGCATAATGAGTCTAGACATTTTGTTTCAATTTATGAAATTGTTATTTTATGCAATATGTTTGTGATTAGTTCACTTTTGCATAAATATGCATAAATATATGGTCTAAAAGGGCCAAATAGGCCGCGATATGCTAATACACACACACACGCACATATATTTATATATATATATTTTCAATGTAAACGTTAAAGTTGTAAACTGAAACTGGAATAAAGTAAAATGCAAAGTTTATAAAAATTACAGAGAACTGAACAAGAGAGAGAGAGAGAGAGAGAAAGAGTGAGAAACTTAAGAACTTGGCTCAAAAACATTAAAAACTAATCAAACTTTTAAATACACTTCAACCGCAGCAGCAGCGGCAGCAGCAGCAGCAGCAGCGGCAGCAGATAAAGAAGCTAAAGCAGCAGCCGCAGCCCAAGTCGACGACTTAAGGCGTTTACGCAGCTAAAAGTGGGCGTGTCCCCATTCGTACCCTTGGCACTCAATTCGACAGGCATCTTAAGAACGCGACGTCGACTTTGATTTGTTGGCCCCTTACCACACTTCTCCCTGAACCACCTCTAACCCCGAGAAGAACACGCATTGAGCGTTGTCTTTTGGCTTTAACTTTGGCCGGACTTTTGCCTTGTTGTCAACGTCAACAGAAATTGATTGCTCACCAAGCGACGCTCTCTATCGCTTCCTCCCCCTACACCCTCCTCAATCTATCTCTTTCACTCTTTACATGCGTCCCGCCTGTCCCATAGGAGCTTTTGGTTGCCTCTGTGGCATTCTCATTTCATTCAGTTCAGTTTACTTTGCGCAAAAACTTTTGTAAGACCTCTCTCTCCCTCTATCTCTCTTTCTCTCTCTCTCGCGTCTCTGGTTGTGGTTGCTGCCAGTGAATTATCCATAGGCAGCGGACCAGGAAGCGTTGCATCAACCCCCCCGCGTCTCTACACATTGTCTACGCCCAACTTTGACACAGTTTAGAAGCCAAAGTTTAATGGAATTTGTCTATGGCGTTGCTTTTGGTCGGTCGGTCGGTCGGTCGCTCGACGGAAATATAAATAAAACAGCATTCAACTTGTTTTTGAAGCAATTAAAAATTCTTTAAGACGCCGTGCGCCTTCAACTTCGACTTCGCCTACGCTTTGCGGGCCGCAAATTGAGTCGTCGTCCAATGATCGAGTTGGCACAACCCTTAACTCCACCTCCACCACCCCCCAGTTACCTCCAGTCTACCCAATTCAAATAAGCAAGAATCATTGCACCCGCTACAAGTGTAAATAAAAGTCGCTATAATAACGAAAGTTTTTATTTTCAAACCGATTTATGTTTGTCTACAACAATTTTGAGTGCTTAAACCAAACCGGCTGTAAGCAGTGCTCAAGATTTGACTGGATTATAAATATATATACTTAGACTTATAGCTCAGTGTGGTACACAAAATAATATACACCTGAAATGTTGCCTAGAAGCGCAAAACAAAAATGTATTAAAAGAAAAATCGTAAATGAATACAAAAATATTGGTTAAAAAATCTAAATTGAAATTAAATATAACAATAATATAAAGATAAACAAAGCGAGTTTTTACTTAGAATTTATTCCGTGTAACATTAATTTTTTGTTGTTTTTTTTCGTTTTTTTAATTTTGTTGTAAGAATAAATACTTTGAATACCTAAAACTCGTAAAATGAGAATATTTTGTGTGAATATTTTGTTCGATAAGATATTTGTGACAGAGAGATTTGGAAGTTGAGGAATTTTTGAACACAGTTTATTAAGTTGTTGCTTTGTTTATTTGAGCATTTAAATCGACTGGCAAAACAATTGCAATCTAATTTAATTTGCAAACGCTTAATCTAACGTAACTTGTTCAATTCGGTGTTAACATGGCGTATGAGCAATGCGGTTTGTTTATTGCCGACACACAGAGAGAAAGAAAGAGAAAGAGTGAGAAAGAGAGACGCACATAAAACGCACAATTCGCCTTGTTAAGAAGCAGACACAAAAATACACACACACACACACACACACACAAACAGGAAAAGTGGGAATCATTATCAGCACTTACACACACACACACACACACACACAAATATAGAGAGAAAGGCGCACAGGCACACAAAAAAGTAAGGGAAAAAATAAAATGAAAGTCGTTTGGAGAAAACTGCTCTTAACTACTTTCTGCACGTCTGCAGATAAAATCGATAAATTCCTTTTCGCAAAACGAATTAGGAAACTAATTGACTTGGATTTCGCTTAAAGAATCTCACATAAATCTTAAGCTTAAGCGTGATTCTGGCAGTCGACGTAGTTTTAACGTTAGTTCTCCTTCCCTCACAGCACACAAAGCGAAGTTTAACCACTTCCACTCTTGAAGAATCTTGGCAAATGCCAACTGCTTTGCGGTATGTAGAGCACTCTCGACATTTTGTTTTCTCTATACAAATACGTATATACTACGTATATTTATTTAGAATTTTAATTATGGTGCGGCGCCGCCGCCTGTTAAATGTCATTAAATGTTTCAACATCAAACCCAACCATCAACGTAAACCCATATCCCTATTTCTATTTTCTAGTCAAGTTCCTCATCATTCAGAGCCAGCGAAGCGTTGACAAACTAACAAGGCGCAAATATTATGCTCGCGTTTCCTGCAATGCCTTTCAATTTAATTTACCACACACACACACACACACACACACACACACACACACATACATACACACGTTACATTTTTAGCTTGGCAAATATTTATCCTTCCTGCTGACTCCCGGATCTACTCAGCTGTCTTGCTCTTGCTCCCCCCCTCTCTCTCTCTCTCTCTCTCTCCTTCTCTGTTGGTTTTTTTTAAAATGTGCTGGCATTTTCTGCTCGGCTTATTTGTGACTCGGCGAGGGCGTCTAAACTTGCAGCACTTCGAGCTTGCCTGAAAAATGCACAGGTGAAGAGGACTCAAGCCTTAACACTTTGACAGCCTTTTTTTTGCCTCAAAATCCCAACAACAATGTTTGGCCTACACCGAGAGATACAAAAATAACAAACTAACAGCAAAAATTCGAAGATTAATTTAATTTTTATAAATTATTTAAAGATAAGAACTTTAATTTCAAATTAATAAAAACAATATTAAACGAAATGTGTTTATAAGAATAAGGGAAAATAAAAAATAGAATAGGACAAAAAACTTTATATATGACTTTTAAGTCGAGTTTAAAAACCAACTGAATGGCTTTCGATTTGGTTTTGGTTTAATGCGTTTTGTACTTTGTACAAGTGATATTAATTTTAAGCTATTTTCTTTAAATGTTAACTATTTAGGTTACCTTTTAAAAATTATATAAATAATAATTAAAATAATACTGCAAAGTTCCTAACACAAAGTAGATAATTGCTAATATATATATATATATATATATAATACCCTGCACGCATTGAAAAAAAATGAATTTGCAAAACTTTGAGACGGCGTTTGAGACATTAAATAAAATAATGGTTAACTGTGAAGTTTTTATCAAAATCGGTTGAGAAACAATGGAGATATGGAACGTTAAAGTTAAGTACAGTATGCAGTATACGCGTACACACTACACACACACACACACACATACATACTGCAAGCACTTACAATATGCGTTAGGTATACGGTTTAGGGTATCGTCTAGTCGGGATTTATCGACTTGTTTATTCGAATTTGCATAAATTTAATTATTTTCTAAAACATATTTTTGTTTGAACAACACATTTGGTTATTAAATGCAAATATTATAATATATTTACTTATAACCTGTGCTGTATTTATTTTAACTTACATACTTTAATTCATTTTGATAGTTTCTTTATAATGAAATCAGTTCAACAGAAGTGTTTAGTTGGGTGAAATTTGAATAACGCTTATTGCTGTTTGCTCTTGAGTGTTGAGCCTTTTCGAATGCATTGCTCGAAACTAATGCAGGCAATGTCCGTGCTTTGTTAATGAGACAGAGAATGCCACAGCGCACTTCGTTCACCTCCCGCACACTCCCTTACCAACCCTTACCCTTCCAGTGCGCCCTGCGTATATCAAAAAACTTTTACATTAAGTTGCACGTTGCAGTAGCAAGTTGCAAGTTGCAAGTTGACAAAATTGCGTTTCATATTTATAAATGCATATGCAATTGCAATTTTTGCCATCGTCAACAACGTTGCTGCCCACTGCTGCTTCGTGCCTCGCTCAAATTGCAACAAACATGCAAATATATAATTTTAATAAAGTCATGGAGTTCTCAGCTTCTACTTTTAACTCAGAGCTACTAGTACCTGAGCAGGCAGCTAGGGTTGTCTGCCAGCCTGCCAGCCAGCTAGGGTTGCCAACTAGGCGAGTGAAGTGCTACGTGCAGCTGGCTCATCAAAAATGCCAACAAACCAACAACTGCGATGGCAAGTCATTTGGCACAACAACAATAACAACAACAACTAACTAAAGTTGTGCTCTCATAACTGTTGTTGTTGTTGTAGGAGGCAAGCACTTGATGTGCCCCCAAGCGACGAAGTGGGCGAGTGAAATATGAAATTTATGTAGTACCTACAAAATATTTGCCATGTAGATTCCCTGCCGTCAATGAGTGCAATTTATATGCAATTTGTTTGCCAACAACAACAAAAACAACAACAACAACAGCATAATGAGCAAGCAAATACTTGCTGGGGGGGTTGGCTGAGGGAGGGATGGGGAGGGGGGAATCCGAAGAAGAAAAATGCTGAAACCCAAGAATTGGCAAAAAGACAACAAATTAAAATTACGAGGGTGCTAACAAAAGTCAAAGTTTAAGAACAACAACATCAAAAACAAAACAACAACAACAATTGAAAGCGATAACATTTATCAAAAGTTTAAGTTAATGTCGCGCTTTTAACTTTTATTAACAACAGTTTACTTTTATTTTAATTATTAACTTAATAAAGGTTGACTTTAAAATAACAAGAAATATTAAACAACGTGACATATTCTCAATTTAGGCAACTTAATAAAGTATTCATCTTATATATATATATATTGATATATACATATATATAACTTATATCGAGTCTGCTACTTTTTGATTTCACGGCGCTGGTCGTTTTATCGGTATACCAATATATCGATAAGTTTTTAAGCTCGATATCTCATTACATTGATTGTCTATTAAACTCTTATCTCAGATTATATTGTATATTTTCATACTATTCTTTAAGAAATTGAATACTATTTTTAAAAATAAACTAACATATATTTTTTTTGTTTATTGTAAATGTTGTCAATAAGAAGAATGTATAATTAAAAATGCTTTTAAATAAAATTAAAAACAATTCCATGTTATTAAAGAAGAATTTTTTCTTAATAAAGTAATGTATTTAATTAGAAATAAATAAATTTTGTTTATTTAACACTAAGTATTTTATTTAAGTATAAAAGTCAAACTATTTGGAATGTGTGGCATTATAGAAATTTTCAAAATGTTTTGGGTTTTTGTTTTTAATTTTGTAAGTCGCTTTTTTTCAGTTGATTAACGGCACATCAGAAGGCAAACTTTACAGACGAGTTGCAACTTTCAACTGGCAGAAGCTAATAATAAAAATCCGTAACTTTTGCACGCCTCAATACCACTTTTAGCCAGGTCAAAGCAATCCAAACTGGACACGGACACCCCTTTGAAGCAAATTTATTGTTTCAATGCAAACACGCAACATATGCAGACTAGGCAAAAACAACAAAAAAAAAAAACAATATAAATAAAATAGTAGAAATTGAATTTCTATTAAACTTTGGTCGCATGCAAACGACAAAGTTTTTGCCGGCCAACTTTGGTTGACTCTCACACATGATCCTGAAGGCTGGAAGGGAAGGGAGTGCGACGTCGGTCCACCTATCGAGAGCAGCTGCTGGTCTCTGCTGAGCAGTCAAGTTGTCAAAGAGTTAAGTAGCCAATCACAGCACTCTCTGCTGCTGCTTATGCTGCTGTCGCTGACACTGTAGCTCTAGGCATGCTGGCTGGACTTCTTTTTTATGTGACGGCCGCTTTCGCACTCATGACTCCATAGAGGGCGCTGTCAACACGTCGACTTCCGTTGGACGCGTCGTTGCCGTCGGCGTCGCTGCTTCTGTGCTGTCAGCAAAAATGTCACATCTTGCACATGCATTCGAAATTCGAATTGGCCTTGCAGCTACTTTGTTTGTGTGTGTGTGTGTGTGTGAGCATGTGTGTGTTTTCGGCGCCCTCTGTCGTTTGTCGTTCACCGTCTGGCCTGTTGGCCGGCGTTATATGCTTTTATTTTTTTGCAAGTCAATAGCTTTGGCTTTTAAATTTATCGACTAACGCTTGATGCGCTTCATTTAACTTGGAAACATTTTTCAACTCTGCCCTCAATTGTCAGCCCAATGCCCCCTTTACTCCAGCCACTCTCCTTCACCCAAACCCCAAAAACCAGATGCATCCGTTTCCATTTGCTATTGGCCTCATTCCCATTCAGTCAGCCATTTGGCATTTTCCCCTTTTTAGTTGCAGCAGTTTTAGAAAATACATAGAAAACCCTCTACATAGAGATAAGTTTTGTGCATGGCAGACGTTAAGTGTCATTAAATTCTGTCGCACAATTGTTGCAGCTGTGCTAAACTTAAAGTACAGTACAACATTGCTATAAACAACAATGTTCATGCATTATAAATTTTATAAACCTTCGCGTTAAGCTACTTCACAATTTGTAAGACAGATTTTAGAACAATAATGAACTTTTTAAAACAGTTAAAAATGCAACAAATCCTTTTTAAGTTTCAGGAAATATGAAAAACTTAAAAACCGAATAGATCAACGACTTACAACTGATAAACATATGATAACATTTATATTTTATCTAGAGCAAAGAATTACCAAATCTGAAAATTATAAAAGTAAGACCCCTTATAATAAATATTAACTTAAGAATTTTAAAGGTAATACAAATATTTTTTATTATTATACTTTATAGAGATTAATTTTAAAATAAATACTTACAAAAACACATTTTTTTTTTTTATAAACAATGAAATTCAATAAAAACTAATTTCAATCATTTTTTTTATAAATAACTTACACAAAGTACAATATTAAAAACAATTTGCAAATTTACAAAAAAATATATATTCTTTTATAAATAATATTTATTTTTTGAAATAAAATGTATGATTTTTAAATTTAAATTTTTATATTTATATCAATATTTATTTGTATCAAAAAGTCACTAGTTACCTAAGCTCAACTGTAGATGGTCTTTTCGAGTTCATCTCTCTTTCCCTTACTACATCCTAAGTTCGTAAGTATTTATGTATCAAAAAGTAGGCAGGTCAGAGCTGCTAATTCCACTAGTAGCTAGTTAGTTGAGGAGTGTCGATGTCTGTGGCTAAAGTTTTAGACACACTAACAGACTCTGGACTCGAACAACAGGCAAAATAAAAAAAGAATAAGAGTAACACACATAGTGGTGGTGGGAGGGTTAGGGGGATATCGGTCGAGTGAATATCTGACTGAATTTGTGGTCCTGGTAGTATAAAGCAAGTACATTTCGTATACAAAAACTGAATGGGGCTACTTGAGGGCGATGCGAGCTTGTACAAAGGGTGGTAGGGGTCACGAAGCGGGAGGGGGAATGGGGGGGGGCTTGGAAGGTTACTGCTGAACAGAACGCGGGGGCATCCATTTGGTTATTTGCCAGGCCAGCCGCACTTCAAAACATTTTTACAACCCATGCACAAACAACAACAACTACTACAATGGCTTGATTCGTTTAGGGTGGTTGGGGGTGGGTGGGTGGGTGAGTTGTTCCTGGTCTGGGAATATGAAAGAAATGTTGCTACAATAACTTAAATGCACTGAACTGCAAAACATACAACTTCACGGTTATTTTCTCTTTAGTTAGCTGGAATTTTTTTTATTTTTTTTACTCTTATTTCGAGGGTAGACGGGGTATGTGGGCGTGGCAAAAGCTGACCCAGGCATCCACTTAACAAATATCAACTAAAATAGCTTTATATGTTGGGATAATAAAAATCCAGCTGCTGCAGCTGCATCTGCAATAGACCACAGACCAAACGATACAGAGAGAGAGAGAGAGGCAGAGAGAGACAGAGCAAGACAGATAGAGAGAGAGAGAGGAAGTAAGGGAGAGACTTTTTGCTATACCCTTCAGTTCTCTTTGTTGTTATCTTTAAATCGTGTGTCTCTCTACCTATCTCTCTCTCTCACTCTTTCTTTATAGAAGTGGATGGGTCCTTAGTTATGTGCCTGGCCGCATTTGAGAGACGGCGCTGAGTTTTGTAAGATTGTTTGCTTAAAAAGCGTATTGAGATTTAAGGCACTACAATGAAATTCAATTCGAGTTGAGCGACCTCCATTTTGTAAATTAAAAAGAAAATAAAGTACATAAATCGAGGAAGAATAGATTCTTTTGACATATTTTTATGGGCTTTGAATCGGTTTAATAACTGCAAATGTAAATAATGAATAGAAATGTGGAAGCAAAGTTTTGTTATACAATGTCGTTATATTATAGTTTGTATATATATTAAATAATTTTTTATCTGATTAGATTGTATATCTTTTGAATACGTTGTTACACAGCATTTCTTACTGTCTCAAAATTAATAAAAGTTGCCTAAAGTTGTTAATATATTAATAAAATTATTTTAGAATTTATTCGAGTTGGTATTTTTATAAAGCCGATCTCTAATTTCCTTTCAGGGCGAATCTCAGTCCAAAAATAAGTTAACATTGAAATGATCAAAAATATCTACATCTAATCTAAACAGCATTAAAAAAATAAAAATATAATGTTAAGTTCTTAATATGAAAGCTTACCCTAAATATGTTTGGTAAACATATTTAGAAACTCGATACTTAAAAATTTCAAGCCCTTAAAAAACTTCTCATGCAACCAAAAAACAAGCCCAATTTGGGGCCAATTGAAATTCAAACCAAATTGGCAATTACCTGCTGTTTGGTAGGTTGTTGAGCAGGTTATAAAAGTATTAATAAGCATAAAAGTTGCATAAACTCAAATTAAACAAACCGATGGACGCAAGGACAGACATATAGACACACAGACAGACACACAAACATTGCAATTTCGAAATCGAATGCTTGTCCTTTGTGCTCGGGTGTAAGAGTCGCACTGGGAGCACACACACACACACACACAAACACACAAACAAAGCGAACGTATAGCAGCTGGCACTTCCGGCTTGACACACACACGCACTGTTACAATTGGTGTCCGCCAGGGGGCGCCATTGCAGGCGTCATCGTTTTTGCTAATGAACTTATTTCGCATTTTGAATTCAAATGCAGACTCTACGAAATTGGCTTATTACAATCAACGGCCATTAAACAATCGATGGCGCTAATTGTAAGTAAAGTAAAGGACAGTCACAAAAGGGGCAGGTCTTCACTGTGCACGTCGACAATATCGACGCCAATTGCAATTCGAGTGCCAACGAGCTCATTAATTCATTAAAGTTTTTATAGCCCAAATACAATAAAAAAAAATACAAAGAAAAGAGAGAGAAAACGGCAAAAAATTATAAAATAAAATAACCATGCTACAATTAAATTGCACGTCCAATGGCTTTGACTATCTGCGCGTTCTACAATGCCAATTATCAAGGGCAAAATTGTCAAGAACTTGCAATTGAAGTGCAAACTTATAAAAACGAACGTGACTTTAAAAATTCGTGATATAGCTTTCCTTGAAAGGTTTTGGTTTAGATTTTGAATAAGTGGAGGGAAAACTCTGCAAAGAAGATGTATTCAACTAAGTTTTGGCTAACTGTTTGATTCTTAATCAAATTCAACTGAGTTGAAAGGTAAAAATAAGAAAATTATCGAACTACATTGAAAGTTTCACAAAGAAATAAATTGAATAAGAGTTTCGTTAATTTAAATAATAGTTTTAAATATTTCTAAGAAGAATTATTCAGAACATACCATACAAAAATTATCAAGTACAATTTAAATAATATCTTAAGCCATAAATTATTATATTGTGAGTTTGCTTTCGTATCAGACACTAGTTCTCTTTTCTGTTTGGGTTAGTTCAAATGAGCGGTTCGTATGAATAAGAGTCGTTCATTTGATCTGTTTGCAATTGAGCTCGATAGTCACGATGTCTGTTGCTCACAGTTGCGATATTTATAAAAGTTGCGATATTATACTGCGATTGTTGATGCAATCGATGACTAAATGCGATCTATTGTGTGGAGGTGGCGTTGTTTATTTTTTTTACGTACGAAGGTAAGTGTAACATTTTTTATGTACGCATTTTCAATTAATTCATTACCCGTTGGTTTGTTTTAAGCTTAGGTCTTAATGAAAATTTATCAATGCAGCTGCCTGGCTCCACATGATTCTGCTAATTGACTTGCCTAAACCTTTGGTAGCTGCTTATCATCAGTGTCTCGAATAGACTGCTCGATCAAAGAAAAAGCTGAATATGCCAGGCTACACAAAAGCCGTTGACAAAAGATAAACCTTTGACTTGGTCGAGTTTCATTTGACACCCCGCACATCGCTGCCCCTATACCCTCACGTCCTTACCAGGCGATGCGGCTAGACAATGGGGTAAGCTTTAAATGAGGCGGAGTATGTTGGCAGCATTTGGCGTTTCTATGGGGCGGCTGTGTGGGCGTGGCTGGCTTGTAATAACTCACGCCTTTTGACACAGATTAAACCAGCATAAAGACAATGCCAGACGACTGAGTGAGAGTAGAAAAGTGAGAGAGAGAGAAAGAGAGAGCGGGTGAGAGTGAGAGACGAAGGCAATGAGAACGTTGACGATGACGAGAACAAAAGCAAACTTGGCTAAAGGATTTGATGACCCTTTTCGGTTAGTGTATGAGCGTATGTATGTATGTGGGTGGGTGTGTGTGTGTGTGTACGGCTTGTGTAAATGTTATCCTTTATTGTTTGCCCGGCTTTGGCTGCATACAGGCTGCACATGCCACTAGGCGAGACGATTTCCTACTCCCAAGCTATTTCATCTCCCAACCCCAATATCCTTGACAATTGCTTGCCGGCGAATACGGCTTCATTGTAAGTGACAGTTTCTATTGTCCTACGAATGCAGCGGAAGCAGCAGGAGCAGCAACTCCTGCCAAGAGTTGGCGGATGCATTTTTCGGATTTTAAACGTCATGTTATGTGAATCCTCCCCACCCCCCCGGCTTCCCTAAACCATCTACATACATACATGATTCAAAACAGACTGCAGTTAACCCCCCCCCCCCCCCCAAATATTACTCTCTGGACAGTGCATTTCACATAAATTTCGGCTGGCAACTCATGTGCAATCTAGCCCGAGAGAACTCCTTGTCGTAGACACGACAACTCACGTTACATCCTTTCATTATTTTTAATGAATACATAAAGTTAATTTATGTAAAGCTGCCACTAACTTAATGCCAGACAATTGCCTGACAAGCAAACAGTCCCCAAATGGGTGTGGCTTAAGCACCTTACCCTAGCACCATGTCTCTTAGTATTATTCTAAAATATTTTCATATTACATATGTATATGATTCTGACTAAGCGAATGTCTGTCAGTCTAACTAAACTCTTAAGCTACATCTTTGATAGTTTTGATTAGTAAATTTAAAAATTACAAGTTCTAAAATAAATAAAATAACATCAAGACCTCTTAGTATTAAAAAAACGGAGAGCTATAAAAACCGATTCTAAAGTATTAATTAATTTATTTTGTCCCCAAAAAACTTAATAGGTAATACGTATATAAAATAACGACTACGATTAGTAATCAATTAGGTGATTAAAAGAAAAATAATTAATTGAGTTTATTATTGTAAAAAATCAAAACAATGTCGCAATTAATTGATTATTTTACCAAAAAATAATAATACCAATCTTCTTTGTGTAAACAGAGAAAATCACATAAAAAAAAGATAATAATAATGATAAAAATAATATAATAGGTTGCGATCGACTTAATAGTATTCTTGCTTGTATTTCTTCAATATACGTATTCATTTTTTAATCTCTTACAACTTCAGAAGATGTGCCAAAATATTAAAGGCTTTGAAACTAGCAAAATAAAAAAAGCCACAATATTGCCATTTTGTATCAATCCTAAACCGGATTTTAATTTAAAATACGATCCATTAAAGAAATGAAAATTAGCAAAGTCTTCTTTATAAATATTTTCTTGTTGGCAGATTAAACAATTTTGAGAGAATGAAATGTTCGGCCTTTCAAAGACTTTACCTCATTTTTTTTTTCATTTGTTCCTTGTGTGCAGTGTTTGTTATTAATTAAATGGATGAATGTGTCTTTGGTTTTTATGCATGATGTTTATGTTTTTGTTGTTGTCGTTATTGTTGTTTGTGCTGTCTCAGCTAACATTCAACCACAACGCACAGCAGTTGCACAATAAATAAAATTGAGTTGAATGACTTGCATGCTTTTGACAAACACACACACAACACACACACACGCAGACACACATTCACATGCGACATACTCTGAGGACAAAGACAGTTGTTTTTTGGGTACTGCAGATTCCGTTGGGTATGGTTAGTTGTTGGTTGCTTGTTTTAAGCAATATGTCAAGGCAATTTGGACTGCAGTTTACGCCATGCTGACCCAACTCGACCCAAAAGCAAACTTGGCTAAAACAACAAAGACAAAAACAATAACAACTAGAATATTTGTTTAGTTCTTCGGTGGGTCACAGTGCGTATGCGCAATATATTTGAAGCAAATTTATGACCTAGCATTACAAATGATTCGCTGCTTGCTACGCAACTCTTCTAAGAGCATCGTATTTATTTGCTTTTCATTTAGCAAAGCACAAAATTGCACACAAACCAACCAAAAAAAACAGAGAACACAATACGGAGAACGGCAAACTGATGGTGGTTGAGGGGGTGGAGAGGGGGAGTAGCTAGCAGTTGAGCTTCAGCTTAAGCATTTACGAAAAATAGTTACAGCTAAAGAATTGAAAATTCTGTCTCAGAGATTAGCTAAATGTATGAATGTTTTTGAGTGTGAAATCGGACTGAGAAGATTAATAGCTTATATTACAAAATATATATCTTTGTAGTTTCAAAATGACAAAATACAACTTAAAACTTTTCATATACAATGATTTGTAATATTTCTGGTTAATTTCATTTAATTTTTTATCTAACTCGTAACATGTTTTCAAGAATGTGTTTTAACTTATAAGTTCAATGAACTCAATCAAACTATTTTTAGACCTATTCGATATTCTAGAATTTTTCTCACTTTCCAAACTTAGTTTACGAAATAACCCTAACCCTTGTTTGTTAAAGCTTTCTTCGTCATCAAGCAGACTTATTTGTTTTATTTAAAAAAAAAACAGCATAATTTTAACAAACACTGGAGAAAACCTTTTGGGTTGTACTTAAACGTAAGCTTAGAGCCCATAACAATTTTCGGATTGACAAACGCACAAAGGTAATTGGACTCCGAACCAAACGAAGACTTTCTTTTATTTTTACTAAAGTTTTCTGTACCAGCAGAACATTTTTGTTTCATACAACAACATAATACGTTAAAGTTCAGCAGAATTTCACAAGTTATTTTCTTCTGTATTTATTATTAATCATATTTATAATAAAAAAGGATGTTGCAACACGAAAGAGACTCGCACAAAATAAAGCGTGGTATTTCAGCGATGTTTTGCTGTTATTTTGTATTTGTTACCTTTTTGATGTGCGCTTTTTGTTGCCATGTTTTTGGCTTAGACATGCAACATGCATAGCACATATATATTTGCCTTTAAATGCATGGAATAAAGTGAAAATTCTATGCATTTTATATGACGACGCCATTGCCAATGACCTTACATAGATACACCCACATACACTCACATACATTTTCTATTTATATACTCGCACATAGATTAAGTTCGGGTATGCATATAATATATATATATTCGCATATTAGCATGCAGATCTGCATTCAGGCATCTTGGGGCAAATTTGTCTCCGACGCATTTGCTCTCCGCCTTATTTGGCTAGAACGCACTCATCACTGTCATTTGCAATGTTCGCTTCCTATTTCCACCCATTTGACTCACCGTCCCTCTTCCCCTCTCCCTCCCCATCCACCATCTAGTTCTTGTGTCCCTTAATCCAAATGTGCAGTCAGCACGCGTTTATTTGATGGGTGCAAAAAAATAACATATGAAAATAGATAGTTTATTTGGCATGGCGAAGTTTGTATACTCTTCCAAGCAGAGAACTACTTTCTTTTTATATCCTGAACCCATTAAAAATGGATAAAAAGGGTATAATGGTTTTGTGCAATAGTATGGAACAGGCAGAAGAAAGCATCTCCGACCCCATAAAGTATATATATTCTTGATCAGCATCAACAGTCAATATAGCTAATGAACGCGTCGATCCCAGAGACTATTAGAGCTGTACACTCCAGATTTGGAACTTAAGCTCGCCTAATCGCTAGGCAGTACGAGTTTGTTTTCGATTTTCGATAACTCTTCCCGTTTTCGATATACACATGGGATCGATAACAACAAAATCTTGAATTTGGAAAACTTTGAGATGGCGTTTGAGACATTAAGCAAAATAATGACAATCTAATTTTTTACTAAATTCGGTTGAGAAACATCGGAGATATGGAACATTGAAGTTGAGTATGCAGTATGCGCGTACATGCACACACACATACTTGAAAGCCCTGAGTGTGACGCGTTAAGTATAGGCTTAAGGGTATCGTCTAGTCGGGATTTCTCGACTAGAGCCTTCTTACTTTTTTTTTTTCATATATAAGAAGCATATTTATAAAACCCGTTTTTGTGAGTTCCATTTGAATATATTTGATTATTTTTTTTTACATTTTAGTTATTATTAAAAAACTAATTACATGCTATAACATTTGAATGGAATTTTTTCTCAACAAGCAAAAACAAAAGAAAAACCATGTTTTAGAAACAGTTTTAGTTTTCTTTTTATTTGACTTCTGGGGTTGATATAAATATACCAAAATGATGGGATTTAGTCAACATCTTGTATTACTTTAACAGACAGTAATAAAATCTTAATACTCTTATCTTAGTAAGGGTATACAGAATAGAAGAGTTCAGCATGTAAATAAGCTGGCAACTAGGAATAAGAACTGGATATTCTGGCTTTATTGCTGTTGCGTTTGCATGCATAAAACATGCCACATGCCCCACAGAGTTGGTAAATTTGTTATCCATATGCGTGTGTGTGTGTGTGTGTGGGGCAAGGTGCGTGTCCTTTGGAAGTACGCTGAAGTCAAGTAGCCAACTGGTTGGCTATTTCCGTCTCATTTTCAATAAAGCTCGCAAAACAATTTTAATAAACAAAAGAAATAATTTTCAATGCACTTTGTTGTAACTAAAAAACGTTGCAAACGAGACACATGCGCCCACATTTTCTCTTACTACTGCAAAACCAAATAGACAAAAGAAAATGACAAAGAAACAGAGAGAGAGGGAATGAGAAAGAGATAGCACAAGAGATGCGATGTAGAACAGTGGGAAAGTAGGGAAAGCAATACCTAAAATTGGTCCTCCAACAACGTTTCACATAGTTGGCAGCAAAAGTTACGTGCCACACACTCACCCCATCCATGTACAACTTGCCGTGGCAGTCAAACCAACACGACAAATACAAAAAAAAAAACAAAAAAAAATACCAAAAGATAAGCAATCGAAAAACTATATTGGTAGCTGTACAAAAGCCGACTCTTAACTTACACTACAAATAAACGTTTTAAATATATATTTTGATTAAAATTAAGTTGTTGCTACTAACTAATAACTAACTAACTAAGTAAGATTGCTATGGGTTGGTTTTAGAGCCAACTAATATTCAAGGAGCTTACCCGGCGGGGCTAAGGTTCGTTTATTTTAAAGTATCAAAATATAACTTACAAATAGATTGAATATCATTTATTTCATTTATTAATTTTTCGTTTTTTCTCATATTCATATCTTAACTACCCTTCTTTTTGATACTTTCTCAGCCATTAAAAATTGGTTTAACCTTTTTTAGCCTTAAGAAAAGATATCTTTCTTTTACTCTCTTTTACTTCGTTCATTTCTATGCTACACTTCCCTTCAAACTTATATGCTCTTCGCACTCTTTACCTTTACTTTCATTTCTTGTATATCTTCCACTTAATTTAAAAAGATTTTCGGGTTTCTCTGCGTTTATGTTCATGATAACTGATATTTTCTTTTCTTAATGCCATTTTTCCAGCCTCACGAAAAAAGTTCTTCTACACACAGAAGACAAAGTTGATATGCTTGAAATACCCTATCCGTGGGATGGCATTGAACAGGAATTCTCAAACCTCTGACTGCTTTGGCCTTGCTTGCCTTGCAGCTTGCAGCAGGTTTGGGTGGTTGCGTGGTTTGCGGCCAATACGTTGCAGCAAGTCCTGTTTCGAAATTGGCTTATTTGGTATTTTTATGCGCCCCAAACACACGTATATATACACATATGTACACATATATATATATATACCCAACGACAATCAACATACACGTGAACATCCACACGCACAGTCTGCCCTATTTTTAGCCAACCCCAACCCAACCTCACTGCGCTGTCGCTAGCCTTTGTTTTGTAATTGTTTTGAAAGGGGGACGGCAGTAGGCGGCAAAAGTTAACGTCATTGTTATTGCGCTTGTTGCTGTTGTGTTTGTTGTTGTTGTTTTTGTTGCAGTTGCGATCCCAACAACGCAGCAGCAGCAACAGCAACAGCAACAGTACCAGTAGCAGGAACTACAGCAGCAGAAGGACGACGTCCTGGACGTGCAGAACGACATTAGCGGCAACTGTTTTGAGTGCTCCTTCCGTTGTCGGTTCGTTCTTTATAGTCGAACTACCCACAGACTCACAATTTTCACCTACCTAGCCTCCACTGCCCCTCGTCCATCCGTTGGCTTTCAAGTGGCATTCGAGTGGCAGCCATTGTGCACATTATGACGGAACTTTGTGTCGCAAAATGCAAATATTTGAAAGGTAATTGAATTTGAACTTTGGCGCTCGAGGTTCGCCATAGTTGTTCTTGTTGTTAGCTTGGGGTTTTTTTTTTGCCTGCTTTGCTTTTCCACACACCCCGCATCCCGCTCTCCGCTTCCCGCTTAAAGTGCGAATATATGTTGCGAAGTGTACGCTTAAAGCGACTGCTGCACACACAAATATTTGCCAATCGGCTTACATGTTTTATTTACATGAGCCAAATGGTCAACAGCCAAACAAACCGAGCTGAAATTCTCTCTCTTTCTCCCTCTCTCTCTTTATGTTTCCTGCTGTATTTGCTGTACAAATTATACACAATTTACACTCGCTCAACAAGAACAACAAACAATTGGCATATTTTCGAGACAAAAGGCAAACATATTTTCAAAAGGCATAAAGTGCGCATATGCAATTTGATCCAAACCAATCCCAAGCCCGAGGCAGTTCAATTTCTACTAGTATATAAGTCTTTCGATTGTCTGTCTCTTCGGGTGTGTCTGAAACTGAGAGTTTGTTTCAATTTGGTTCGGTTCAGGGTCGAGCAATGCCTCAGGTGCATTCAACAATAAATTGTGTTGAAAATCAACATTTATTTATTAATACCTAGACAGTCGAATGAGTTAGCCTTTCAGGCATTTATTTGCTCACTTTCATTTCATAATATTTATTTGCATTCATTGATATTTATTTGTTATTATTGCGCATTTAATTAGGCTCTGCGACAAGGTCACATCAAAATGAAAGCATTGTCAGATAATGATTGTCAGTTGTTAATATATTAATAAAACACAATAATAAAATAATCAAAGACTTTAGTTTCGTACCCAAAAATTCACAGATCACAATGTGAATAATACAATAAAAAAATATTTAAACATCACTGAATGATTGATGATATGTTTTTTGTTTCAAAACTCTGTATTAAGTTTTTAATTTTAATTACTTAACCAAAATAACTTATATATATATATATATAATGCAATAATGCAATTGCCGAACCGACTGAGGCATAATCTAATAATGTTTGTCCTAATTACTTTAGTTGCGAATGTTTGCATGATTTAATTAGAAACATAGCTTAGCATTAAACTTACTTAAAGAATTGTTCTTAAAGAATATGCAATTAAATGCCATTTACTTGGTTCGGCCATGCGTGAAAACGAAAAGACACTTAGCAAAAATGATTGCAGTTAGTTGGAAAAAAATGCTAAAGACTTTTGCAGCACTCAAACAGAAGGACAGAAAATCAACTTAGAGCACAACTTTTATGCAGCCTTGAAGCTAAAAATATCTGAGGAAAAACTTCATTTCTGTTGTGTTCCAGAAGCATAAAGAACTTGTTAGCTAGAAAAAAGCAATGCAAAGACAAAAGAGGGCGAAACAGTCGGGCGAGCAAACCGGTATAAAACTACTAACACCTAACCCCATTACAGAGAACCAAAACAAACTCGGCCCAACTGTCATTAGACGCAATAACCAAACCTAATTAGAACAACAACAAAAGGCACTTCGGTCTGTGAAAGGTAGGCGTGGCACAATGACGCATTGCACCAACAGCAACAGCAACAGCATCTGTAGTGTCTGGCATGGCGGCATGTCCTGGTTGTGCTACTCGACGAGGACCGCGTCAAAAGGCAGCATGGTAAAAGCTCGCTCTAGTGCTGGTAAATTCCTGCGGCTAGAGTTGAGGTTCACAGCGGGAAATTAAATTGAAATATAATTAAATGGCACACATTGCCGCAAAAGTGTGGCGAAAACTGTTGCTCATTTTAGTTGATCATAATTATGAACAAAAGTAGTCAGTGCAACACAAGCACAACAAGAGATAGAGAGACACAGAGTGACAGATAGAGAGAGAGAGAGAGAGAAAGATAGTTAACGAGTCAGACAGCTGATGGTTGACATTTTTTTTAAGTGCTGCACAAGCAAGCCGGCAGGCGTAGTCCTTTTGTGCGTCAAGTCAAGTGCAAGGACAACAAAGGGTTATTATAAAAGGGGCAAAAAGTGAACGGAAAATAAATAATTAAATGCAATTACACTGCAGCTAAAGAAAAATGTCGTTCTTTATACACAAATGTACAGATTTAAAAACGAAAGATATAATAATTGAAAAGTTTGTAAATATACAACTGCTTCCGCAGCAAGAACTTCGATATAGTTTTGGTTTTCTGTGAAATGTCATCGAAATCGGTTAGGAAACACCGGAGACATTTTAAAAACTAATGGTAATACACATACAAACAATATTTTAACGCATTCTTTCATGGGTTCTGAGAATAAAAATGTCTATGTTGTCAACATAAAAACTTACTTTAAATGTTTATTAGTTTTGATATAAAAGTTTCGAAGCTAGACAAAAATGCCGAACGCCCAAAAACTTGCATTAAACATATGTATAAGCGTATGTATACACTATGTATAAGTGTATAAGAATGAACGCTTCGATTAGATTTTGCTTAAAATAAAATAATAAATCAATATCAATGTGAAACATTTACTATTAAACAAATAATACTCACAATGTGTAGTTGCATAACAAAATCGAATTTATTTACATATTAACAAAACTAAAATACAAAAATAAACAGAACTTATTGGTTTCTCGCAAAATAAACATATTAGAGGTTGTGAGGTATGTCAGATCTACACATGCAAAGCATATCGGGAACCGAAAAAGCTATCAATAAATTTAAATTCAGATTTAATCCCCACATGGCAAAAATAAATGTATATGATCGAAAATGCTTCTTTCTGTTTGTAAACTTACAGCAAAAAATCATTCGTTCAATCAGTCAAATTCATTTATACAATAAGTCTCCTGATTTTGAAGTTTGGTCTTTTTGATGTTCTTGATAATTGAAGGTTCTTTTCTTTATTGGCATTAAAATAAAAAATCGATTTTAATCAAACTAATAAAATGTTTGTGATCCAGACTACAGAAATTCCCACAAATCGATAATACTATTTTTTTATTGGGATAAACTACTCATTCTTTTCCTGTCATTCAGGCGGCAATTAATGTCTCTGACACTCTGACTGTTTTATTTTTTGCGCTGTCAACTTTTATTTGGGTAGGCGTGGCTTAATTGGGCCATTGTAAATTTGACAGCCGGATTAAAGTGCCTTTGAGCGACGATTGTCGCGTAGTTTTAATGGCATTGAAATTTGTTTTCTCTGTGTGTGTGTGTGTGTAGTAGTAGTAGTAGTAGAAGCCGAAGCAAGTGACGCTATAAATGACGACACATTAGTCAAAACATTGACAATGTCTGGTCGGGACATCATCCAATTTGAATCTGTGCTGCGGCATCCAAAATATTGAAACAATATCTTAGTGGGCTCGTGTTTTTTTGACTGTGTTTGTGAGTGTGTTACATCGTCGTTTCGGCGTAAAAGCAATTGACACACACTGTGGACTATAAGGGAATGCAGGACAGGACACGCCTCCTTTGCTCCAGCCAGTAAAATCGGCCAACTCGACCGACAATGGAACGTTAAGCGTCGCTAGATTGCAATTAAAATCGATTTCCTACTTTGATCGGCGCATTTTGATTGCCAAAGCTGTCGACCGCGGCATGGACCACGCCCCACTCCCAGCCAGCTTTCATGTGTTGACGTCTATTGCCGATTTGTGTCTGTCAACGTCTGGGCAATGTAACCCGCCCCCCTCCCTTTTGGCTGCCACGCACTATTCTATTCAGCGCAACGAACAAAGTTTAATGAAATTAGAAATTTGCACGTCGAAAGCGTCAAACTGAAAGCGAATCCAGAGTGTAAAGAACCATGCTCGACTCAAAATGTATCTGCTCCTCGTCCTTCTGAACTTCAGTAATTGTTGTTGTTGTTGTTGTTGGAGCCATTACATGTCAATTGCAAACATATCATCTCCCACTACTCATTCGTTGTTGCCATGACTTCCGTCTCTTTTACTTTTTAACAAAGCTCGCATCCGCTTTTCTTCCTTTCAAATAATGTCCAGCTAAAATTTCACCAAAATACCTTTTGTCGACAGCAGCTTTAAAAATGATTATGAGTATAGAAAGTTATAAACTAAAGTTTGCACTTTAATAAAGTGCTTTAAGTTGTATAAAAAAGTAATATTTAACATCGATTCAGTCAAGCAAAATTCATCTGCAAGCATTTTCGGAAAATAATAATATAGTACTAGTAAACACGCTTTAATTTGTGACAATGTTAAGAAATCCTCTTAGTATCGTTTGATACAACAGAATGTTGTAAACATGTCATCACCTCGAAAGTCATAGAAATCCTCATGAAGATAAGAAGATATAATAGTAAAGAACATAATAGGTTACACTGCATGCACGTCAAATACATTATCATTGTTTATTATTATTATGTTTTTTATTGATTGTCACTGTAAATATTTACAAATTTAAGTTAAAATAAAGAAAATGTTTAGGTTTTATTTGATTATTGTAACTTAAATCATAAATCAACATTTATTTGTATTTTAAGCTGCTTTCTGGAAATTACTTTAAAATCTTTTGGGCAGCTTCTAATCTTGTTTTTGTTATTGTTCTTAGCTTTTAATTAAATTCTTGTTGAGTTTAACTATTCTATATTTAAAAAGCGTTGTTTCGTTGTCGCTTACATTTTCCATGCCAAGAAATGCTAAAGATATACTGAGCTTTATGGTATCAATAAGACTGGTGAAAAGTGAATACCCAAGAGTCTTTATGATTAATAATATTATTCAAACATAACTAATATTATCAATGGAAGCATCATTAGAAGCATAAGAATGGGTAGAATTGTCGGTTGTTGAGGTTTCCTTTTATATTTTTGACTATTTTATATGTATTTCTTTTATTTCCTTTTTGTTCGCCTTGATGGCAGCTAGCAAAGAAATCAGCAACTCCGTCTGGCAGTTTAGTGTTTGAGAAATGGGCTACCTGGGCAGCCGCCTCAGCCAAAAACCAAGAAGTCAAATCAATTTCAACCATTTTGCACGTTTTTGAAACTTCACCTTTTCTCATTGCCATTTCACAGTTGCTTTCTGTGGGGGGTGGTGTGGGGTGTGAGAGATGTTGGAGACGTGTGTGTGGTGAAAACGGCCAACGACCAAGCCAATAAATTCAGCTAAAGCGACGCATCAATAAACCATTAAATAGCGGTAACAATTCCATTGGTCTCGTTTTAGCCTTTTGAAGTTTTGCCGCCCTCTGATTTATGTGTCTCTGATGTCTGCGATTTTTCAAGCTCGCGTAATTTGATTTTTGCATACATACTACGTAGTACATCTAGTTACAGCCAACTAGGAATCGAAATCACCACCCGCGCAGTCCACCGATCCCATCCCATCCCATCCCATCTGCCTGCCACCTTGTTCTTGCTTCCACTCAAATGCCATTTGGCAATTTGATTTGTATCAGTGTAATGGAATTTTGTTGAGCACAATGTTAGCAGCTGCCCATCTGTGAATACATGAGAATATTCTCGGTTTGGCTCAGCTCAAGTCTTGGGATACAGACGTGCAACGTTGGCAACTTGTGACGCCACCTGGCGGTCAGATTGGCTAGCTTACATGCTTGACTTGCGTTAAACAGCAGCTTATTGAATCCTTTGAATTTCGTTCTTCTTTTTTTTTTTTAATGCTCCATATGCGTCAAAGACCAATACTGACACAAGTGTCTACAAGGTTTGTGTTTAACCTTAGTTTCAATATTATATAGTTCAATGTATTATTTCTGTAATTATTTCGTTAGTTTCTTGTTTCTACAATTAATACATTTTCATTGCTTTACTTTTCAGTTTCCTTGGACATTTCAAACGTTAAACAAACAAAGCCAAGCTCTACAAAAATAAACACCAAAAACCTCTTAGTTAGAGTAAGAGATGATTTCTGGCTCCGATTCCCGTTTGTACAGCGATGAGGACGTGTTTGAGGGGGCGAAGAGTTTCGCTACGTCAAATGCCTCTGTTCAATATCCAGTTGTGAACAAACCGCAGATCGTTCTTATTAGCTATGCTAAACGCTACGCGGATGTTGCACGTTTAGTGCGCCTCAAGTTCATTGCTCAGGTCTGTCCCAAGCTGCGTGTGGAAGCCCTTGAGCTGGCCATCAATCACGTGAAGAAGACGTACAATGTCAAGATGTATGAGGAGCTGTATCGAACACTCTGCACGGAAAGAAAGCGCAGCATGATGGGCCCGCAGTCAAGTGATGAACCTACATCCAGTTCGAGATCGGAATCGGAATCGAAATCGAATGCGCATCTCTACGATTCCTATTGGGTAGAGGATAATACAATGGAAGCGACACTGCTGCTGCAGGAACTCGATGCTGAGCTCAACTTTAAGAAATCCAATTCGGGTAGCAACTATGTGCGACGCATTCTTGAAGAGATTGGCGACTACCATGTGAAGAGTGGCAATTATCAGTTGGCCGTCAAGTTCTATGCCCGTGCTCGACCATATTGCACCAGCAGCGATAATGTGATTTATATGTTTCGTAATTTGATTCGGGTATCCATCTATATGGCCAACTGGTGGCATGTCCTTAGCTACATTGACGAGGCCAAACAGTATGCTCAAGGCTATCCAAATCTCATGGCAACGGTGCCGGCTCAACTAAGTTGTGTAGCTGGTCTGGCTAATATGGGTCTTAAAATTTATAAGAGAGCAGCGCAATGTTTTCTCTTGACACCTTTTGGGAGCTTTGATTACGATAAGATTGTGGCGCCACAGGATGTGGCTTTCTACGCGGGCTTATGCAGTCTGGCCACCTTGGACCTGGACATGCTGCATCTTGCCTGCCTCAAATCGGAATCATTTAGGCCGTTCTTTGATCTATCGCCCGACATGAGAGATATTTTGGTCGAGTTCATTGGCAACGAATTCGATAAGTGTGTAAAACTGCTGCATGGCATAGAGAATCGGGTGCGTCTGGATGTGTACTTGGCGCCACATGTCGATGCACTGTATAAACTGATCATGACTAGAATTCAGACAGGTAATGGCACAGATCGCTTGTCATTAATCGGCAGCTCATCTCTGACATCAGAAGAATCTTCATTTAGTTGCAAGCGTACTTGTATAAATTTTAAAGATTGGGATGAGTAACTGAAACCTTCGATCGATTTGACAAAAATATAATAACAATAGCACAAAATATACATTACTTTACTTTCGGAAAGTATCTTAATAATATGTTTATTTTGGGATTGATTCTTAAGACATTTAAAATTGTTAAAAGAGTTTTAGAGTAATGATAAAAATATTCTGTCCACAAATTTTGAACAAATACTTAAATTAAAAGACAAAATCATATATATATTTGTATGGTTTTCTTAGAACATTAAAATAAAAACGTCTCGTGTTTTATTAGTGTATCCGTTTAGCTTACGCGATATTACAAATAGATTCTATATTTCATTGAAGAAAAACATTGTTTGCACAACAATCTTATGCCTATTTTATATAACTCAACTTATAAACAGTTAACATATAAAAGTTCAATGTAATCAAAATATTTTTAGATTCTACTATAAGGCTTGTGGTTTCTTGCAAAATGAATACACAAATATTGCTGAAGTGTATCTGTTTGAGAGGCAGACATGTTAGAAACAAAACAAATAATGAGAAATGAACTATAAACATTTTTGTGTTATTTCGAAAACCCGAATACTAATATGACTGTTGCATGGATTGTGTTTCAAAATGTACTCATAATTCAAATTATATGGAATTTGTTGGCAAGAAATACATAATAAAATATAATTTTTAGACAAAGGGTACTAGTACCCAGCTTTCCTGGAAGGACTTTCGTCGGCTCAGTCGTTTATTTTCATTAGATGTGGCTCAAAATATTGCATTCCTAACTTTTGAGCAACAATAAACAAACCGCGCAGCAGTCGACACAAGTGAAAAAGATCTGTGATGGGCAAGAGCGGTGTCGTGGGGGGTGGGAAATTGTGGGCTTGTGAGGGGGTTGAGTGTAACTTCAATGATGCAAACTTTTTGCAGCTCTCTCTCTCACTCTCTCTCTCTCTTCTCTTTTAGCTCTGTCTTTTTGTTCTGTACGCTGTTTTGCTGGCGCACCTTTTTACAATTTTTGGCACATTTCTTGCCAACGAAAATGCTACCCCATTTTTGCTGGGGGTGGCACATTTTCCATAGATATTCGCATATTTTGCGCTGCCGCTGACAGAAAGTGGAAAGTAAGCCAGGCAATAACTATGAACACGAATGCGAAACGGAACAAAAAGAGACGGAGTTGGGAGGAGATGGTATGGTATGGGATAAGGGTGCATAAGTATGTTGTTGATAGGACGGGGCAGCAAAAAATATTTTTATGAAAAGCGTGTGATTTTTACGCTGCTCTTTTATGTTCATCTCCAACGACTGTCAACAGACTTTGCTGTGGAATGGCATTAAAAAAATTACCTGATCATGATATCTGATTTATTTTGTTGAAAGGAAGATCATATAAACGAATAAGTAAAAAGCAGCCAGGCTAGGTAAAAGATCAAAATAATATAAAATGAAAAACTATTTTTATTAAATTAATTTTTAGAAAAGTGCTCGTTAATTATCGATTTTTTTTATTTTTCTATACATTTAAGCAATTGTCATATTTGTAAATAAAAAGATTGAATACAATTTTTTTAAGAGACTACTTGTAACAAGAAACAATTTTCAAATTACTTACAATTTAAAGAACATTAATCTGTGAGCATTGTTTGTAGTTTCCCTGAAAAAAATCTCTATTAATTTTTTTTTGGCTTTTAAAGACTTAACATTTCTGTATGCCAATCAAGCCAAATTTTTTTGATTGAATTTGAGTCCTTATAAATTTTTATGTGTATCACATCTTGAACTAGTCAATATATATATATATATATTTGTTTTTTTGTTTCTCCTTTCCTTTCTTTTTATTTTGTTATTTCATTTTTATGTATTATTATTTTATAGCTGTGACAAAAGTCGGCGAGTGAAAGCGGCATCAAAAGTGACAACAACAGCAGCAACAACAACAAGAACAGACTGCATAATTAAATTTTCGTGTGCTCAGTAGAACGAACGAGCGAACTTGACGTTTACAAAGAGTAATAGTAGGGGGTGAGGTAAAGGTAGAGATGTGGGGTAAAAGTCCAGGCCAGGCAGCAAGATGGCAAGCACAATCACGCCCACCATCTGCATGCCGTTGAGCGGCGCTCAAAAGATTGACATAAAATCATGAAATATTGCGCAGTTGAAGTGATTTTTATGAACTCTTCAAAAGTAGCTGGAGACGCGTAAGGAGCCGACACTAACGAGCTTAAAGTTAGGGGACCCGGAGAAATTCGCATAGAAATATTACCAAATACTTCATACAAAAAACAGGGCCACGACAAGAACTAACAAGGAGCAGAGGACTACTTACTTAGCAGCTAAAGAAGTATGAATGTTGGTAAAATAATTTGTCTGCGATTGTTTTTTTTTTTAAAAGATAGCAGGTTAAAATTAAAACGAAACGTCAATAAAAATGCAATAATTTGAAACTGTTTTTAGATAATAAAATACAATTTTTAGTAATGATAATAACAAATAAAATTAATAAAAAAATTATAAAAAACTTTTAAAAATATTTCGTATATATATGAGCAACACAGTAGGTCGTTGCAAGTTGTTGCAACAGATAAAAATCAATCGGTAAAAAAAAGAAAGCCTTGTCTATTTATCATAAGATATTGGTACAAAATTTAAGAAAAAGAAAAAATGCAAACAATGAACCAGGAATATTAGCTTAGATATTTTTACCATTTCCAGTAGAGATTGATTTTTTTTGGCACTCAGCTTAAATCGGTGAACTGTCTAAAGACTAAATTTAAGAAATGGTCCGTTTTTCTAATGACTTATATTGTTTCGCTTTGATTAATTTTTTTGAGTTTGTATATATTTTTTAATATTTTTGCTTTTATTCTTTTGACACGCTAATAAAAGCTGTCTGGCACCTGGGCAAGTCGCCGCTGACCCAACGAATATTTAGCATCACATCTTGGCCAACTTTGGCCAGACATTTTGTTTTGAGTAATTCTTTTATAATGCGGAAGGAAGCGCAAAACAACAGAGCGCAGCTACTTCCGCTCAGTAACAAGCAGGGCAATAGTAGCAGGGGGATTGTAAGATGCGACTTAAGAAACTTTAAAACAAAACTGACCTACGCGCGCTTGGCTGGACAAAAGCGGTGTTTGGCTTAGAGGCGGCTGGGGTTGGTGTTGGGGTAAGGGGTGGGGTAAGAGAAAGATAAATTGCTGCAGTGTTTAGTTAATACTTGTGCTCCTGAACGATTTGCCCTACCCAACTCATCCAGGAGTATACGATACTTGTTGGGTCGGTCCTGCACGCATTCAATACGCGCGCAGCAAACAAGAAGGCAAAAGACAGAAGCAGAAGCAAAAGCAGAAGTAGTAGCAGCTGCCTGGACAAGTTTATCTTTTGTTACATTGACTTCCGCTAAAAGATGGTAAACTAGAAAACATTTTTTGCTCTTCCAGGGCCAGAGCAAACAGGAAAAGTTAAACAGAAATTAAGCGCAGCCGGGCCAAAGATGTACTAAACAAATAGCACTGAGAAAAATGCATTTAGCGCATGATTGGCAAAAAATAGTCAAAAATAAACCAAATTAAAATAAAAGTGAGTTGCAATTCTTTCAACCCTATTGAGTTAAGATATATGTGTGTATTTAAGGCAACTCTGCTGTCGCTTTGTTGAAATTCTCTGTAAAATTTCAAAATAAATGCACACATATTTTATGTATTTCCTAATGTCATGCTTACGAAAAGGGAAAAATATATTGATGATATTTTGAAATATTCATTTATAGGTAAAATTGTTTCATTGTGCCAGCTGTCAAGTTGTCTAAAATTTAACTTAAGAACATGTTTTTAAAAAGTAACTATAAATTGAGTATGGCTGGATCGCAAAAGGCAGGATGCCAAATCGTAATGCAACTAATGAAAATTGGAATCGTTGCTGTCGTAACCTACTACTGTGCCAAATGGGTTATTAGCTCCATAGATCCGACGACTAAGACCAAAAAGAAGGCCAAAGATCTGGCAAAACTGCAGATGCAAAAGATTAATGCGATGACAAACAATGAACGCAATTTAAAGTTAAGCGACTTCAATTGCTATGAGCTGATGATAGCCTCGAATCTAGTTGCACCAAGTGATATTGATGTCAGTTGGTCAGACATTGCTGGATTGGATGATGTAATACAGGAGCTTAGGGAATCTGTGGTGCTGCCCGTGCGTCACAGTGATCTCTTTCAGCGCTCTCAGCTCTGGTGTCCGCCAAAGGGTGTACTGCTCTTTGGTCCACCGGGATGTGGCAAGACGCTGATTGCCAAAGCGATTGCCAAGGAGGCGTGCATGCGTTTTATCAATCTGGATGTGTCGCTGCTAACGGACAAGTGGTATGGCGAATCCCAAAAGTTGGCCGCAGCTGTCTTCTCTCTGGCTCGCAAGCTGCAGCCGTGTGTCATTTTTATCGATGAGATTGAGTCGTTTTTGCGCGTGCGTGCAACAGGAGATCATGAAGCGACGGCTATGATGAAGACCCAGTTCATGATGCTGTGGGATGGACTGATTAGCAGCAATAACAACAGCTGTTCGGTGCTAGTGTTGGGTGCCACCAATCGGCCACAAGACCTGGACAAGGCCATTTTGCGAAGAATGCCAGCACAATTTCACATTGGGCCACCGCTGGAACGGCACAGATTGGCCATATTGCAGGTGATCCTGCAGCAGGAGCAACTGCATCCATCTGTGGATCTGAAACGCTTGTCTAATCTCACGGTTGGCTATTCGGGCTCCGATCTGAGGGAGCTCTGTCGTCATGCCAGCATCTATCGCATGCGTCAATACATGCGAAATCTTTTAGTTGTCGAGGGCAATGCAATTGAACAACAGCTCGTGGATGAGACTAAGCTGGTCATTAGCATGGATGATCTATTAAAATCTTTGTTAACTATGAATATGTCCAAGGTGCAGACTGCCAACCCTGCCTGTGTGAACAAAACTATCGATCTTGATTAATCGAAAAGCCTTATTATTTCGGCACACTTCCCGTTGCTGTACATCGCCTAATTTCCATTTTCTTATCGATTGCGAAAATGTACTCAATTGTTTCAAAATTTTGAACCAAGGATTTTATGTTTATTGTCTTAAATTTTGTGTGAAAATTCTAAATAAAATGGCGTGCTTAAATGGAAGGAATGGCAAAAATATAGTGAGAGAATTTCTTTATTTTTATGACAAACGCTGAATCGTTAGTGTACTTTGCCATTAAAAATCTATTCTCAAAATAATAAAATAAATATTATATCATTATATTTGTTAGTTATTTGACCCACTTGAGTGTCGATGTGTTAAAGTTTTTCTCTCAGTGCTTGCTTCTGCTGTCTGTTGTAACTCTGCTGCTTCGCTGACCAGTTCGCCTTCTAGCCTATACAATATTTTTCAGATTTCAGAGCATGTTTGAATTCTTTTTGCCCATCAAGTTTACTCTGTAAAGAAGAGAGCGATTGAAGGCAATATAGCGGGAGAGAGAGAGAGAGAGAGAGAGAGAGAGAGAGAGAAAGAGCGAGAGAGATGGAGAGAAAGAGGAAGAGGACGAGAACAAGAGCCGAGCCAACAAGAAATCAAAATAACAACAGCTTTGTACGACAACAACAAAAATCTTTTATGTTAAATTGAATATTCATAAGTTGTTCCACACAACACAACAACAACAAAAGCAGCAAAAGAAGCACTAGGAAAAAGTAGAAGAAGAGAAACAGCAGCAGCAGCTCTGGATAAAGCTTAACTGCTAATGTTGTTGTTAGTGCTGTTGTTTGCTTCTGTTGTTATTGTTGTTGTTGCTGGTTGTTCGGCACTGGCAGTTGATTGTTTTTGTGTGTAGTTTTGTTTGGCTGAGTGAACCTGTAGACACTTACACACGCACACACACACACACAAACGCGTGTACACACGTACGTTCGTATGCAAAAGTTGCCGTTGTTTGCTATTTTGTCATGCAAATTGTATTTATTGCGGCGAAAAAGCAACAACGGCGGCAGCAGCAGCAGCACCAGCTCCAGCAGCAGCAACAGCAATGGATGCAACAACAACTGAAAGACAACGCCGCGCCGTTGTAATTGTTTGCTATTTGTCATTGTATATGTGAGTGAGTGCGAGTATGTGTGTGTGTGTGTGTGTGTGTGAATGTAAACAAGAAAATTGACTGCCGCTGGCATCGGAGCCTGGGCAACACGCATTTCTCTGAAATTCTATGCAGCGAACAGCAGCAACACTCCGACAATAACAACAACTACAACAACAACAACAAAACAATACAACAAAAGCAAAAACTCCAGCTACCATATAGACTCTAGCATCATCATCATGATTTGGCAAGTGAAGTTCGTCTGTCCATCAAAAATGCAAAACTCAAAATATTCACGTTTTCGTTGCGCTGAAAAGTATGCTACAATAAGCTGCAAGCAGTCGAAAGCGCATGCAGTTAATTGCATTAATGAGAAAAAAAAGGAAAAGATAGAGTGGAAAAATGGGCAACTGGTCTGCTGTTAGCAAAAAAAAAAACACCATGGGATTACCTGAGTATTAGCATTAAGCTGAAAGCTTTGACGTTGAAATTATTAAATATTCAAAGTCTACTCTACAGACTGTATAACATAAAATATATATTTTTAAAATTTATTATAAAAAGGTAACCTTTCAATTCCATATATAATATTTAATAACTAGCTTAGGATCTTTGACTTGTCTGTTGCGTATATTATTTTCTTTTTGTATAGATAAAGAAATTTATTATTCAAATAAAATATTTAAGTGAGCTTTAAACAAAAATAGTTATAGTAGTTTTATAGTAACCACTTTAAAACTATGCAGAAATTCTTAAGACAACTCCAATTAAGTCAAAAGAACACATTCTTAGTTTAATATATTTGCGTTAGCCGGAGAGCTGCACTAATTTGATTTGAAGTCGCAAAAATTTACGATTGCATTGCGGCCACTTTGGGTTTATGTCGCTGTCGTAAAACCGTAAGAACCCGTTGGCCAGATGAGGCCACTCAGTTGCCTGCTAAAAGTCATAATTGTGCTGAAGACGAACTTTACGAGAAATGTTTGTGGAGGCTTTTGCTTGTGAGCCACAATCAATTTACATACGCGGCGGCAGTCATATAAACAGTCAGTCGATAAATTTTAATGCAGCACACGCAGAGAAATCCTTTGCAGGCTAATTCCAACTTGGCTATTAACATAATTCTACCCAAGAGAAACGCAGAAAGAGAGAGGCAAACAAATCCATCAAAGTTTTTGAGTATCTCCACTTGGCAGGCAGCTGATGATGCTGATGAGATGATGATTGCCATAGCGAATCCAAACTAAGACTGAGAACCTGAATGAGTTTGAGTTTGAGTTTGAGACTGGCAACGTGTGCCAAATAAAACTGAGAATCGTAAAAACGGGCCACGAATCTTATTTAGAAGTTTTCAAAACAACTGACACAAAACTTATGAGCACATTTTAAGGATTCATTGGGAGCAAATGATTATTTAGCAACCTTTCGAGTGCACACGAACATTTATTCGAGTTGTCTGCAAGTTTCCGATTGTTCTTCACAATATATTGAGCTAGAAATTTTTTCAGGTGTGTCAACTATTATGCCAGCTCGGCTTATAGCACAACCATCTTTATGTGTTTAAATTTGTCAGAGACTCTTTAAACGTTCGACCCAGCATCAATTACTCATACTTCGAAAAATAATATACACATATGTGTTATAAATTATTCCTACTTAACTTTTCACATTTAAAACGCTTTCAATTATGTTTTATTATTCATACCTTGTACTTGGATTTGGCTGTTAATAAACTGTATTATTTATGTGATCACTCTTTCTTTATATGAATATTTATATATATATATATCTGTGTGTGTGTGTGTGTTAGTACGTGCACAATCACGCTGACAATTGTATGCAACTAATTTTAAGTGGCTTTTGTGCATTTTATTGAATTATTAATTAACTGCAATTGTGTAATCAAATTGAATATTACAGCTGTCATCGAGTGGCCAAAATAGTACTGTCATTAAATTCTCTTAATTACATTCATAATTTAATTGATTTAAATGTTGCGGTTGCCACATTCCATACCCTTCCTCTTTCCCTTATCAATGTCCAACTCATGCATTGGCTTAGAATAATTCCTGACGTTTTGGCATTAATTTAACTTTGCATTGCCAACTTTAAATAATTTAATTGCAAATGTCAAAAGGTTTCTTTTTTATTTTTTGCTCTATCTCTCTCTTACTCACTTATTTTGTGTATGTTTTTATTTTTTCTATAACTAACTTTATAACGGCACATTAGTCATGCGCCGCCTGTTAATAAATATTAATGGCCAATAGCCGCTCAGCCAATTGCTAATTTAAGCCATAAAATTGCAACAGCATTTGCATTAAAATTCCCTGATTTATAGCATCGAAAAAACAACAACAAGTTCATTTTAAAAAGTGGCAAACAAAAAATTTAAATGGAAAAAACAAAAACCGGCATGCGTGCCAAAAAAAAAACAAAAAATATATATAAATAGCAATTAATTATTTAGCAGTTAACGTTTTTCAAACGGCAACATAGACGAAGTTCGCATGCTCTACAATTAATTGAACGACGAGCGAGAAAGATTTTTAAACATAAAATTTATTTTTCGTTGAATTATTTACTTGTAGAAAATATAAATAAATAAATGTAACAAAAATAAAAAATTAATAATAAAAAAAAAATATCTCTTTAAGATAAACATATAAGTTCGAAATACGAATATTATAATTAACATTTTAGGCAATTAAAAAAACCTTTCTGATTAATATTATTATATCAACAATACATTGAAATAAAATATTAGGGTATTTGAATTTCTCAGTTTTAATGTTTCCGATGGACCATTTATTGCATTTGTTGCACCCATTTGGAAGACTCCATGTCCTTTGCTGTTGCCGGTCATTAAATGCATCTGTGTGCAGCGAAAATATAAGAGAAAAAAAAAATGAAAGAAAGAGAAACGCAAAAATCGTTAGAAAGATACTGAATCCAGCTTGTGCCCAGGACTGTTGGGCTTGAAGGGAGTGTTATGGGAATGGAGTAGAAGCAGTAACGGCAGAGGAGGTGCTAGTTCCGCTTTGACCATTTCTATTTCCTTTGGCCATTTGTGGAATTTGCATATTTCATGCCACAATGTATAATATTCATATTTATAAATCTTTTAACTGCACAAAACACAAACGGGACGCATCAAAAAGCCAACGGACAGAAGTGAAAAATGTGCAAATAGGAAATGAAAATGCTTGGGAAAAAAGAAACCTACAAATACACACACCCACACAATATGAAAAATAGATGAAAAAAAGAAAACAAACAAAAAAAAACAACAACGAATAATATAAAAATGATACAACAAGAAGAGAAACAGCAACAAGAATATTCGCATTCACACTTTGCGCATAAAAAGGAGACATAAAAATGTGTTGCAACTCTGAGCTGAACTGAACTGAACTGAACTGAATGAATGAATGAATATGACTTCACCACACACACACACACACACACACACACAAACATACAGCAAGAGGAAAAGATTCAACAGCAGCCACACAATAAAAATATTCGCCTCTTATAGTTATGGGCAAGCTGAGCAGTTCCTGGCACGGCGCTGTGATTTTTCATTTGGCCACCGGGCTGAGACTGCCTCCGTTTCGCATCTCTGTATCCGTTTGGCCACGTTCACGTTCCCGTTCCCGTTCCCGTCCGTGTCTGTGTCCATGTCCGTCTTCAGCTATCGACTCCGTCCGGGGCAACAGTTGTGTCAACGACGTCGGCCAAGCCGTAAGAGCTAAAAGCCAACGCGTGCCGCATGCAACTGCAAAAGTGACCAAAAGCTGCAGAGGAGTGAAGTGATTGTGTTGCAAGGTGAAGAAAGAGAGATGAGGCAATAACAGAGTAGTTGAAAGTTGCACGGAGTTGGCCAACAGTCGACGCTCGGCTGCATTTATTAAAAATTTTGCTTAGCTTTTTAGCCACATGCAATACTTTTTATTTGGTTTTTTTTTCTTTTCTTTTCTCTTTTTTTTATTCATTTTTTGGGGCATATGAATAATAAATTCGTTTCACAGCTTGAACGTTTTTTCTAACTCCATAAAAAACTCACTTACACAATGAAGGTGAAAAATGAGGCAAGGCGCTTTGAAATGCTCTAAAAAAATACTTATAAAATGTATATATTTTGTGAATTAAATAAATTCAGTATTTGTTTTTTTTTTCTTTTTCTTTTTTAGAGTACTTGCTTTATTCCATTTTAGCTTTATACATATTATGTTTAATAATAACATAAACCAAAGTTTGATAATATTTGCTTATGCTTCTCCAGTTATTTAATTTAACAAAAATCCATAAACAAATTGCAAAATATCTAATGGATAAATTCAAGAAAAAGAAATAAAAAAATAAAAAATAATAATCATAAAAATAATACATTTATTTTCCTAAAATGTAGATTTTTAAATGAAGAAGCTAAGTCTTCTTACGAACAATCTTTAAAGTCAAAACATCAACACTAAAATAACCAATTGAAAGTTGCAACTATTGAAAATTCGTTTAAATGATGAAGTGAAATAAATTAGAAAAGGAAATAATAATATTTTAAAACAAAATGCATACAGCTGTTAAGCTTATAAATCTAAAATTTAATCTGTGTATTGATGAGATTTCAAATACTTTCAATTACAAACTCATATCATCATTTTGTCAATATATATTCTACTTTCCCTATGTCCGATTTTAGTTATCTGTCTTTATGCATGTCAGAAAAAGTATCTCTTAGTCGGATACTATTAAACAAAAAGGAGCATTTGCACTTTGCTTGTGTACTTAGAATTTATATATGTGTTTGAATTTTCTATTTACTTTTTATTTGAGTGTGCAGGCATTTTAATTTTTGACTGACACGCGTTGCAAAGTCGCGTGGCGCTGCGTGTGACTTTCTGCTTGCTGTTGAAATTAGCGTGACATTTAAGCAAACACATACACATAGCAGCTTTATTTACTGGTGTCTAAATTTGAGGCGTTGACGTTGCATTTTTGCAGCAGCAGCAGCAACCATTGGCATTGGCAACGGCAAAAGTTGCAGACGCTCGGTAAAAACTGAACGTGAATCCAAAGGATGCCCATTTCACAGAAAGAGAACGAAGAACCATTTGCTGGTTGTCGTTTGCCATTTGCCGTTTGGGTAGCTGGAAGTTTCGAAGGTGCCCCATTGCAGCATTCTTCGCACCATTCCTATTTTGAGGCAGCTTGTCATCAGCTGCGCTGACAGGCTACAAATTTGCCAAGCATTGCGTATGGGTTGGGTCTTTCGACAGAGTTCTCTTGCTCCCCGGCGTCCTAATTAGCATTGACTTGATGCAAGTTGTATAAGCTTTTCCTTTTCCTTGTGCTCCTGCTCCTGCTTACAGTGGACGCTTCGTTAGCTGCGCATGGGACTTTGTCTGTGGGTGCACATGCAACAATTATGCAACATTTAAGCGCATGCATCCAATTGACACTGGCAATGTTCGCGTATATGGGATGTGTAAGCATGTAGTTAACATTTTTTCCACTGCCTAAGCGTGAAGCAAAGTGAACATATTTTGTTCTGTTCATAACTCAATTTAAAACTCGTTTAAATATTCTTTTCTACATAGATCTTAAACATGCAAAATGAACTGTTCTATGATAATTCAATGACAATTTCAATACAAATTAAACCAAATTTACTATCGATCTGGAACTCAGATAATGTCTGCGATTACGTACGTATCTATAACAGAATATTTGATGGCATAAGCTGCTTGTTAAATATGCTCAAACACAAGTGTATCAAGGAATGGAAAAATAAAAAAAAAAAACAAATTAAACAGCTAATTTGGGTGGCTCGAAAAAAAAATGGAACAGCATTCGAATTAGCAGTCGAAAGTTCACACAAAGCGAAATTAAAAATGAATTGCGGAAAGTTGTAAGCCAAGTAGGCGAAAGTTTTAACCAAACCCCTCTCCCAAACACCCCCATCTCCCCACTGTATATATATATATATATATCGCCCCCCCTCTTATAAAACGCGCTCACACAGCACAAAATTTTTAACGCTGACTTCATTAAAAATAAAAGGAAACGAAAAATTGCAAGCAAATTCACGACTTGGCAAAATGAATGAGTCTGGCGGACATGGGACGCATTTGCAAGTGCTAAGGCAAGAAGGGTGCGGTGGGTGCGGTGCGTTGCCATCGATTGGTTTCAATGCTGGGCAGAGCCAGAACCATCAGCTAAGCCAATAATCATGGCCTGCTCGTTGGCCAGGGATAAAATAGGGGGGGGAATGCAGAGCGGTCTGGCAAGCGGCAGCTAATTTATTACGAGCATTTAACAAGCATACTCCAGGGAGGCCGCTTTGATTTATTAGGTGTGTGGTTCCTGTGTTTTTTTTTTATTTTTTTTTATTTTCTATTTTTCTTTTTTAAAGAGAAACTTGAAAAAAATCGGAAGAATGTGGCCAGAAACAAGAAGCCGGAAATGTCCAAACACTAATGTGAATGTAATTTGTAGTTAATGTGTGTTGCCCAAAAATGTGGGCAGGGCAGGGCAGGGCAGGGCAGGAGCCTTGCTCCAAATCAACTCTCCTACACGGGCGTGTTTTAATTGCTTAAAATGGGAAGTTGTTGAAGCAGCTTGAAAGCCGCTTTGTAGAACTGTTAATAGCCCACGAAAATGCCCATCAAAGTGTCCGACTACAATTTATGGACTATAAACTTCTTAATAGAAACTTATTATCTTAAGCTTTTTTATTTTTACTTCGTCTTGTAAATATGGTTGCTGCTTAAGTCGAACAGTTTCAATAATAGGTATTTAAAATATAGGAAAACAGTTTTAAATACGGTCGAATTCTGAATAATTTATTAAAATATTAAGTCTATTGCCCGTTTGTTGCTGCCTGTTAGTAAGGGAATACTTTAGTTCATAGGAACGAAAAAGTGTCTTTTGATCATTTTCGATTTTTCACCTATTAGATAAATTATTGCTGATCCATTTATCCTCTCAAAAACTTTGAACCGTCAGAATTTTAACGGTTAACTTATCTGTTCAATATTTATTTTTTATGTATAGAATATGGGTACAACAAAAATTAACGTGGATAGCAACAAACAGTCTTTTGAACTATACAAATGATGTTTGCTTAAATAAGAAATTTTAAGTTTGTGTATAAGAAATGTTGAACAGATAAAGTTCGCATAAGAAAAATACCAATTTAAAGTTTTTGATGTTATTTATTTAAGTTTAAGTGAATTTTTTATACCTTAAATAATAATTATGTGTGAAATTGAATGTAAATAAAAACTTGCTGCTCGTATAAAGCTTTCACTTTGCTTTTCGATATTTAATGTTTAATCGCATTCGACACTTCAAAAGTCATTCTTCGTGTTCTTTACTCCCTTTCACTTCCCCCTGCCACAATCCAGACCCCTTTGTGTCGACACCCGTCTTTGGTTGTTTGACCGCCGCGCCGTTCGGCTGTGTGCGACTTTGCCATTAAAGTCCATAAATCACAACATAGCATAGAAATAAATCAAGCCTTTATTATCAACACATCGCAATGCTTGTTATCGAAAGGGTTATTTATAGTTCTCCTGGGAGACAGAAACAGAAAGAGAGAGAGAGAGCTGAGCATGCCACGTGTCTGTGTTATTTTCAATCGTAGAGAGACTTGTTAATATTAACAGAATTAAAAGTCCAGCTCAAAGTTCAAGGTTATAACACTCGACCCAGTCACTGACCACACTTCCCTACTTTTAGTAGCACCGACAAAGTCTATTTAAATGCTTGCAGACGCATGTAAACGTGTGTGTGTGTGTGTGTGTGTTGTTGAGCACATAAATCAAATCGCATTATTTGCTCATAAGTAGAATTCTAGTGAGAGCATTTGCAGTGCACTAAAGCGTCGCACGCTCTGACAGTCGCAAAAGTTGAAGGTTCATTTGCTCGCAATTGAAGTGGCTGTAAAGATTGTCGACTGTCGAGTGTTCTCACATGCCAAATGAATACATCATTAGCTGCATGAAATGTTCTTATGTAGCAAACAAATACACACTGACACACATACAAACCCAAGTGGCCAAGGCTGACTGACTGGCAACGAATATGAGACTTGCTTTCCGTTCATTGAACGCAAGCAGGACGCCAGAGATCCTTGGCTTTTCCCGAAGCTAACGCCTGGTCGACTAACTATACGAGTAGTCCTAGGCAGGCTACTTAAACTTAAACTGATTAACTTTCAAGTACTTATACAACTTGTTTACTAATTATGTATGTGTAGTACAGCAACAAAACTTTCCAATCGCTATACTCTATTCAGCATACAGCAATATATATGCAAATATATTCGATGCCATTTGGCTTGAGTTAAAAGAGAGTCCAAACAGAATTTAAAGTTGACTTAATTGCCATCAACACATCAAACAAGAGAGCAATTAATAATAATTAAATGAAAAAAAAACATTAACGAACTTCAAATAACTTTGTTCAAACGAAAGGTATATATAAGATGTTTTACACTCGATTTATATAGTTTCTAACGATATAATGATATAGGGGGTGCCTTAAATGAATTTCGTATCTGTAAGAAATTAATTTGAATACTTTAAGTAATTTTTGTGTATTCAACGAAATATGTTGATTTACAACGGTAAGGGCTACAGTCCTAAACTATTTTGTAAACTCTTTATATGTTATGCAGTTTACATGTTGTGGCACAAATGTCAAGAACATATATAATGCTCAACTCTTGATAGTAGCTTAATGAGACCGTTTGCAGTTAGGGTAGCAATTATATAAAGATGCTTGTCGAATCGGCATGGCAAGTGTTTGATAAGAATATTGCCATGGAAATGGCAAACGTAATACACTTAAACATACACTCGCACACATATATCTATATGTGTGTATGAATGTATAAATGTTCACTTCAGTTACCTTTTGCCACACAGAAAATCTCGCATGATAATTTACCGTGTTTGTTTTATAAGACTATTAGGAGCTGGAAAGCAATTAAGGTTTGCCAAAAGGCAAGCCAAGTATATTATAATTTATGAGCTGGTAGCTAGGTGGGCGTGTCAATTATCTATATATATATATACTTATATAAGTATATATGTATCTAGGTATGTACGAATGTTTGCGTGTCGTTTCTAGGCAGCTTGTTGACAAGTAAAATTGTGGCATAAATTCTACTCAAGATGCTCAAAAATAATAGCAATAAAATTATGCAAAATTAATTTTTAACCTTTTTTGCGGGTACACCAAAAGAAACGGGAGGAAACTCTCACTAATTTAATAGCTAGTAAATAATTAACTATTTGTATAATTTTCATTAATAAAGCTTCATTTAAAAACTGAACGGAATCGACATTAATTATTTTTAAAACATTTTTTTTAAATTACTTTTCTGCTCAGCAATAAAAAAAAAACATGAATCTAATTGATTTAACAACTGTCATTAGCTATGACAGTTTAATTTCCTTTCCCGCAAAATTTTCATTCCGAATGCATCTAAAATAAATTCAAGCAGTTCCGGTTCGCGTGTATTGCACAAACCTAATTAGCACGGCGGATAATGTCCTGCAAAATGTATTCAATACGACAATACGAGGGGGAAAAGCGGTTGCACAGTTATCAATTTTAGTATTCGACAGTTAACTAAATTAAAATCGTTATCGAAACAACACAAATGCTTTGATCATCATTCTTGCATCTCGCCAAAGGAAATCCGTCGCTGAGTTTGGCGGCGACTTTTCCTTTTCGCAAATTGAATTTTTTTGCATTAAAATTGTTTCCTGCAGCAGTATTTAAATATTTTAATAGCTTGACAGATTTTGTCAGCAAATTGTACAGATTTATTTATATATATTTTTATTTTGAATGCCAGTCAAAAGTAAAAATAAAATGAAATTAATAATTGAAGAAAAATATTGACATGTCGCTAATTTTATTCTAAAACCCGACCCAAACGATTTATATTGTTTGATTTCTCACCATTGAATTTTAAAAGAGCTAAAATCAGTTAATAACAAAGCCCACTTGGCCCACTTTGAACCCTTATGCCATTTGCTTAACGAGGCTGAAATTGAAATTTGCTTTAAGCATTCAAGCAAATTTGGGCTTAATTTAAATGCCAAATGCTTGAGCAAAAAACAAAATAAAACAAAAAAAAAATTAAATCTTTGCAGACAATTGAAAAAGTAACGGACCGAAATGAAGTGCAAATACAAAAAGTGTTGGCGAGTCGAACTACAAAATCAAAAGCGATGAGAAGAAGGCTAAAGCAAAGGAAAATCCAAAAAGCAATCCAATAAATCACACCTTTGTCACTCAATGCGCCTTCGTTTGGTTTTTTGTTTTTTGTTTTCAATTAAAAGCTGAAATGCTACCTTCGGAATTTCTTTGGCCTTTCGTCGGTCGTTGGCGGGACATGTAATTAGTTGACAAAGGTGTCATTCGGGGGCTTAATTGAATTTTTATCTCACCTTGTTCTTAGCGCTATCCCACTGAAAGGCTTCAGTTTGAACTCAACTTTACTGAAAACGCGATCAGACAAAGCGACACACAGTCAATGACATCAGCAGACTTTCGATAGCTGTGTAAGCTCATACAAAATTCGCCCCTTTTTTATAATTAAGAAATACATTTTCATTATATGATTAAAGGGAAATTGAAATTGGTTTGGTGAAAAAAATGGAAATATACGTAAATGAATTTTTGTTGTTCAATGGAAAGCGAGGAATACATTGATAGAAAATAGATTTGAAATAATAAAGTATATATAATTGATTTGGAAAAACAATAATAGTAAGTATTCAAACACAGACGAACAACATCTGTCTCGAACAGCTTTTGATACCTGAACCATAATCTCATTTCAGAATAGAAGTAACACAAGATACTCTAAACTTAAAGGGACATGGAATAATATTTTTTATTCTTGTCTTTATTCTACTCGAAAGATATAACCAGAACATTTTTTCTTTCTTAACTGTAAATAGCACAAACCTCTCATTGAGCTATTTACTTGTAATTTCACGAATTTTCTTACCATTTGTTGAAAAAAAAAATGTATGTTTTAAATAATCGCACCAAAGAAGTATAATAATAATTATAGTTCAAAGAAAATCAATTTTTTTCCTCTAAAATAGCCTTTTTTAAGCAAAAAGTAAGACATTTGCACTGTATATGATAAAAAGATGTATGTGAGTGAATTAAGATGTATATGATTAAGCCGAATGTATTGAAATGTACATATCAAAAAACTGTTGGCTCTCATCTTTTTTGTTAATTACGTTGTAGCAATGAAAGTTTTACTTCTAGCATGTCGTTTATTTATATTCATAAGCCCTTAGAGCTTTTAGAGATTGCTCTGTAACAACCGTATCCAACAAACATTGAGGCCTAATTATAATCTTTAAACAGAAAATGTACACATACTTCTTAAAGGCCTTGGAATAATTGCTGGCATTGTCAATTTGTATGGAGCAAAGACTGAAATCATAAATTGGCATTTTTATTGAGAGTCAACAATGGGGGAAAACACTTTTAATTGCTATTATTTACAGGGCAGGGACTTTGTGGCAGGGCCACGCCCACAATTGCCCTGTTGTAGTTGTTGTTGTCGTCGCCATTGTTGAGTTTTTCTACTTTTTTTTTTCTATACGCTTCATTGTTTCGCTTTTGCTTGTGGTCGGATTTCGATGCCCATTGTTGTTGTTGTTGTTGTTGTGTGTAAGCTTGTTGTTATTTTTATTGTTGCTGTTGGGGTTGACAATGTCGTCCGAGTTTGTTTTTGTAGTTGTAGTGTGTGGCATCAAACCGCAGCAATGTCAGCATAAGCCGATTGCGTGGAATTTGCCATTGTCCGGTTTGTTGTTGGCATTTGGGGCACAATTCTACGGGGAATTACGCGTAAACTCTACCGCACAAAGTCGAATGATAAGTCAATTGTTGTCTGGGAATCCTCACTTGTTGTTCGACAACCATCGACGGCCATCGCAAAATAATGAACAGCGCCCAGTTTACACCAAAGCAAACAATTCACATGCTATTTGCTTGCAGCAATACGAAAAAAGTTCTATATTGGATACTATGGCATAACGATAGGGAAAAAAATTCAGTTGAAGAAAGAAAACGGCAACTAACTTTAGCCCTTGAGGTTATCTATTATAAACTGCAGTTAGTTTCAATTTGTGGCGACGATCTACTAATTGTTCATGATGTCTCTGTTGCGTTTGATGTTTGCAAAGCACAGACACATATATACGCGCACGCACACACACACACACCCAGACAAAACACACACACACATGGATATCGGTCACAGTAAGAGAAGGCCCCAGTCGAGTTTTATGGCCAACAATTGCGCTTAAGTGGACCCAACTTTACGAGCTTTCTCCTCCGTCTCTCCCTTTATGGTTGCACAGACAAGGTCTCCAGATACTGGATTGAAACTTAGGCTTGGTCTTGTGCCTCTCTTCTGCCTGACTGCCCCACTTGCCCCCACTCACTGGCTTGTTATAGAACAATTCAAAATAGCACGCAAGCCAAATCAAGTTATGTTTGTGTCTAAATTGGTGGGTGTTTTTGGGTGTGTTGGGAGCGTCTTCTTGTTGCCACTTTTGATGTTGACATGCAAACAGTAGCTCAATGCGACGATAACAACAACAAGTGTGTGCTATTAGTTACATTTTAAAACTGGTAGACTAGTATATACCCAGTAAAAAAGAGCATATACTTTAATATTGTAAGGTATATTTATAAAATATTACATCAAATATCTCAATCAACTTTGTTGACTTTGAATTAAATATATTTAATCAAAATAATAATTATATTGATTTCAGTTTATGAAGACAAGAGCTATAAATAGTTATATAAATAAAATCGAAATTAAATTCGCATAGATTCCTTTTTTTGTTATTGATCGTATTAATACTTCTTTACCTTTAAAAATATATATTTGTTTTTATTTGTTCATAAAAATAACTTTTCAATACTTCATATATTTTAATACCCATTGAGAAATTACATTAAGAATTTTGATCAAATAATATTTAAGATAACACCAAAATTCAGCTAAACTCTTGAAACAAACAAATATATCCAATTATTGAAGCGATATTCATGACAATCTATATATCCTGATGCAATGAGTCGTTGGCCACTGAATAAACAGTTGCCATGGGAAATTATTAGAGACAAATAAATTACATTTTATGGCAACGCGCACTGAAGGTGCCAACGATAGAGGGCGCCAGCCAGCCACATTGCCAACCTGGGTAAGCCAATATTTTATGACTACTTAATGCGTTTTGCCGCCGTTAGTGAAGCGGAGGGCGCTTTGCTGGCAGTTACGATCGGGCCAAATCGTCAATACAATTTTGTTGGCAATTATGGATTTAGTCGCTTGTTTGGCTGCGCTTTGTTGATGCTTTTGCTATGCGTTCGGCGCTTGTTGATTGTTGACTTGAGTTTTCGGGTATTGGTTGTGGGTGTAAATTGAGAGAAAAGTGGCCTGGGGGGCGTTGGGTGGGGTTAATTTGACTGTGTGCCTTGGTATTTGTGCTGGGCCATTGGCCAAGCGTACTTCAATTTCTTCAGCTCCATTAATGGCTCAACATGCAAAACTAAAAGTTAAGTTTTATGCCAGCCAACAACAATAAACAAGAGAAAACAACAAACAAAGCTCGGCGCCTGCATTTAACAAAGTTATTGCTTGCCCAGCGATAGCCTAAAACACCACATAACCACCCAACTCCACCCCAGCCCATGTGGCGTGCAGTTTCATCTGACCATCATCATCAACACCAGCTTACAGCTCTGTCTTTCAATTCATGCCATAACCCCCAACTTTAAACCCCTCCCTCTCTTTTTCTCTCTCTCTCGCTCTGTCTCTCTCTCTCTCTCTTTGTGCTGAGGCACCTTTTGTTTGATTTTTACAAGCACTTTGCAAATATTTATGGCTGAAAGCAGCGTAAACAATAAACTCATAAACTGCAGCAGCGCCATCGTCGACTTCGACGTCGATGGCAGCGGTGGTAAACAGGACACACACACACACACACACACATACACATAAACAACACAACGGGTAAATCGATTTTCGACAAATGAATTATGTTTACCGTTATGCAATATATACGATATAATGTCATATATAAATTAAGCATATACCCAACATGTGTACATATGTACATTAAACCGGACCAGCAATGTATATATATATATATATATCCGTATTTTTTTTTTAAATAATTATTAATTAAGATGAAATCTGTTATACAGATTTTATGTGAAAAATATGGTGAAATATGCTGAAATACTTTATTCATAAGCTTCAGCAGCTATTTCATATGTTAAATTTATCAATATTGGATATATGTTGTGTTTCCCTAAATATTAAAACAGTGAAAAGCTTAGACTTATTTTGAAAAGTTTTGAGATTTTCCGGCATATTTGCGAAGAGTAACTTATTAGTGTTATATATTTCTCAAAACGTGAATACTTTAAGTTATATAGTTATTAAAAAAGTAAACAAAAAAACAAAACTTCTTCCCTTATTTCACGCTAATGAATTTATTAATGCAAAGACAGTTTGATACTTGTTATTATTTATTTAAAACGAGTTTTGATTAGAATTGGTATCAGCAAGTTATAGTACAATATTTATTTAGCTAAGAGTGAGCAATTAGAGCAATTGGTCGTGAAAACTAAATACTCTTGTTTTTTAACATATTTATTATTAATAATAAAAAGTAGGAGTTCTAATAAGTTAGTGCACTGGTCACACTTGATAATCTCTAATAGATTTATCTACAAATAATAATTAATAATTAAACTATAACATTACCTAAACACTGTTGTTGTTTTTGCTATCTATTTTTTAATTTTTAATTAATAAACATTTTTTTAAATTTATTTAATAACATTCCACTACAATTTAGGTCAAGCGCAGAATTATACACGTTGCATTTCTGTCATTTGTCAATGAATGTATTCGAATGTGTGCTAAGATCTAAATCCTGGCCATGTTGATTTATAAAGTAATCAAATGTGCTCGCAACAAGCATTGTCTATTCTCATCTCTCATACAACTCAGCTATTTGCTTAAAATTCTGTTGCAGTTGCAGTTGCAGTTGCAGTTGTTATGCAAACATACATATAGTACTATATGGAGAAGATGTTGTGTCATAATTAGAAGGCGTTGCTGCGTTAAATATTCCACAATTTTGAGGCAAACATCGAGCAAAGGTCAAAAGTTGTGTGTGGACTCACAAACACAGAGCTGCCAATTAGATAAACTAACAGAACTAACAGTGATGCAAAGGCAAGGATAATAAGGTAATATTAACAAACTAACGAACTGGAAATGTTTGCAATTATTCAACATTAAACAAATATCGTAATGTATTCAAAATAAGTTCTCCCTTAACTGTGAATTTCCATATTTAATTTCAGCTTACTTCTCCTAAAGCCAAATGTATATTTCTACCCAAACACACACCCACAATGATTCGCATAATCATTTAAATGAACGCATTGAATTGATTATTGTATTGCATAGGAGTCACTCTGTATTGAAGCCTACTAAACTGACTTTACTGTTTACAATCAAAAACGTACCGTATGCTACATATTGTTTTGGCAATGCAAACTGATTGGTCCAAATGTCAAATGCAACTAAATGCAAGTGCAAATTTTGTAACTATTTATAGAGCACAGTAAAATTGATCAGTGGCAAATACAAATGCGAAAAACAAATACAAAAAACTAACACTAACTTATAACAATGGCAATAACATTTACAAATTGCATTTTCATGTTAAACACAATGTATTACAACATTTCGATACTCTCAAAATATGATACAAAAAATACAAAATATTCACATATTTAATATAACAATTAACTCAAATTAGTCGTAAGTATATACTTAAACTACTACATTACCTTAAGTAGATGCACTACCTATATGTCTAATTATAATATGAATGCAACTCTATAGTTCGACTTTTGAATCCTTGCCAGCTACAGAATGCATAATTGTAGTAAACAAGCTACAGATGCTAGTTAGAGTGCATCTGCAAACCTGCATCTCATTTACATGTGCAAATGGCAAAGGTTTTGTATCGAATCGACGAGTAGTAGGAGTGTTTCAAAATGTTCGTTGTGCAAGTGCAGCAACAACTGTTCGTTCGTATTTGATGATTACCTAACTCTCTCTGAACAAAAAAAAAACAAAAAGAAAACCCCAACCCCATCACTCAAAATAGTGTCTGTCCGGAGAATTGTATTGAATTTGGTGTGAATGTATGTGTGTGTGCATGTGTATGTGTTCGTTTGTGTATTGCTGTGTTGTGCGATGTTGTAATCCTAATGAATCCTGAACCTATTTATTTTTCATTGTGGGAAATTGTGCAAATGCCATGACAACATTTCGGACAGGAGGCAGCTGTCACGCCCATACCCCAACCCCAGCAGCCGTCGTGTCCATTTGACCATGTGTGTGTGTGAGTGTGTTTGTGTGTTCAATTGTTTAAATGTGCTGTTACAGCAACAACAACAACAACAACAAAGAAAACAACAAGACAAAACTCAGAATTGTTCTTGTTTCAGATATAACAATGCTCCAGTTTCATGGCAGGAGTTAGTATTTCACAGCAAAGGCAGGCAGATGTTATTTTTGTTGTTGTTGTTATTTGTTTGTGTATTACATGAGGCATTGTCTCTCATCAGTTTAATTAGTCGCTATGCGTTTGCTTTGCTTTTGCTCAGGCTCACGAAAACAAAAAAATATAAATGTTTGTATATTTTGTTGCTGTTGTTTATGCTTATGTGTTGCTCTTGCTCTTGCTGCTGTTCTTGTTGTTGTTGTTGTTATTGTTGTTGTCCTTGTCATGAGAAAACCCACTTTACCCAACAACAACTACTCAACTGTTACGTGAGGCATGCTAACTAACTGCCAGACATCAGCCCCGGACTCAGTCGCAAGACTCGGCTCAAGAAACACATCGCATTTGCTATTCGTATGCATATTTTATGGCGCTGCGTCAGTTCCATGTTGAACAAAACTAAACCGAATGGAAGGTAACAGATGTTGGAGCCAGCGGAAAGGAGCAGTCTTGCAAGAAACTGCAGCAACTAGCGGTTGCTGCAAATAATTAAAGGGATGATGTCGTATCAACTTGAGAAAGAGTTTGAAACTCACTTTGACACAGCTTAAAAACTTTTTGGTTTAATTGTATTAATTATTTTTTTACAGCAATTTTAAAAATAAACAACAAACACTTAAGTTTAGGAGAAGGCTTTAAAATATATATAACTTTACTTGAGACAAATACAATATTTATTTGGCTTGTTTTCAATTCTATTCTCAACAGCCCTATCCACAACTAAACGACTCTGCTCATTTCATTCAATGATTATTTACGTATTCATCACATTTCTTGAACAGAATTATCGAAAAGCATTTCTTAGTTCAAGCTTGCAAGGAATGTTATGTGAAAGTACTTATTACTACTTGAACTAGTGAATGCAAAGGTATTTGGCCATTAATTGTAAAATTCATATATATATATATATATACCTATCAATTTCAATTAATTGTTGCATTTAAATGCCATGCCACTTAATTAACCTAATACACATGTTGCATGATTATTTTATACCTTTTAAACAATCATATAATCATTAGTTAGTTGCTTAAACTTCATTAAAATCCCCTTCCAGAACCAACGTGTTTTTAGCACTTTTTTTTGTGTGTTTTCTTTCTTTTAACATATTTTTTTTCCATCCTAATACACAAAATTTTTTTAACAACAATACCGAATACATTTGAAACAACTTTGCTTGTTCGATATTAGGCTTTGGCATTTAGACGCTATACAAAAACTTTTGACGTCGTTCATGAGAACGGAAATTCAAAAATAAGATACATATACACTGAGTGTTTTTTGCCATTTCAGTGAATATTCATTTGTCGTTTGAGCGCCGTTTTTAAACGAACGTTTTTAAAGGTTTTGAGGGGTAGTATTACTATTTTGTGGGCTTTGCAACTAATCGAATTGACTTTAAAAAAAATATGCTTAGAATAATAATGTAAATCTAAGTACATTTTAACGTTTCTGTTGAATTATTATAGTTTAATTTCTCTATTACTTTATTTTGGTTATGAAAGGTCAACAAGTATTCGCATTGAGCTTGAAAACGAATGCGTTATTTAGCTATATTTATGCCAGCAGTAGGTTAGTTTTGAAAAAATATGTGAAGTGTCTTTTGGCCTATAGTTGGTGTGTTTGAATAACTCTTTTATTGCCTGCTGAGATTTTAATAAAAAACTGTTTGTCCAAACAAATGCACAACGCAATTTTAGTGAATGCACAAAAAAAAAAGCACAAATAAAAACTTGACAGAGAAAAAAAAAGGAAAAATGAAAAAAGAGCGTACAAAAAATACTCAAAAATCGAAATATCTGTCGATTCATACAAAAATGTGCATTTAATGAAAGGCGATTGCAGCAGCAGCATCAGAAATTGGCGCAGCTTCCTTTTAACTGCCTCGTTAGCCATTGAATCGTTGGACCATTGAAGAAACATAAAAATTGTACGCCCTCTGACTGAAAACGAAAACGCCAAGGCCTTTTCCTACTCCATGCACACGATTTCTTCAACTCTCGCTTCTTCTTTCCATCATAGATTTATCGCTTTTATGCGCTGAAAATCACATTAGCCGCGCATAAAACCAAAGAAATGCGCCATCGAAAAATGCATGGATCTGCCGCAGCAACACTTAAACAGACTATCACTTATAAAGGGTGTCATTCTAAGGAGACAAAAACTTCAAGTTAAGAAAAGTATATTTTTTTAAAATTTATATCTATGATTTCTATTAAGTAATAATAAAGATGGAGTACATCCATCATTTATTAATATATATCTTTTATCTAGCTGACACCCTATAAGTACTTAATTTTTGGTAAAAAGAAAAAAATCATTGAGATAGCGATTGCGGCAACAAAGGGAAAGCGAAATGGAGAAGAAAAAGTGTTTGAGATAATAGGAGCAGCTCTCTTCAACTCTCTTTGAACTGAAGACATTTGTTTATTGTGGCGACGCGGCAAGTGCAAAAAGGGGTAGGGGGATTAGGGGTTGCACTTTGGCAATGGTGCACATGAAATATGAGTTAAGGAAATTGATGACAAACATTTCAACGTTTATTGCATAAAATTACCATAAAATATTGCACACAAGTATTTTTTTGCTCGTTATGAATTTGAATTCTCTATTTTCATTTTTATTGTTTGTGCTCATCGCAACATGAGAAATTGTTGCAGCAAACACAACAAATGCATTAAAGCTCTTTAAACTGAATCAATGTTTAGCTTTTACCCAAAAGGCATATAATATATATATATATATAATATCTATATATATACATATGAACAATTTATTTATAATAGGCATTGTTTAATGCCATTTGCAGCGACTATATGAGCACAACGCAATTGGTCTTTTGTCTCAGCTGGCGAGCAATTAATATTTGTCTGTGAATTAATTAAATTTTAAAGACCTGCTGCGAATACAATGCAAAATACTCAAATTCAAATTATGTCAATAAAAACAGTTAAGCCAATTCGGTGTTGTTCTCTTACAGTTTAATATTTAACCTTTAAACTTTACGTTAATGCAACCTTTTTATGCGGTTTATCGTATTAAGAAAGATATTTAAACGTATTTTTATGATGATTTAAATAATTCAATGTTTTAAACAAGTTAATGCAAGTTAAGGGGGAATGTAATGAATTGTTTCTTAACATAATAAAAAGTACTTAGTTATATCGACACTTGTTATTGCTGACCAATATTAATCTTAATTATTTATTATAGTGGTGAATTAAAGCGGCTGCTGCCATGGCGATTTTCAGGCAAGATGTCGTCTGAATAACTTGGAACAAAATGTCTGCAATGGCATAATTAAAAATATTGCTCCAGCTGCCTTGGCCACTACCAAAAAAAAAAACACCTTCTCTCCTTCTTGTTCTGCGTCTGTTTGGTGTTGTTGTTGACGCCTTTTGCTCCTTTGGCAGTGGCAATGGCCATGGCCATGTCATATTTATCACTACCTGCACTTTAGACGCCCGCCACTATAAATTGTTGGCTGCTGCTTCTTTTGAAGAAGAAGATGCGGGCGCGTGGTTTGTGTGGGTGGTTGGATGGTTGGTGTCGGCTCGGCGTTAGCATCAACGTTGCTTGGCTGGCACCCACAGGCAACATTATTTGACGTAACCAAAGTAATTTTAATTTTCAGTGCGCAGCACTCGGAGAGCAGCCACGGGTAGACTGAAGGCGGTGGGGCAGCACCAAGTGGCACTACAATGCACTCAGCTGCAACACAGCAACACAGCAGGTTGGTAAGAGTGTGTGGGTAAAGGGCGGTATGCCATTCGGAGCAACGAGCCGCTTAAGCATATTGTAAATAGACTGCATAATGAGCTGCGTTTTGCTCTTTGAGACTGACAGTAGGAAATTGAGGTGAAAAGCGAAGCCAACGAATCACTTGACAAACGAAAGAAGCAGCAGGAGCAGCAGTTGGTGTAGAATTAAGTGCAATAAATAGTAGTTGCTACTAACTCAACTGAATTGAAATGAAATGTTGTGAATCGAACTTATAAATACACTTGAGCAATGATGAATTTTTGGCATAATATCATGAATAGTTTGACAATTTTACTTATTTAACAATTTATTAAGATATTTTTGTCGTAAGAGCTCTAAAATTGTATTAATTAAAACAGCTTGGGTGAAAGAAATGCTTATATTTAAAAATGTTGTTACTTTTTCGGAGTGTTTTATCAACTTCATACTTTATACATACAAAATTATAAAAGTAAATATTCCGTTAAGTGCTTTTTATTACAAACAACTAAGAACATAAAAAATATAAATGACTTCAAAATATAGCTTAATGCAAAATTGATGAGCATTTGAGAAATTCTTTGCCAACGAAATTGTCAATTCGACATAATTTAGTTTTGACAAATGCTAACTCAATTAATCTAAAGCTAAACCAAAACGAAAGCTGAATGCGACTTACGAAAGAGACAGGCATTTGAGGTTTTGCAGTGTCCTAAAATTGAAAACAACAAATGTCAGCAGTTTTGTGTACTAAAAAATCAACAGCAACAACAACACTAACACTAACAACAAAGAGCAAACACAGAAAACAGCACAGACAAATACAATGTTTAAATGATGATGTGGCTGATGATGAATGCATATGTGTTTGTTTGTTTCCATGTGTGTGTGTATGTAAAGGGACGACACATCTCTCTATATCGTAAATGTTCAAGTATCTTTGTGTTGGTTGCTAAAGTGAATACGAAATTTGCATACGTTGGCTTTACGACTGAGCTATGAAGAGTCCTTGCCGTGCTGTGCCGTGCCACACCGAGCTTTGTTCCAGTTTTAGGATCAACAAATTGACTGCTGTCTGTGGTTGGTTTGTTGCACTTCATCAGTTTTGTGCTGCCCGGCGCTCATTTCAACTTTTGAGCATTTAGTTGACAACATTTCCAGCTCAACCACTTGATTGCGGCACTAAATTATATTATGGTCATTACTGCATACAAATACGAATCTAGGTTCGCATCCAAATACGAATACACTCTGAATACAAATGTACTGCAAACGCTTGGTACTTTTTGTTAGACTGTCAATAAAATACAAATGTACTCAAATCATAACGTTCTTGTTTGCAGATTTGTGGCTGACATCAAAATGTTTATTTATGCCAGTTGAGATGGGAATTAGTCAGCTTGAAATGTACATTTTATAATCAAAATTAAAATATTTCTCTTTAGAATAATGAAACTTCTTTTTTTCGATATGAGATATTTATTGTTGCTTAAAAAAATAAAAATAAAAACATATTTTGAATATCTTAAAGTTGTTCTACAGGAGGCTAATGTCTTTACATTTTATGGCTTCAGATGGTTTTGTACTTTATTTTATTGTTGCACATTGTAATTGTTGCGACAAGCAACTGCAACATATCCGCAACAATACAAGTTACAAGTTTGCTGCTTTCCTTACCAAGTCAAAGGGCCACAAACCGTGCTAATTAGCGCTGACAAAGAATTCGAAAAACTGTGGAGTCGACTTGTGCCTTTGAATATAGGCTTGCCGCAGACATATGAGGAGAGCTACTGCAATAATTACAACTGTTAGTACACTCACACACACACTCACAAACATACTCACACAAAAGAAACTTGTACACACAATGCTGAGGGAGAAATGTATTACGTATACGCCATGCTGTACGTCTGACGCTGTTGTGTTTGCTACTCAAACAAAAGGCGTTGCACACAATGATAAAACATAAAAAATAAAAATAAAAAAAACGAACTGTTCCTGGATTTGGACAATGTGTCTGAGTCTGAGTCTGATTCGAAGTTGGCATCAGTGTCCGTGTGCCGGCGCGAATGAAAGCTTATTTACACGGATCGTGTGTTAATTCAGCTCGCGGCTATGCAGCACGGACTTTTGTGGTGTCATTTATATTTATGCTTTAACATTTTATGCTGCTGTCTGCTTTGCACATTTTATTGATGCTTTCTGCTTTTTTAGCTTGCTCTTAATATGAACGAAATTCACTGGAGTTTCACTCCTTTGTCAGACATAGTGCGACCAAACAGCAGCTTTAGTTAAAAAGAACGTGGCAGAACTTAAGGGAATTGAAAGTATTGTGCACGTTGTCACTAAGCACTGAAGAATGCATTCAATTTGGCGATTACGTCAATAAAACTTGGAGATGCCAAAGGAAGCCCAAGACACTTTCATTCTTTTTTCGTGGTTTGTTGGGTGTGTTTTTCAACTGTTCAACTGTTTTTGCATAGTGCGTATAAATTATGTACGAGGCATCCAAAGACGAAATCAGATTGCATGAATTTGCATTTGCACCTGCAAAAATGCGAAACGTACAACGAATCACGTTCGCAGCTATGCAATTTATATAAGCATATGTACATACATGTATACATATGCATGTTTGTGTACTTGCAACAGAAACAAACTAGACTGCATAATTTTTGAGACATAGTTACACATGCTTGCAAATATGTATGCAGCAGAAGATGCCTAAGCTTAAGTGCTATTAGGCACTGAAACTGAAGGCTTCACACAGCGTGTTGCCAGAGTGCACTTACATACGTTTGCATGTGTGTGTGTCTATCAGTACATGTTTCAAAAGGAACATAATGCATATTTAAGGAGTTGGCTGGCAAGTGCCAAAAATCGAATACTTTAGTCGAAAACTCCTCGATCTCTGTCTGCATGTAGTGCAGGATACCTCAATGGGCTAAAACTAGCCAAACTTGGAAGCAGCGTCAGGCCAAGCCAAAATGGTAAACTGCCTAAGTGCATAGGCATGAGCTTGAATTGATGTCCAGAATGGGTGCAATTGCTGGTTTATTTTCCTTTTCTTTGTGGCTTAAAGATAGAATGAAAACATGTTCAGTTTGTAGTATATAAATAGAGAGAAAGATCTAAAGGAATACAATAAGATAGGATTATAATTTTAATTGCATTTTTAATCAAGAATGCATATAACAAAAGGTGCAATTTGTAGAACAAATCTGTCCCTTTGTGCGTGGCATGAACAGCTTACAATAATAATAATGAAAGGATTTTTATTCCTTTAAACCTAAACAAAAAGACGTTTGAAAAAAAAAAACGGTTTACAATTTCTATTTTTATGTATTTTTAATTTATGATATATATTAAAATTATTTAGTTCTACATATAGAGTAAATCTTTTGAAACAATATAGATTTCTCTAAATCGGTTTAACAAGTATTGCAGAAAAAATGTTAATGAAAACTGTAAACGTTTTTAAAATCTTAATGAATTGAATACATTTAAATGAAATGTTCATTAATTAATTGAACAAAAGCCAAAGATTGACAACGAACAAATCGAATAAAAATAAATGCCTCTTAAATTAATACATACGTTGCGTATATGCATATATATATGTGTATATTAATGGCTGGATGGATGTGTTGGTGAATACTTTTGAATACGTTGTCCTTAAATAACTTGCTATCATTTGTTTCTCTGGTTATGCAAATTTTTCGCGTTTTTGAGAGTGTGCGTGCCCAACATGCAAACCACAATAAAATACATATGTTCGAATGTTGGCTATAAATTTTATATAAATTTCACATAGCAGCGGCAGCGTCAGCGCCACCCACTCCGTCACTACGCCCCTTTGCCTTTTCGCCTGCCACTTGAGTAATTAAATTCAGCAAACGCATCGCAACGCATTGCGACGTGCGACGTGTTGCTGCTGCTGCTGCTGCTGCAGTGCTGGTGTTGTTGGTGTTGCATGGATGAAAAAAAGGGGGGCGTGGCATTAACGCTTTGTGGTTAACATTTTTGTGGTTAAATGAATTTAAAACGCGCATCGCGCGTGGCAGGTGCAAAGTGACAACAACAAATTGCCGCCCTTCTGTCTCTCCAAAGGGCCAAAAAGACGCTGACATATGGAAATAGCCTGATGCTGATGGATTATGGTCAGGGATGGGTTGGTGTAAGCACACTCCTTCTTCCCCCTTACACTCACACACAGACAAAAAAATGGTGCGTGCTTGCTGCCAGAGACGAATTGCTGCCCATTGACATGCAAATTGTGAGAGCTGCAACAACTGTAACAACTGCAACAACAACAACATGTTGAGAAGTTTACCTTAGTTTTGTTACTAAACTATGTAATACCCTTCTTGTCCGTTTCAGGAGGTAATAGAAACCAAAAAACCTTTAAATATCTTGTTCAGGTCTTAAAGTTAGCTGTTGGTAAAAGTAGTTTAGATTTTATTAAACCTCATTTCAGGATTAAGTGATGCGAAAAAGCTAGCTATTGTTTGAGTGTCTAAATTTACAATACTTTTACAATGACAAGCTAAATAAAATTAATCTGTGTATTCCAATGATAAGTTTCGTGCATTATGTAAACGTTTTGAGTGTCATGTCAGCATTTATATTGTGTTGCCTTGGGGATTGACTAGAGATAGAAAATATTTTTCTTGAGCAGCTTAATGTTTTAATTGTATCTTGTATAAGATTAAGTAAAGGCATATTGAGAGCAAGTTTGTATTAAAGAAACAATATGGCAAACAAAAGTATTAAGTATTTCATTATAAACAGTTGGTAAGAATTTACCTCAAGTCATATAAAATTGATACGTTAGGTTGGAAAAAAAGTTGTGCGTTGAATATGAAAGTTAAAAGGACTCTCAGCTAGTTCCGTTCTGAGGGGTTTAACAAACACGTGCCTTTATTATTATTGGCATGCGTTTTACGCAGGATGCGAGCTCAGTTTGGCAGTTGGCATTTGGCTAGTGTGCAGCTTGCTGATGCAACTTTCCACTTGTATTTTTTTATTGAAAATAATTTCAATTCGTTTGGCTGGCTGCTGCCTGCTGTCGACTGATGAACTTAAATTGACACTCGCAGGAATTTCGATTCGTTTCGTTTCGTTTTGTTGTTATTTCATTTATTTATATTTTTTTTAATTCGAACGCTTTCTACCTATTTTAATGTTATTTATTTGCCGTTGTAATTGCAGATGTTCTTGTTCTTGTTGTTTTTGTTGTTGTTGTTGTTGTTGCAGGTACAACAAAATTGCGTTTGCAAATTGTTTCTTTAATTGAATCATTTTGGGGCCGTGTGGCGAATGATGCCCATCGGCCAGCCAATATTAAACATTTATTTTCAATAATTTACGCTTATCTCGAATATGCAATTAAAAGCATGCAATAATTATTAATTATTGGTAAGCTATTAAACAAATTATTTTGAAGATAGTACAGCTAGTTAAGTTCCCATATTAAGGACCGCAAATAAAGTTAATTGCATTTATTGTTATACACTTGAAAAGTGTATTTTAATTTTGTCATCAAATGTGTACCGCATAAAAGAATGCATAGCCAATATCAAAAAGTATATATATTCCGGATCAACATCGCGAGCTGAGTCTGTCCATCTGATTCTATGCAAACTACTTTTTCAAGTTTTGACCTTTCGAACTGAAACTGTCATAATCGGCCACATGGGACAACTATATTATATAGTCACGATACATATTCAAAGTGTTTAAAACGATTAAAGCATAAAAAATTAAGCTTTGCAAGTGTATATGATAATCGGCATGCCGAAGAAAACTTTCTCACTTGTTTATTGTTTACCCTGTTACCAATGCAAAACCATTAAAAAAACTATTTTATTATTATTTTGTATGATAAAGAAAATTATTAATAAACTAATTTTTATCAATCTTATGAAATCAGGTTTAATCAATTGAAATGTTTATGTTGCTACCAGTTTTTATCTATTTATTTTGAATATTTTTTAATTAATTTTAAAATCATGCAAACTACTTGAAGCTTAGAATTGAAATTAAGAAATATTTCACTTAAATAACGGTGAAGATATATTAATTATTTTGGTTAAACTTTTTCACCGAGTGGAGCATGCCTTTAAAACTAAGAATTAAAAAAACAAAGCCTGATTTTAGTGTTGTGCCAAGAGAAACATCAACGAAAATCAACACCAAAACAAAGCACTTGTCGCGCTGCAACTAAGTAGAATAACAGCAGCAGCAAAAGAGAAAAGAAAAACAAATGAAACGACACTTTGAAATACGAAAACAGGAAAATCCGAAAGACTTTTCCTCGTTGACTGTGTTGTCTGTTTGCCAAGTTTTTAGCTTCGCATGATAAATGCGGTTTTTGATGTGCTTTCCGGATGCAGAATTTTCCACCGACTAGAGCTGTAGGTGTGCATGTGCGTGTGCGTGTCTATGGGTGTGTGTGTGTGTGTATGTTTCTATGTGTGTTGTTCTGTTTATATAAAAGATGCTTTTAGGAAGACAACACTTGTTTCACACATCATTTGTGGGCGCATAAAAAGAGTTTTTTGAACTTTTTCACCCCACAACTTCCTTCATAACTAAAACAACTATGCAAAATAATCTTAATACAGCTTTTAATATTGTTTTAAAACTGATGTAGCGTCCAATTCGCCTTGAATTTTGTGTGTGCTTGTGCAACGAACTCTCTATTTGGGCGTGGCCACCTATTGCTATTTTTCTAGCAACTCTGTGCAACTTGTAGCAGACTCTGCTGTTGTTGCTGTTCTAGTTGCATTATACTATGTTTTTTTTACTGCTTAAGTGCGTTGGCAGTTCAACGCTATTCTCTATTGAGGACGCACCTTACTCTAGGGGCGTGGTAGGCAGGAACAAAAACAATGGCAATGTAAAAAGTAGCAAGTGGAATGAATGAGTTGGTTGGCTTCCAATTAGATTATAATAGAAGCAGCGTAAGCTCAGATTACACGATACATGTAGAGTTAAGCATCTGAATGACAGCAGCATTCGAAAGAGGCTCTCCACATTACACTTATGTAGGATAAGTATCAGTTACTAATTGGTCGATAAGTAAAATTCCTCTTCTTCTGACAAAAACTTTCATAAGAGCTGTTGTCATTCGAATTGTCAATAAGTGCTTTCGATAACAGTTTGCATTGCTAAGTTGCACACATAAGCTAAAAAATACTTCGGCAATAATAAGCTTATATGATTGTAACTTAATAGAAAATCACGTTCAAATTTTCTGTGGTTTGATAACAAGCGACTCAACGACAGTGTGACGCAACTTTTGTGTATATATCAATGAACTGAACTCTTTGGAATTTCTGTCTGAACGGTTAACTTCGAAGCTAGTTAGCTAACGATTGCGACAATGAATGAAAGCTGGAGAAAATGTTCGAGAAAACGTGAATCGTTGAAAAGTGTGGAACACTTTACAAATCACTTTGTCAGTTGCAGATGTCATGTGTCGCCGCCGCTTGTCAACACGTTGCCCCGAAAAACCAAAAGCGTTGCCACGCATTGAGGTTTACCTCAAACCCGCCGTTTGACAGGCGACATGCCACAGGCTGTAGCTGAATGCTGAGTGCTGAAGTTGAATCGTTGTCCTGATGGCAGCACGCAAAAGGACAAATCAGTTAGCTGAAACTTTAATTTTGCTCAAGTTGGACCCAAAACGATTGCGTTAAAGATCTTTAGACACATAAAAAACGAATCAAATTATAACTTAATTATGCTTAAATGTCGATTACCCCAAGAAGGACACAGCTGTTGTTGTGTAGGTCTAGTCGGTGATGGCACTTTATTGTTGCGGATTGTCCGCACGTCGAATTCATTACAAAATAAATAACAAAATATTTGTAACTTGGTCGAAATTGGTCACGTCCCTTCTGCCGTGCCTGTGCCCAGGTATAAAGCGGATATTGTAAAATTAAATTGATTCTCTCTCAATTTCTCTACGCATTCTCTCAACATTTTGTTATGCTTGTCGTTGTTTCTATTGTTATTCCATTGCTTTTGCTTGTTTCTTTTATTTTGTATTCAGCTGGGGGAGATAGGCGGGAATGGGACCTAATGGAAACGGCATATACAATGTGCATTTATATTGTGGAATAAATAAATCTAATGCCTGTTCATCATTTTCAGCAAGAAAATGTTACAAATTTACGTGACAGATTAGAGTGAAATACACAAACACACTTACACACAACGATAGCAACAGAGACAGAGAGTGAGAGAGAGCGGGCGAAGCGAACGATGTGCTTTGGTTTTTTTTTAATAAATTTCAAATAAACCTCAAAGGCAACCACAAAATTAAAGCTCCGACAAATTGAATGCGCAATAAAAGCGACCAGTGGCAGTTTTAAACGAATAAATAAAAATATATAAATCACAATCAGACGTAAAATGATAACTTTGCTAAATGGCTTAAGCTGTTCTTGTTGGGTTAATACGGATTTGCTTATAAATGATATTAAGCTTAATATAATAATCAACATATATAAAATTTCTGTAAATCATTTTTGGCATTTGCTTTAATTTTGTTTTATCAACATAAATGATTAGAATTTTCTAATAACTAATAACTAATGTATACAATTTATAGAATAAATAAAATTTTGTATTAAAATAAGGAAAATTGCAAATTTAATTATTCCTTTTAAAAGTCAAATAATTTTATTTATATTTAGTTCATTTAAAAATTTTAAGCTTTGCATTTCAATAAAAAACTATAAACATTATTGTCTAAAAAAATAAAAATCGTACATTTGAATCTAAAATAACAAACACTGATATTAAGACAATTGAAAGAATTTTGTATTATAATAAAAAAAATATTTATTATTATTATTTGCTTAGAAATAATTAAGCAATGGCAAGAGTGGTAGAGTTCTTTTGCAACCTAGAAGTAAAAGATGATATATATATATAAACATATATATATATATAAATATATATGTATGTTTATGGATCATGTGTTGGCAAACTATTGTGACAGTCTTTTTAAGTTTAACGCAATTGAATTCCATTTTGTCGCTGTCAACAAGCACATAAAAAACAACGACAGAAACAGCAACAGCAAAAAGCAATCGAAAATGGAAATGGGCATCTGGTTGGGCGCGAATGGGTGGCAGGTTAGATATGAAAGAAATAAACGCAACAATATGTTGCAACTGTCTGGCAGCGAGTAGAACAAAAGTGTAATTCTAACATCATCACGTAGGAACTCTGGACAGAAAAACAACAAAAATAAGACTAGCAATAGCAGTAACAAAAACAAAAATGACAATGACAATGGTCGCTGGTTTCTGATTTAGCCAAGGGATATATGAGCGTTACCATCGCCGCTGCCATGACAATCGCAATCACAACAAGAAGAACAAGGACGCAGGACACTGCGAAAACAACAAACAACAACAACTTGGCATACAGATAAAACAAGTGAAAGAAAGGAGAGCATCCAGAGCTGAGAGAGTATCACAATAATTGCCACAACGAGGATGAGCTGCACGTTTTCATATGTGCTGCAATATGAGAGACAACAGGAATAGCCAGAGCAACAGCAACAGCAGCAACAATAACAAAACAAAACTTTATCCTGAGACAAATTTTGCAAAAGTTGAATTGCTCCTGCCAAGGATCTGTGCCTGGTCACAGAGCTTTAGGTTAATAAGTTGACACTTCATTGAGTTAGAAATTGTTTTGGATCAAGCTGTGAATTGCCAAGGTGCACTTCAAGAGCCGTAACAAGACAAAGTCAAATTATTTTATGAGCTTAGGTGCATCTAAATAGTTTTTATCTTGCTTATTGACATTATTTTATATAGTTTATAAGCTTTTATAAATAATTAATTTCAACGTAACAATTGTGATGCATTTCAGTAGTTGAATTTAATTCTTATGATTTTTATGCTTTCTCACTGAAGCAACAATTCTTAAAAAAAAAAAATAATCTTAGCATTTCTTTAAAGTCTTTTAATGCAATTTATATTTATTCTTTTATAATTATTTTCTTTCATTTCATTTTTCAATTTTTAACCATTTTAGCCCGTTGATACTCAAGGTCACAAAAAATTGGCAGCCTTTCAACGCTCCCAGCAACGACAAAATCAACAGCGGCAATAAGAAAAATAAAATTCCAAGAAATTTGGCTCCAACTCTACTGCAGATACAGATATTGCCAGCTGATTGAAGTTGCTGTTGCTTGTTTCTATTGCTGTTGTTGTTGTGATTGTCGTTTTTTTGTAGCCTCTGAGCTGTGCATCGAACCGAAGAACGCTTTAACTTTTGATGCCGCCTTTCGCTTTATTCTTGACTGACTCTTGACTAATTTGCAACATGACCCTGAACCCTAATCAAAGGAAAAAGAAAGATGAAAATGACTAACAATCGTTATGCTATATTGATTATCAAAATCAAGACCGACAACAAAAAGTTTTTCCAATGTCAATTGCAGCCCAAATTACAAGTTTTATTATTTATACGCCCCAATTAACTGACCCGTGCCATGACTTAACAATCACAGTTACAGATGTTGCAGTTGTAGTTGTACTTGCAGTAATAACAGTAAATGCCGAGTCTTAATCATTTTCACACTTGGTCACACTTGGCTGGCAACATGCTCGTTAATCTGCAAGTCATCAGCGTTAATTTGCTTCACAAGCCAAGTGCCAACTGCCAACTGCAAGCAGCCAGGACCTGAGCAAAAACAACAAGAAGCAGATGATGATGCAGTCCAAGTTGAAATCTACCAAACAGGAAGTTTTAAAGGCGTTGCCAAGGCAGCAGCCAATGGCAGTATTAAACGGCTCGTTCACACGTTCTTTAACGTTAACAAAAAAAAGTCTCAAAGAAATGTTTGTCGACAAAGAATTGTAATTTTCTTTTTCAATTCACGAATTGATGTATTTATGTATACGAATTTCTATTGATTTTTATTGAATATATTTAAAGTAATAAAATAAAGTATTATCTAAAAATACGACGAGAAAAAAAGGTTATTTTTTGTTTGAACAGCAGTCTTAAATATTTTTTTTTTTTCGTAAATTAATTAAGGTCTTATTATGTTTGAAGCTTGAACTTTTATAGCTTGGGTATAATAATAATTTTAACTGCTGACACCTGTCAACAACAGGCTTGAAAAGTCGTCTCATAAAATAAAATAAAGTGTCGCACATATAAGCAAGAAGTAAATCAGTTAGCTCTAAGCAGCATTTCAAACTGTAACTGTAAGAAAAGATAATTGTCAGCACTCAAATTCTAAACATCAACATTTGGGACAAATATCAAAGATATAAAATAAATATAAAAATCTTATTTTTCTCCGTTTTTAATGTTGCTTTTTGAATTAACCACTAATGAATACAATTTATCTATCTATCTGTTTTTTTTTTTACACTTAAGATTTATAAATATTTGACGCCAAATGTATATGAGCTAGAAAAAATGAGGGAAAAAAATGGTTTATGTCTAGACAACTTTTTATTATTTTCTACATCACAATGTCCCAGTTTTGATCTCATTTCGGGAATTCTGTTTGCTTTTTGTATTGTCAGCTAATTTTGCAGCGTCCGTTTCGAAGAAAAGAGAAACAAACAGAAGCAGAAGACGCTGAAAAAGCTAAGCAGTTAGCCTAGCCCCAAGCATTTGTGAACCTTTTTCAAATGGTCTTGTGAAAACTATAGTTTCCTTGGCCATTGTTTCTAGACAATACAATAGCTTGGCCCGGGAACTCGCCCAATTTCTGCCTTTGCATTTCAAATGCAGACAAGAAAGAGAGTCCAGGTCCGGCAGTTGTTTTCCAGCCCAAAGCTTTTTCGGCCAGACACATCGGCTTGTATTGGATGGGAGTTGGGTAAGTTTGGTGAGCCTAGACTGGCTCCTCAATTAACATGCATTCATTGCAGCCCCATTTTTATCCCTCTGTCATACCCTTTTGTCGGACTGTGCCTTTTGCTTATCTCCATCGTTTAATCAGCGCCTTTGTTTGCACTTTCACTTGTGTCTTTTTGCATGCTGCACTTTTCAGCACCCTTCAACACACAGACACAAATACACACACGTATGCAACAAGCATACAAAAGAGTCAGCTCTGGCCTCTTATCACAGCCCACTTAAGGTTTGTTAACAGCTCTCGGTGCTCCTCTTACACCCCCTCTCTACTGTTTCGATGGCTGTGCAAAATGGGTTTTCCCTTTTTTTTTTTGCCTTATTTGCACCTTTTTACAGCCAGACATTGTCAAAATTCATAAATAAACAGTTTGGTTCGAAAGGCAAGAAGTAGGCGTATCTGGGTGTGTGTGTGTTAGTCAAGTGCGTTTTCCAGTGCGCATTTGCTAGTCAAAAATCGTTCGTTAATAATTCAAGAGCTTTTAATGTCATGAATATTCATAAAATTTTGAGCATGATTTGATTTTATTGCGTATTTTACTCTGTCGTCAACAGATAGCAATAAAAACAACAACAACAACTACAAGCTATTGAACAATTACAACACAAAAAGGCAATGTAGCTGGCTTACTGGGACAATTCACCAAAAAAAGGATGCTTACGACACTTGTATCTATGATAAACGAGTTAAGTGATTTTTCAATTCAAGTTTCTGAATGCAAATGATTATTCTATTATATTATTATAAAAATGCTATTTATGAGACTGTAAGTTTTTATACACTCGATTAAATGAACCAATTTTTTTAGGGAACTTAAGTGATTTGGATAAGGATTTCATATATTATCAAACGAAATAAGAAAATAACGAAGCGGAGAATAGAGTCATAAGTAAAATACAAGTTCATTATTACTAAAATCGCAAACTATTCCAAAAATCTCACACTTCTTTTGAATCATAAAATCTTTTGAACGAAAGGACAAAATTCCGTAAGAAATGTTTACGTTAAGATGGCTTTACTTAACTTAACTTACCATACGCCCCAGCCAACCCCTTGCCACATCGAACGAGACAACCCTTTACGATTTTTTACGATCACACGTGCGTTTTGTTTACCTTCAAACCCTTCTCGCACCCCTGCTCCAGCCCAAGAAGCCTCAGTTAGCGAATTTCTTTTAAAGTTTTGCACGGCAACTCGTAAATTTAGTTGAAAATGTGTCGTAAAATATATATATATATATATATATATATATTTGATGTGAATGAGAAAGAATGCGTGGTGGGGTTGGGGGTAACATGGAGTGTGTGCAGGGAGGCAAGCGCTTATTGAGGTGCGTGCCATGGGACTTAAAATACGCATTTTCTTATCGATTTTCAAACCTCGAGCAACCTATATGTAGAGTATCATTCGCGGCTAATCATTGAAAGTACTTTGCTATTCAGTTCAAGTCCATTAAATGGCTATTTGCTTATCAATTTTTGTGTCAGTAATTTCTTTTTCAGCAACTATTCTAGCCCAGCTCTTATATAAGAGCAATTGACGCATTGTTGTTGTTTATTGCTAGAAAGCATTTGGGCAAGTTGCTCATGCATGGAAATGAAATACGTGACACTCGCGTCTTTTGTGTGACATAAAGTGGACAACTATACAAAGGGGATGGATGGTGAGCGAGTTGAACTTAGCTAAAGGGTCTGCAAAATAAAATCAAATGATTTGCCGTGCAACTGATTTATGTTTAATTTATAGAGCTGGCAGCCGGCCTGACCGGCATGCAAATACATTTCTAAATGCGACCCAGCGATGAAGACATAAACCCAACTGGCCCTAAAACGAAGCTACAAACGAGGCCCATTAAAGCTCTGACACAGCAACAGAAAAAACCTAAGCGAAAAACACACAGAGAGCGAAAGATACATTGACAGAGAGTAAAAGCTAGCGAGAGAGCATATAAAGCGCTGAATACGGCAGTCCGAAACAAAGAGAAAGAGAGCAAGAAAGCTAACGACATGTTGACTAAGTTTTGGCTTGCGGTAGGACAGAATTTGCCGATAGTGCAAACGAGCACAATATCAAAAAACTAGAACACCAGCAACAGCAACAAATGCCGGCAAATGTTTTTTGTATAAGACCTAAATTTATACTCGTGGTAGGGAAAGAGAGAGAGATGGAATTGGTTACTGAGGAAATTGGCATAAAGGCATAAACTTAACTTAACTTAGCGGTAACTGCACAAAATATATAAGAGAAATGTTAAGGACTAGGATTTATATAACATTCAACGATGTTTCATTAAGTTTAAATAATAATAATAATAATATTAAATAATTATAATTATTGCGAAAAATAAACATTTAAGTTCAAATTTAATGCACAGAAATAAATAACTGCCTTCTGTTCATTGTCTTGAATTTTCATTTTCGTTTGTGGTTTGTGTCTTTGCTAATATAATATAAGTTCACTGATAAAGCTAAACACTTTTGAATTTATAAAAAGAATGATCCTATGAAGGTGTGCAGAAGAACACAAAGACTTTGCGCTCATTTCTTAGAGTGTTTTCGAATGTGAAGAGTTCAAGGTATAGCGTTAGGTGTATCTATTTGAATAGCTCTTTCGAAAAGATATCTCTCGGTGAAAAGCAGGCATGTTAATGTGATTATTTAAATAAAAACAAATATTTAAGTTAAGCATTTCATTTGTATTTTATTTGTTTTGCTATTAGTTAAAGAATTAATCACTAACATAAATATTTGCTTAGCAATCCTGTTAAATTCATGCAGTTAAAGCTAGTCCCAACTTTTTTAGAAACGTACACACATAATACAATAAAATGCCAAAAGGCTTAAAATAGCATCAACTGAAAGATTTGGAGCGTTTCGAATGGGGGATGTGTCAAATAAACAGCAGCAAATTCAATTGCAAATAGTGAAACACATTGTTCTCTTGTCGCATAGTTTCGTTTTTAAGTGACAATTTTTTAGTTTTTAGACAGACAGAGCAAGTAGGCGAGAGACTGGGCGGAGGGTCATCAGCCCAATCGCTTTGGGGATTTATTGAAAACGGTTCGATTTATGTTTTGAGCGATATTTGCATTTTGGCTGACAAACGAAACGTCTGTGGGACAAATGTTACGCAATTCTGCACTCAAAAGTGTTGCAAAGGGGCAGACAGATTAAAAATGAAACAAGAATTCAAATGAGGTGAATCTCACAAAACAAAAGCATTCAACCGCATAAAAGAGATATATTTGTAATTTTTATATTCCCATTTCAAATTTATTCCCATGCCTTAATAAAATTTTCAAATTATAGACCTACCCTTCGATCTGAGAGTATAAATGCTTGAAAAAAAAAAAAAACAATTTTTTAGTCATCTTTCTGTGTATTAAACAAAAGAGTTTATTAAAGTTTTTTTCAAGGATTTTATTCGCCTGATTTTAAATTCACTCGCCAGCTGCTTCGCAGCCATAATCAAAAAGAAGCACTCTAAAAAAAAAAGCGGTGTTCGTGAGCTTTTAAGTCGGTCTGTCAAGAAGTTCACACCAGACCAGAAAAGACCCACAAACACACACACACACACACACATAAGCATAAGCTGACCGCGAGAGCCCTACAAAGTGGAGAGCAAAACCGTGTGGAAAGTAACGAAATGGGTCTATAATCTTCTTAAGTGTTGAGATGGCTTCATTCAGCTTGCCCCGCGTCATCAATTTTAGTTCTTTTTCGCTATCAGCACAGCTGCTTCCAGCTGCGCCAAGCTGCATCGAGCCCAATATGTCTTATGGCTGGGAATTAAGAAAAGTTTTTCAGGCCTTGTTTCTTATTACTAAGCCCAATGCGGGTTGCATTCAGCGGAAGTTTAAAGAATCGATTAAATTTGGTAAAAGTTTGTTCCATGTTTGTACTTTGATTTTTTTTCAAAAAAAATTGTTATAAACATATTTCAATCGCCGATTGACCCAAGGCCAAAAATAAGGGTCTACTATGGCAACAGCATAATACAAACAAAATAGTAGTGCAAACACAGTCCAGAAAATGTTAATTTCATCCCTGACTTGACAAGGTTGACTCTTTTTATTGAAAATAGTTCTGTAAAAAGCCATCGCACGGTTTCGATCTAAAAGGAAAAGTTAAGACTAAAAACGTAGGCACATAAAAATAAAATATTATTCATACCCTTCCGAGGTTCTTTTAAAATCATTAACTGTTGCTGCAAAGTTGCATTTATATACTTTCGGCAAAATTTTTTAAGTCTCTTCTCCTGTCTGACCTTGTTAATTGCACGAGCGTGAAGAGACACTACGCACTTCTTATTGGTCTTCATGGTTTTTATGTTGGTAGATAGCAAAGAGATTTCATTGTCCCCGTTAACCTCCATGCGATTCGAACTGAAATGCTCCTTTAAAACTGAATTCATTTTCTCTATAGGTTTTCTTAATGTTGTTGCCGCATTTGATTGCCCTAAGCCTTTTGGCTTTTGAACTAGAGTTGTACCACGTTGCATACGAGTTGTTTCTGCATTTTGCTTCTTTGGGCGGTTTCCTGCACGCAATACTAATTGTGGATCTGGTCTCTGTTCCTTAGCCTTGGCATTGATCTTCGCCACTTTGTTGGGCCGGGGTGATAACGATGTTCGTGTACGTGATTCCATCTTTTCTTTTAACTCTTCCCTGCCAATTAGTTGAACATTTTTATTGTTTAATAATTCCACTATCATTTTTTTTTTTTTTTTTTAAATTCACAGCTTGGAATATGCGTACTTCTATCAAAAACTTTTGAAGCGTCTAGATTTTGGTGCTCATCGAATGCATTATTCTTTGTTTGTTTCTTTGTTTTCTTTTTTTTGGCTTTATTTTTTTTTCCCAGGTTAATTGTATTAAGTTCATTTATTTGCTTATTATGGTAAGGATGTTTAAACTTTCTGATGCGACTAAAGATGGCTAAAAGCAAACATTTTCTGGCCAGCCCATAGTTTTGTACTTTGCAACCGGGCTGTGTTTTCGGTTGATAACGTTTTTGAATTCGTTTAATTATCTTTAGGTATGTACATTTGTATTCACTTATCATTTTGGTTTCCATCGATTGAAAATAATTTTAAAAAAATATATATAACAAAAAAAAAATACTTTAAGTTCTTTCTTTGACACTTGTTTCAGCTTCGATTGATTTTCTACTTTTGTTCCTTAACAAAACTAAGACAATATTAAGCTAAATACAAAATTTATCAAGATTAAGCAGATCGTCAAAATTTTGTATATATGGGGGTAAAGTGCTTTGTTTCAGTCATTATATTTTCATATTGTGCAGGATATTTCTTTTTTCAAAACATGTCTTAAACTATTGTATTGATCAAAACTGATGAAAAGCTTTTTGCTCCATCTAGATAGGGGCAACTATTCTCAATTCTGATTGAAGCTTTAAGTTATGTGAATGGATAATTTTCTTGGACGCACAATTTTCGGCAATCTGTTGACGGATTAATGCCAACGCTGTCATTGTTGTTGTTTGCAACTGTTTTTGTTGTTGCTTTTGGCTATAGAAAGCCACGGCCACCACCACCACCACCACCACCATCATACGCCGCTTCGCGTAATTTGTGCTTCACTTCAGAACGTAAAACTTTCAAAAAGTCATCAAAAGTTTATGTGTAGCCCAGGACCACCTAAGTCGAGACATGATTCCTTCCGGCCTTAACATTGCCTTCTTGCATATGTTTTTCTTCCTTCACTACACTTTACTTTCGTTTCGTTTTTTTTTTTTTTGTGCAAATTTCAATGCGCTGGCAACTGTGGAAAGTTTCTTTCCCTCGTTTTTTGTTTTTTTTAAGTCTTTCCAAGTTCATTTAAGTAAATATAATTTTATGAGACGCGACTTTAAAGTTCAACGCTCTTAACTGTGCGCTCTTATAGTGCGAACTAATTAGCCGGCACCAAAAAGGAAAATGCACTAAAAATAAACTGATTCGATGCTATCGAGCTGCGCTTCACAACCCAACAAACCCCCTACCCATACCCCTACCCTACCTACCACCCAGCAACCCATGTAGTCGGCCCCATTGGTCAGTTGCGCTTTGTATTTCTGCTTCGCTTGCGCCGCGTTGTAATTGCAAAAGTTTATCTTTATCTGGGCCACGGCCAGCTCAGCAGTGCCGGCAAATGGTCACATTAAAGTAATTACATTCACTGCCCCAACAAAGATGCTGCTGGTTTTTGCTGCTGCTGCTGCTGGTGCTGGTGCTATCCGAGAGGTTTTGTTTTCTCCTTCAAGTATTCACCGGGCTCTCGCGGCGCCTTTACGTTAATTTGTTGCCCCGCAGTGAGCAGGAGTCAAAGAGAAAGTAAGAGAATGAGAGAGAAGAGGCAGGGACTATGTGTTAGTTTTCTCAGCTCTGAGAGAAATTTGAGAGATTAGCTGGTAAAAAGCTACACAAAGTGTACTTTTGCATTCTGAAATGCGTGTCAGAATTATACGAGTTGCTTCTAATTTAATATGGCTTACGCTTTGCGTGACATGCAACAATTTATCTATTCTCAATGATTTCCTTAGTCAACTAAAAAGGAAGCTAATATATATATAAGTTTTCTTGAGAAGTATTAATAACTCAAGGTGTTTCCTTTCTTCACTTAAGCAACACAAGTATATACATAAAAGTTTCACAGATTGTCATTATTTAGTTTATAATTTGAAGATACATGGTCACATACAGATACATCGCTGCAGATACATGGCTACATGGCTACAGATACACGACTATATAGCTATAGATACATTTCTAAAAGGCTAAAGATACATTTCTACATAGCTACATATACATGGCTACATGGCTACAGTTATATAACTACAGATACATAGCTAAAGATACATGGCTACAAAGACTAGGCTACAGATACACGGGTACATGTCTACAGATACATAACTACACATACATTGCTACAGATACATGACTACATTGCTACAGATACAAAGCTACAGATGCATGACTATTTAGCTACAGATACATTTCTAGAAGGCTAAAGATACATGGCTACATGGCTACAATTGCATAACTACAAATACATATCTACATGGCTACAGATACATGTCTACATAGCTACAGATACATGGCTACAGATACATAACTACAGACACATTGCTAATAATACATGGCTACAGTTACATGACTACATGTCTGCATGTCTACAGATACATAACTACAGATACATGGCTACATGGCTACAGATGCTAGCTTCAGATACATGGCTACATGGCTACATATACATAACTGCAGATACATGGCTACAGATACATGACTAAAGATACTAGGCTACAGATACACGGCTACATGGCTACAGAAACATAACTACAGATACATGGCTACATGGCTAAAGATACATAAGTACACATACATGGCTATAGATACATGGCTACGTGGCTACAGATACATAACTACAAATACATGGCTACTTGTGTATCTCCAATAGAAGTAAGATCTTGTAAGAAAAGAATATGCCATACTTTTGCACATTGTATTTTCAAAATATAAATGAAAAAAATAATACTCAATGTAACCAACTTTTAGGTAAAGTTTCTAAATAAATAATATTATGTTTTGCTACCGCTTTTTGATGTTAGAGGAAAAACAAACCGAATTAACCGAATTAAATCAAATATTGACTGCATTCGAGTATTTGATACACTATACGAGTATTAATTAATTCGATCATTTTTGACTGGTACGGAACTTAATAAAGGTTAAAATAGATATAAGCAACCCGACGATCCGTATGGATAAGCCGAGATATGCCACTGAGTTTGAGTGGCATGCAAAAATCTGTGCTCAGCTACGGAAAGCAAGCAAACATTTTGTTTGTGCAAAAATTTTGTGTGATTTCCCCACGGAAATTGATGATGGTGTTTGCTGAGTCGCAAACGTGTTGGAGGAGTTAACCAGAAGCGGCCAAGAGACCCAAAAACAGACAGAGAGACAGGGGGAGAGCCCACCTACAGTGAATTTGTCATTTCCAGTCTAAACGTGCGGACAAACAGAGCCATATACCAAATGGTGAGGTGGTGAGATGGAGAGGTGGAGAGAGGAACGAGGAACGTGAAGAGTGAAACCCGAGTCTGGCTAGTGCCATTCGTTCGATGGTTCGTTTGTTTGCACGGATGTCAGCAGTGTGGATAGAGACAAGGATAGTGGGGATCAAACTGGGACGCGCAGTGCGTGTCGCTTTAACAAACCGGAAGTTACATGCGATGTAATGAAAAACGACAGAACGGATGTAGCGATGGGGCACCCCACTAACCAGTAACCAGTATCCAGAGCACAGTTCTCTGAGCACAAAAGCACCAAAGCACCAAGCGCCAAGCATCGAGCTTTGGGCACGGCATGACCGTGGACAGTTTTGTGCGTATTCTGTGGGGCATTGGAATGGTTCGATGGAGGCGGAGCGGGTGGGTTTTGGGTGGATTGGGGATTGAGACTGAAATTGGTGCTGGCACAGCAACGGCTTCTTGCTGTGAGTGAGTTTGGGCCTTAACGTTGCCTGGTATTTATAGACAATTGGTTCGTGATTGTTGACAGTGCACAGCATCGCGTGGAATGCCATGCCATGAACACTCCAGTCCTGACCAATCGCCTAGTACACCAATCGTCCAGTACCCCAATCCTCCGGCATTCCATCCAGCTACTACAGCATGTGTGTAAAAGTGTGTGTAGGAATTTTTTTTGCATGCCTCATAAAAATGCTACGAAATATGTTTGGCTGTTGGGAGGCATTGCTTGCATATGAGTTTCTGGTCCTGGCAGGCAGGAAATAGTGAAGCAGAGTTCTCTGTTTTGGCAATTGATTTAGCGCTCCAGGAAATGGCAAACACACACAAATTCCTTTAGACGGCAAATAACAAAAAAAAACAATCATACATATATGTATTGCAATCTTTTTTCTCTCATTTGAATAGTTTGTTTTGTTTATTTATTTTTTTTGGTTTTTCAACTCGGACATCGTTATCAAGTTATTGTTAATAAAGAACGAATCGAGCGTATTTTGTATGTTGTACATAATTGAAAGGTTGTATAACATGAAAAATTGTAATAGTCACAAAGTTAAACAATTTAAATATGATATATTTTACCAAAAGTTAATTGAATCCATTTTTATGAAGATGAACATTTTGAAGAAGTTTTATATTTGCAGTAAGGCTTAAATAGAGTAGAAAAGAGTTATTGTGGGTAATATCCCTTTGAAGTATTAATTTTCAAACCAGATCCTGTAGGATATCTGCATTAGTTTTTCCATTGATGCTCTATAAGTTGTGACATTTGGAAAAAAAAAAACCAGATGGATAAAAACTCGGAAAACAGGCACGTTCCCTTTTCTTTATTTGGAATAAAATTAACTTTCGAGCAGTTCTTTTTTGAAATTCATACTTTTTGATACAGCAGAAAAAATAAATAAAAATGTTTTCGAATACACGCCATAACTCCCGAGAGGTATCGTCACAGGAGGATGCTATCAAAATCGAGGATGCTAACCACATCGAATCACTTGGGAAAATAAGCAGCTCATCTTCATCATCAGCTGAAGAATCAACAGCGGCTAACAAATTGGAATTAGCCGAAGTGGAACGCATTGTGAAGAAGACGTTGCAGCAGTTGCAAGGAACTTACAATTTTGATGATGTAGATACTTTAGCTGAACTGATGGTGCCGAAAGTATTGTTTAATTTGCACGGCTTTGAGCGATTAAAGGATGAGGTGGCAAGTATGAAGCAATCATTTGACTCTTATGTACATCACTCCAAGGTGCTGGATGAGGATATTGCTGAAATCTTCTTGGATTTGCATAACATCTATGCGAAGCTGGAGAATTTGGATAAGAAAAATGCGCAACTGCAACGTGACAACAAATTCAAGAAACGTGTGTGCGAAGCTCAGAAATTTCTAAAGTCCAACAAACATTATATAACAAATGATGTTGGCAACGCTGAAGCAAGCGGCTTATTGCCAACTTCAAAACAATCGTCTGATGCTGAGGACGAGAGGAATTTAGAAATCGATGCTGCCTCTAAAAGTGATAATAAATTAAGCGAAAGAGAAGTATTTCTTACCAATATGATAGTGGCTAAGAAATCGAGTTATTCGTTAAAGCTCAATCGTAACAAGAACTATTATTCGGAAGTCGAAACTTTATTGAACATTGAAAAATGCTGTAAAAAAGATAAACAATAAATATAAACAAGATATGCATTCAATATTTGAAGAAATTTTAAATCGAAAAAAATACACAAAAAGTGCCCTATTTTTCTTGAGAGCTGTGCTCACAATACAAAAGTGTAAATTGCTGTGGTAAGCCACTTGAAAAAGCGAGAAAAAAAAATACAGCAAGAAAAAATACTTGACTGCGAAATGCTCTGATTTCTACCTGAAAATGTATCTGTATCTCAACAACTGCCTCTTAAGTGTATCTCTCTCTGCGGGTGTGTTTATAAATTTGCATACGAAACGTTGCCAAAGTGGCAAGTCAGTTCGGGCTCCCACTTGAATGTTGGGGCTCTTCCATGCCATTAGCTTCTTTTGCCACTTTCCGGCTCAAAGCGAATCCTGCAATTAAAGTATGGAATTTTGTTTGCCTTTAGCTGGTCTTCTTAAGCATTCTCATTTATAGTGCTAATCGTATTCGAATTCGCATTCGCATGTTGCAAACCAATGAAATATGCTGAACAGATTTCTAAATAGCTTTTGCTGCCTGTCTGCCTGCCGACACAAACAATTGGCATTGTTATGATGAAATGGCAAAAGAGATCAACAGCAATTCAAATGGCTCGGCAATGCATCAGCTTGTATTTTGTTTATGCAGTTGCAAGGGTAGCTTAAAGGGTTATTTCATAAACAAAAATTAATGATAATAGGATTTTAATAAATATCAAACTAAACTAAACTAACATAATCGAAAAAAGAGCTATATTATTAGAGCAGATATTGATAAGCAAGAGAAAAGGTTGAAACAAGCCTTTTAAAATTATGCTTCACAGTACAAAAAGTTTTTAAACAGTTTTGTATATATCAAAAATTTATATATTTCATTTAAGTAAAACAACAGTAACAAAAGCACAATATCCCTGCTTTAGACTACCCAAAATTTTGCGATGCAGCTGTTCCAACTGAATTCCTTGTCAGAGGCAGTATGGAAGACAGCGAAATGGGATGAAGAGGGGGGTTTTAGCATTATGCTAGCAGATAAAGTGTATGTCGAATGAGGTTAATTCGATTATCGATATCAATAGGAGTAGAGAGGCGATAATTGATTTTAGCAAACGCTGCAAACGATTAATTGAACGTTCAGTCTTTGGCCTAAGGCTCAATGGGCCAGTTATGCAACACATACACATACATACACACACACACAAACACATACACACACACACGCACATATATGTATGTATATATATATACATATAAACATTTATTGCCAAACAACTGAAGCCATGCTTGGCCATTCTATTGTTGTCTTTTTACTGCTGATCTAGACAAGTTGTTTGTGTATGTGTGCGTGTGAGTGTGTTTGTGCACTCAAAATAATAGCATAGCACATAGAAGAAAAGTACAGGCAACGTTCTAGCATAGGTTGAGTAAAATGGGGATGGAGAAGTTGTTTGTTGGGTCAGCTTGACTGCAGCCTGTAATGGCAGCATTTACTCAATTCTGAGTACATGGTAAACGTATTTCTTTTATAGCCCCAAGCATATTTGTGCATACTGCAGACGAAGCTGCGTTCTATATTTTCCAACTCCACTTCCACTCTTTTTTCCCCTAGTACACGAAGCCCAATATCTCCTGTTTTCGTTGTATCCCCATTTGACCAGCTCTATTTCGCATTCGCAAATACAAAGCAACTGCTACTACTTGCATACATCCTGACACAGTATAAACGAACTTCGTTTCCTGAGTGGCCATTTTAATGCAAGGCTTTTCATATGTTCTCTGCCCTCCCACCCACCAACACTACCACTTGCGTTGCCCGCTAGTCAAAAACTTTAGCAAATACTCGCAGCACAAAATATGATAAAGCACTCGTATCGTTGTGGCTGCTGCTGCTGTTGTTTCTAGTTCGCTTTTAATTGCTTTGAAGTAAACACTGAGAATGCTTCTCGGTACATTCATAAATATAATTGCTAGGTAGGCAGCTCTAGTGCTATTCGGATTGCCTTAAAAATTTAAAGATCCCACTAGCCATAAGATCCTAACTTTGTTAATTTTGTACCACTATATGTGTGTGTGTGCCAAAGGTGTTATTTATTTTGATGCCCTGATTTGTCAGTTTACATTGTATTTACTTCTATGATTATTGTGGTCGCTATTGTCTAGCTCTGTTTTGTTTTACTGTCAAAAAACTATTTAATAATTAATAAAAGTAAACAACACTAATTATTGTTTTTGTTTTTAAACACTTTTGTTTCTTTTCCAGTCAGTAATAAAATATTTTTATATTGACAAGATAAAAACGTTTAGAAAGATTTATTTAAACAACTAGCAAACTTAAAATCAACTGCAAAATGATTTTATTTTTTTTAAAAAGATTAAATAAGATTAACAAATATTTGTTATATTAACATACGTATTAACCTTTTTTGATATATGATATTTTGAATTGTTTGCCAATTAGTAATAAATTCGAAAATATATATTATGTTCAGTTTGTTGCGCAGTCTGTCAACGATTCCAAAAAAAAAAAACACGAATACTTTTTTTGTGATAAAAAAAAAATCTTTTATTTTTGTATCATGAAAAGCGGGGAAAAGAGTCGTCGATAGGCGTAAGGCAGCTGCATTAGGACATAAATTTATGACCAAAAAGTAAACAGTAAATAAATGTTTTTATTGCTTATGTTTTTTGTTGCATTCGTTAGCTGTCGCTGTCGCTGTCGCAGCTGTTTTAAATAATTATTTAACATTTTACATTGTTTAGTCGCGTTTTTGTGTGTTTATCGTATTGTATTGTGTATGCGAGTGGCTTTTGTTTGTTGTAAAGATTTGTGCCCGTTTTGCATTTGTGCAAACGTTTCATGAATGATTCATGAGTGTTGCCCAAACAGATGCTAACAATGCTTTGATTTCTATGCCGACAATGCCCCCAAGGACTCGACAATGAAAATATTTTACATATAAACAGCGCTTGTTACATATATATTTATAGATGTTACTATGTTACTGGGTAAGCGAAAGTAAATAATAAAAAGAAAAACGTTACAAATGCAAAAATCCACATTTTCAAAAATCTAAAAAAAATTCCGAACTAAGCATTTATGGATCAATCTATCATTACTTGAATAAAATACTTTTGCATTTTCCATATTCAAATATTATGAAACTAGTATACTTTTTATCTGCTTAGGGACTGTTTCGAGAGTTAGCTTAACTTACAAAAATAATTTTAACTATGCTTAGCAACACTTTAAAACCAAATACTGAAGAGGCAGAGGCAGAAGAGAAGGTGCCTTTGCGTCAGTATAAACGCATTGGACAAAACTATGAAAAAAGTGGAATGAGCTTTCAGCAAGCCGACGCTGGAGTTTTAAACACAAAATACTATATATTGCGCAATGAAGACAAATGTATATGGCTGACCATCAAAGGTGAAAGAATTTGTCTACAAAAGAAACATATCGATAGCATAGGCATCGACATATACAATTTCAGGGAGCCGAACTTTGATAGTTTCAAGTCAGAGGAAACCGCGACTTCAATTGAGGAAGTTCGCCCCGCTGAAGTTTTTGAACTGCTTAATGCTCAATATCTGTATCAAGTGGTTAAGCTTAAAATTGTTTCTCATAACAAAGGCAATTTCGTACCATCCTGCTCTACTGTGGAACGCATTCATAGCAAAATATCGAAATTAATCGGACATCCAAAAGTGTTAAAGTTATTAAGAGCAAAGATACTTCTCAGCAATAAAAATATTCGGCAGATAAACAGCAATAATCTAAAAGACAAAATCAAGTTTTCAAAACCAGCCCGGAGGATCCATTTGACCAAACCAAAAAGAGTAGTCAAGCAAATAAGATGTAATAAGCTTATAGGAAAAATTCAAAAACCGGACAGGTCAATTGGAAACATATTCAAGAAAAATAAACCGAAAATTCCTAGTAAGTGTGATCGCTAAATAAATTGTCCTTTAAATGTTTATAACGATATTTTTCCAGAGACAAAACGTGATGTTCACTGGATATTCATAAAGCTGCAGAAGCCAAAGCAACTCAAGATTGTTCAAGTTCATCCAGGAGCCTCATTTGGTTGCCGTGTTGAACGTCAGCTGGTTACACAAAAATCAAGGGTATCCAAGGTTCCGGAGAAACGTATAATTCTATTTTGGATGCTTATATATTCTCTGATTGTGGTCGCATTCCTTAGCTCAAGCCAACTACCAGTGCTTCTCCAGTGGTCATGTTACCTGGTGCTGGCTGCATTATTTGTTTTTAAAATTATTTATTTGGTTTTAGGTGACTTTTTCGAACTGACATATATCAAAACTTAATCAATATGGCATTTGGAAATGTAATTAAAAGCTTTTAATTGATTTTAAGAAAATTGAGTTACAGAATTAATCCTGATGTGTTTTTGTAATAGTTTTGAAAACGATTAAACGGCATTAAGGCTATTTGTAAAATCTATTTATTTACCCATGTAAAGGTTTATGCATATATTTTTGTTTAAAATGTTTAAATTGTGGCTGTACATTTCTTGGCTGCCTTAATATTGAAAAGTTTCTGAGTTTTTTTTTTTTGGCTGATTTACCTTTCGGATAGCTGTGGAAATTCAGTTGCCAATCGCGCCAGTCAGCGTCAAATGCAAATTTAATGGTCTATGTAAAAGGTAGCTGGGCAAAATGCTTTTAACCACATCCGCTGCCATTAGATGAACGACGAGCATCGAGCTACACAAAATGGCAACTACAACAACAACAAAAACAACAACAGCAAACAATAAAAGCAACAATGGAAAATGACGCAAGTGGAAATGTGAAAATCAATGCGCATTAGTGGCTGGTGTTATTTCATCTTATTCCTCTACGCTCGAGACGGCAAGACGCATCGCTAGTAGCATATCAAATAGGGGCCATTATTTTCTGCCTTCCCATTACATCCTCTCCCCCGCATTTTGCATTAGCCAAAGGTAGTAAAACACTTCCAATTTACCCCATTACGGCCAGCTTAACCGCACGGCTCATCAATTTCAATAATATAGCTAAAATACACCTAAAACTTAATCAATTGCACAACAAGGTATACAAGCTACAGTTTTTATTGCTACCTACCTATGTTTTTCAAAGTATAGGAATATCTGTAAAAGAACTCCAATAAAAAATATGTAAATAAATTTTACTTTTACTTTGTGTGTTAGAAATGCCTTACAGATAAAAATTGTATTTTAAAATCATTTCAAACTAAAATCCAATATAAAATATGTATCTAGAAATCTTGTGCATTAGTAGTTAGTGCACACTGTAATTATATTGCTGTTATTCAAGTCCAAAAATGACAACATGTTCAAAACAAATGCTGACGGGGCGAACATCTTCTTGGTAATGAAATTGCTTTTATCTCAACTGCTCCTTCTTTATCTCCTTCTTCTTCTTGTTGTTGTTTTTGTGGCCTGCCGTGTCCTGTCATTCGTGCATGCAATTCACACACATACACAAACAAAACAGACATGCAATGCATTCAAGCGCAAATTAAGCTTGACAAGCAAAAATTAAACTGTGCATTTGTATAGCATGGGTTAGTTTGTATGTGTATATATATATATATATATATATGTATGTAGGTAACTGTTTGTGCTTTTGTTCAATTTCTGTCTCACTCTCTTCATGTCGTATCTATCTTCTTTTTTGTATCTGTATTTGAATCTTCTGCTTCTTGTTTGTGCTAAATATAATTTCTTCATGTACAGTTCATTAAACACAGCTTACCATTTCGCAAGCAGCACTTTGCATGAGTTTTCTCTTCTTGCGCTCTGTTTGTGCCTAAAAACCAAATAAATATGCAAATCGAAAACATGGCAAAACGAAACAAAATCACAAAATACTTTTTAACAATCTACACGTAAAATGTATCGCAAACATCTATAAAAATTTGTATATCATTAAGCAGATTGTTATATAAGACTAACACTATTTGCGATACTTCTCTATGATGAAATGGCAGCCTCTTCCAACTGTTATCATACGAACAACTTGCTCGGCCCAGCATCTGCTTAAGCAAATACTCGTTGGGCAATATTCCGTTGTTATTTAGTGATAAATGTGACAAAAACCAACTGCCTTCTTGAATTTGATTCACAGGTTTCAGCAGATCTTGATCTTAATACATTAGCTACAAAGCTAGCTGCATATATATTTTTTTAAACTTTAAACCCCTTTAGAACCTGAGCACAAGAGCAATAAGTCTTAATTGCAACAACGGCTGTCCGTTAGGCAAAGAGGTGAAATGACAACAAAAAACAAACTAAGCGTTGCCATATTGGTATTTAGAAAAAGTAAAACGGTGATACCTTGAGTAACATTTTTTGTTGATTTTACTGATAAAATATTCCGATTTTTTGCAATGGCTAAAAGTAAATTGAATAATGTTAGAAAACAGATACACGTGAAAAAAGTACACACTTAATAATTACCTATAACATGTAACAAAACCTAGCTAGGAAACAAAAATATATATACAAAAAACTACCCAAATAAGTATTTAATGTGTCTAATGTGTCTTTCATCAGAGCTTCATCCAGTTGAAATACTAAGAGATTATAACACATTGCATGCCAAGAGTCAAATGTTTCGAGTGGGCCATCGAAACGTCTGCTATTTTTATACTTACATAGATTCCCAGTCATGCATGGCACTTAGTTTGCTAACTTCAACAGCTGCACTGATAAGAATGCGATGAGATTGCAATTTAATGAAAGTATCTGCGCCAGTCGCTAATATTAATTTCTTCAACTTGCGCAAAGTGCAAAAGTCATGCCGCAGTGAACAAAAAAGTGAAGAGATAATGGAAAAGAGAGAGAAAGAGACAGAGACAGAGACAGAGAGAGAGAGAGAGAGAGAGAGTGGGAGAGCGGAAAAACTCTTCAAGAGTCATAATCATTGTGGCACCAAGCAAGAAAGGAAACTCACGCGAATGTCAAAGTTAATGCGCTTCAATGTCAAATTGAGAAAAAAAGCAAATAAAATAAATACAAGTAAAACGAAAGGCAAGAAACCTGAAAAAAAAGCCCAACAAACAAAAATATATCTAGGGACCTGTGGAAGTGCTTGATTTGGCCGAGGCGTGTGTAAAAAAACGAAAATAAAATAAAAACAACGACCAGACATTTTATAGCTGTCATTGTCGGGCATTCGATTTGAACCAAGGGTATGAAGTTCACAGTTCAAACTCTGGTTGGTAGAGCCAAAAGGGAGAGGGTGACAGATGGTGAGGAGATTTGTCTTTGTGTCTAGCGGTTAAGTGCTTTGACGCCTATGGCTTTTCCAATGCTCCTCCACAATACAAACAAAAGACTCCTTTGACGCACTCAACGCTTATCCTTTATCATCGTTTCCCCCCACTTCATCCTTATCCTCTTGCTATATATTTTATTATTAAGGGCGCAAAAACATAAAAATTATGTTGCAGTGGTTTTTATTTATGGTGCCAGTATGAATTGCTTAGCTGAAATTTATGTGTCTCTATTGTTTTAAGCGAACATTACACATTATCGCTTCGTTGCCACAAATACACACTTAAACATATACATATATATTATATGTGCATCCTAATTCAATAAGCTGACTATTCAATAAGACCGCATCACAGCTAAACTATAACTCATTCAATGTTGCCTCATCTCGATAATAAATTGTTTTAGATTTAGTTTATTACTCTCATACCACAAGTCATCAGCATGAATATTATAGCCGATACATAACGGTTAATTACACTGCACGTGGTGCGGAGGGGGGGTCATTTGATTGAAATAGTGTCTTACCCATCAATGTGGGAGCATATCAATTTATAAGCCAATAAATAATGCAACGCATATTCTGAAAATTCATTGACAACGAAATATTGATATAACATGAATAAATAAATACTTCTGTTTACTATAAAAAGCAAAAATAACAAAAAAAATGATCATTATTATACCTGGAACTGAAATATATTCGTCTCTTTGTTGTAAAAAAAAAATTGGCAACGCTAATTTTGGCATTTTAACTGTTGTATTGTTAAGTTGCGGGTTCAAATCTCCATGTGAAATAAACTTTTTTTCAAGAAAAACCAAACTAGTTTTAATTTTCAATTGCATATAGGCTTAGCCTGATTCTTTTTCATTGCAATGAAATGTATTTGAAATTATACCCTTGAGCTTAATCTGACTCTGCAGCATTTGAACAGAATCTAGCTACATACAGGTTGAGTCTTTCAAATGCTATGCATATCAAATGGTTATATGCTTAAAATGGCATTACGAATGTTCAAAACCAAACAATCGCCTGCATTACACAATATGTCAGTTGAGGCCTCAAATATGTGTGGGTAAACACAAACACACACACACATATATATGTAAGACAAATTCTATCTATATGCAATCAGCAAATATGGTCGGATGCCATTCATAATGCAGCTACTTTTTGCCGTTTGCCGGCAAGCGGAAATTATGTCAAAACAAATGCAAAGCAACTCAACTCAAGTCTTTCAGTTCAGTTCAGTCTGTCAATCATACAGTCAGTCAGTCATTCAGTCATTCAGTCAGTGAGCTGAGCAGGCATTTCAATTATAGGCAAGCACAAAAGTTCAACTAATATGATATGCACATTGAGCAAAAGAAAACATGTTTTGGGGGCTGCAGCAGTTGTGGTGTGGTGTGGTGTGGTGTGCGGGGTTGTGGGGGCTGTAGTGGGGTAAACCAGCAGAGTTGTTGAGAAATCGCGTCAAAGACACGAGAGCTGCCATTTATCAGCGGCAAAGCAATCTGCAAAATTTCTACGCTTCTCTTTTTACTACATACCATACACATATTCTTCTTTTTTTATTTGTACGCCATTTACAAAATCTTATTGAGGGGGTTGTATGGGGCGCTTTACTTTGTGCAATTTCAACGCAGCATTTTACATATGTCTGGCAGCATTTGTAAGGATTTCTCTATGCGTTTGTGTTTATATATATGTGTGTGTGCTGTAAGTTGACTTCATTCAAAAAAGTTAATTCATAAATCGCACAAAGCGCACACAGATACGAAAGACGCACATGATGGCTGCCCAACCCCTACGCTACGCCCAACCACCCACCACAATCCCCAAGACAACCACCCACTAAGCGAAAAAAAGCCATATGCAAAATGCATTTAGTCTCTGAGATAAAAGCGCGCCTGCAGCGGCTGCATTTGCAACCAGCGAGAGGAAAGTAAAAAAAATGAATGGTGTGTTGCACGATATGGAAAAGTGGTGGATAAGGGGTTTGAAGGGTTGAAGGGGTAGGGGTTGGGCGACCTGTTCAAATAAAAGATTTCTATCAGGTGGCTCTTATAGCGCATGAAAGTACTTAAATTTGTTTGACTAGCATTTGCCATTGGTGGTGCTGGATGGGTTATTCAGCTATGCGACTCATTATGTGAACAAAGCAACTCTCCAACTAACAACTCTGTTTAACTTTCACTCATAGCTGCACACGCGATAACATCGAGAAACGACATTTTTTGTTTGCAAATGCGTTTAGCAGATTGCCTCTATGAGATATGAATACAATGTGCATATTAAAATCTACTTATCATATGTGCGTGTCATAAGCCAGTTTAAGGAGCTTCTGTTAGCTTGACAGCTTTGAATTGTTTTTATTATTGCTGAAGATTTTAGATCATTTTAACCTAATTTGTAGTTGTCCCGTCGCCTTGGTAACATTTTTGGTTGCTTTGTTTTTAAGCCATTATAATTCCCAAGTAGGAATTCTGCAATCTGTTTATTTATATAGGGCAAAAAATGCCTCTCCTATCGGGCGGTCGGTGGACTCACAGCTTAAAGGGTTGCTCACATCCCCGACAAATTGTGACCTATAACAAGCATAAAAAAAAAAATCAATCAAGACCGCTGTGAGTACACACTCTGAGTAGAGAAAATATCTCGGACTGACCGCTTTTTGTCATTAACAACACAAAAAATAATTAATGTCTTAAAATTTATTTAATATTATGAATAAAAAAAAATTTTGTTGACTGTTTTTTAGTTTTAACCTCCTTTTCCAAGGGTTGGTTTATTAGTTCTTGTATAGCATTTTGAAACCCCAAAACTTCTGATACCAAAATTAAAAGAAATACAATCGTGGCAAACCCATTCTAAGCGTTCTACGTTTACGCTGGAATGACAAAAGCAATCACGATCTATCGATAACAAAATGTAGCAATTCCTACACGATATTAAATACTTTGCCACTTATCGATACAAAACAGCTGCGATGAAGAAAACATATTTTAATATTTTAGCTTTAAGTTGAAGTAGTTTAACTTGTAAATTGCTGCCAAAGTGAAATTCAAAACTACTCAACATTTTAATTTTGAAATCTTAAAAATAACTTAGCTTTTATATGAATCAATCAGGCAGGATTTTGAATTTGAATTTTTCATTAGACATAAAAAATGGTTTAACAACATTAAAATATTTGGCCATTTATAAGCACTTTATAGTCTATGAAGCAAGCAGATGTCATATGTGCTAGTTTCTGTGTGTGACTTCTCAACAAGCACAAATGCGACAATGAGGAAGTAAATCCTTAACAACAACAGCAGCACTTCAGGCCAAACAACAACAACAGCAACAAAAAGGCACAGCGTTATTTATGCCGCATTCAACTTAAGAGCTAAATCATCTTTTTGAAAAAGAGAGAGAGAAAGTTCTTGTGGCCAGAAGCTGTACGTGATTTTATCAAAAGAAAAGCAAAACGGCGAAATATACTCCAAATCCGACAGGCCCACCTCTCCCTCTCCTCCCAACCATACCCATACTTACACAGTTGCCTCTTCTCAGCTGAGCGAGAGCCCAGCGGCTGCGTCAAAATATGCCGCAATCAGGCTGCAAAACATTTTCATTTATATTTAAATACAAGAAAAGCAGCGCAAGAGATGCGAACGCGTTTTCGATTATGTTTAGATGCTTTTTTTCTCCGTCTGGTTTGAGTTGTGGGAATGGCGAAAAAGCAAGGGAAAAGAAGGTTCCCTTGGACAGCTTATCGACGCCCACGCACATGCTGGCTGGTGGTAGAGATGGGGGAATGGTGGTGCTGCGAGACTGTATCAGACTCGATGTGGGTGCCATATTTATTGCGTGCCATGATTTATTATAATTTTATGCATGAATCTGTGCAAAGTGGTGGGCGTTGCAGTAGCCAACCTTTTGACATTGCCAAATGAACGCTTGTTCCCACCGCATCAACAACACCCCAATCCACCCCACCCAACAACCTGTCCGAACATCTCTAACCTTACCCAAATCGCAATGTTGCAGCCATCCACTATATTTATGTCAGTGTATCACTTTGACCGACATTCCATATCGTGAAATGCATTGCATATTTTAAATGCTCGGCTATTCAATCAACTCGAAATGCCAGAGCAAAAAACAGACATTGGATTTGATTTGGGCGAGATGTGGATGTGGCTACAAGGTTGAAAGTGTTAAATATCTAAAAGGTTTTTTCGTATCTAGTTAGTTTTTATTTTTAAAGCTTTTAAAAAGAACATAAATTTAAACATTTAGCTCAAATTATATTTGATTGCAGAATTCGTTAGCGGCATAACACAATAAAAATATATATATTTATATTTTAAAGAACTTTTGAGAAAGGCCGAAAAAACGAGTCTAATTATTTTTAATAATGTTATTTAAGGTTAGCTGTAATTATATATGTTTGCACGGTTGATCGTTGTTATCATCATACGAAAAAAATATTTAAAAAGCTTATAAAAAGTAATAGTATATGAAAAAAAATCAACAAAAAATATATAAACATAATAAATTATAATTATATTATAAATGGAAAAGTTTGCAAACAAGTTTGTTACTCTTTCACGCAAAAACTACTGAATAAACTTTAAGGGTAACACATAGGCTATGGTTTTGTGTGATTGATGCTGATCTGTGTTGTTGAACGAGTAACAACACAGACTAGCGATAGGCAGAGAAATGATTGTCATACGACGCAAAGTCTGAAGTAAGAAGGTAAAAAATAATATAGGGTAAAATATACTCTTGGGAATACATTATGCTTCAAACGTGCACAGAAAGACTTTTAAGGGTAAATTATTTTCCAGTAATTTATTTATTCAAGAATTTGTTTGTCTCTTTCTTCGTCTTTCTTTTAATAATTTTGATTTCTTTTCATAATGCCATATTTTCTTCGTCTGAAGCTGCACACGCAAAGATTCTTTTATGCAAGAAATGAATAAGAATAGCTGCGTGTTGTAACTCGCACACCCACACTCACACGCACACACAACAGTTAACCACGCACCCAGGGCGCACTTAAGCAACCCAACACACACACACACACATTCACACAAAAAGAAAACAAAAGCACATGAATATTTCACACGAAGCACAAAAGCATTCGGCTAAAGTGAAAGTAAATGCAAAAGGCCATTCGATACGTATGTATGCATATATGCACGTACATACATATTTATGTTTAAGCAAGTTGTCTGCAGTTGAAGTAGTTACAATTGTTGCTGCTAACTTTCTGTTAATTGTGGTTTTAGTTGTACCCTATAAACGAAGGTTTGACATTTTTGGTAAGCTATATGAAAAGCATACGATATGATTGAATCCTGTTTAAGAGATTGAAAGCAAAGATTTTTTTGTTAATTACATTAAAGCTTTTAGTTAACTATTTTGAATTTGACTAAACATTGTTTTCTCTTATAAGTTTTCCACTGAACTTAGAACAGGACATCTCCCTGTAGTGCACATACCCTAACACATTCCTCATGATTTGTTCGTATTGCCGTTGAGCAGAGCGTTTGCTCATTAATTCATATAACGGCACTTTTGCTTCATTGGCTATTCATGCCAGCGCTCTTTCCGAGAACTGAAACACATACCGGTAGTGAAATTGGGCACACCGGCAGCGAAAGGTTAAGTGCCAAATTGCACACTCATTGTGAGTCCCCTGTTACGATTATGCATGCATAATTGTTGTTCACAAGCCGCCACAATTACTTAAGAGTATTATCAGAAGGAACGCGCCCTTAAAAGTATGCTATAGTATTTGTCTTCGAAGCTTTTCTTAATCTTTTAATAAATAAAATTATAATTTAAGTAAGGAACATATATTCGTATGTGTCCACTTAGAGTTATTTATGATATGTTATTATATATATTTTCAAATAAGTCGTCTGGCTAGTTCTTTTGGGTGATTTCATAAACGTTTATTGTAGACCGTCGATTGCCGGCAGTCAATGTCTAGATCCACTAAACTTGTTTGCATAGACAAAGACGGGCAATGGAACATGGCTATATCAACTCAGCACGCTATGCTGATCAAGAATATATATACTTTATATGATCGGATAATTTTTTTTCTATGCGTTTCGCATTTCAAAACAAAATCAACACTTTTCAAGTGAATAATTTAATTTATACAATTCAAATCCTGAATGCTGAATTGATTTTCAGAACTATTTTTAATGCTCGTTTGGCCCCATTTTGGGAAAAGTGCGACATTTTACACCAACCACATTTTCTTTGAAATATATCAAAATTTCAATTTGAATTTTGTTGCAATCTTTTTGGGTTGTTAGCGAACATTTTTGCGGACGAGTACGGCGCGGATACGAGGGCATCGTACAAAGTTCGTCAGTCTCCTCGCTCCTCTCTCTCTCCCTCTCTTTCTCTCTCTCTCTCTCTCTCTCTTTCTCTCTCTCTCTCTCTCTCTCTGTCTCTCTCGTTGACTACGTTTCGAATCGGACTATTTCAAAGTGTTTATGCGGCTTCAAAATAAAGCAAAGTCCAAAGTTTTTGACAAACTTTTAGCCACAGCGGAAACAACTTCTGCACTTGTCAGCTGGCAAACAGATGGGGCGGGTATGAGTATGGTGGGTGTGTATGCTCTTCATAAATTGAAAGTTGGACAATTTGAAAAGCATTCGTTCACCCAGCTTTAATCAAGCCGGCGCGAAACAAAACACTGAACGGGGCGCAAGACCACGGTCTCAATCAATATGGCACAAGACATATCCCATTGTCTTATTCTCTTTCTGCCTGTCTCGCCTTTACTCATTCATTAAATATATGTTTGCTTGTGTGTGTGTGTGTGTGTGTGTGTGTTGGCCAGGGATTTTAGATAAATGGGCAGCAGGCACGAATACGTAGGCCGAGACCGCACGTTCGATTGCGTTGGGCTGGTAACTTGGGCAATGTCTTAATTGATTTAACACGAAATCAGTCAAACGATAATCGAAAATTGCTACGCAAACTGTTTGATTACATGCAACGTGGCGGCGTCGAGTCTTATTCCCCTTCACCTTTCGCTTCCCTTCTCCCCTTACATTCGATCTCGGCTTCCTTGGTTTATTGACCAGAGCCAACGGCTGTTTGGGTTACAGCCAGTTTTAGTGTGCCATCTTCATCCGGTTTAGCGACGCTTCGTTGCGTTTGCCACAAATAATGGCGAACGTTGACACAAAGTTGCCTCGCTTCGTCTCTTTGGCCATAATTGAATATTCCCCACTACAAACACAATCCCCTAAAATTACAGAGCAATTGCCGTAATTGTGAATGTTTGCTCATCATTCATAACCGCACAAACACACACACACACACACACACATAGATTGAGGAAGAGGGAGTTGACTTGAATTGATTACATTTGCTGCATTTACGCCGGACTCTTATCTGTTCGCTTTATATTCAATTTGCAGCCAAAGGCCTTTCTGACAAATGCCACTTAATTAGTCAACTCGTTGTTTATTTTGTGGCGTCGGCAACTTTTATTTGTTGTTGTTTTTGGTTCTTTTGTTCTCCACCAACTCCATCTACTTAGTTAATGTCAAGCAATTTATATTTATTTAGCCACCAGTTCATTTCACTTTATTGGGTGTCGATCGAAGTCGTTGTTGGTTCCTTCATAATGAGTGTGGTTTGTGAAAAATCTATTTCTACTGATTGATGAATGAATGAACTAATGAATTATTTGCCAAGAAAATTGTATCCTTTGTCATGTCAACAACGGGTTTAATTATTGTTTGTCTCGATTTGTTGTTAACGCTATTTTTAGATTGCCTTATGAGAAATTTTTATCTAATTCAAATTAACTTTCTCTACATAAAAACTAACTATTAAATATAATTGTGTTTTATTAAATTACAAACAATGAAATGTGAAGTACTTTAGAAACAATTGATTTAAATGCTATTTAAATGTTGCCACAAATTTCAGTTACAAAGAACGCCTGTCAAAAAAGAACATCTGTAATAATATATTGATTATATATATATATAGAAATTTGAGTTTAAAAATGTTGGAAATTAACGTCAATGTAAATACGAGTATGCAACAAATGTTATAATTATTTATAAAAAAAAGAATTGTGGCAACCGCAATTTAAAATTGCCTCAAAATCGACGCTTTTTGCACATAGTTCACAGCCAATTTTAAATTCAGCCCCCGGCACTATAAACATAAACATCGTCTCACATTTCTCGCGGTTCCATTAGCATCGCACGACCACAGAAATGTTTATTCTATTTTTATGGATTCTTTTTTTATTATATTTTTTTGCAGCTGTTTGTTAGTTTTTTCCATTATTATTATTTTTTTTTTTTGCAATGCTGTCAAACGATTTGCAAAACCAACTGCAGGCCGTTAACAATTGCATTTCTGTTCAGTTCCGCTTCTCTGTTCTCTTTTTTATATTCGTTCGTTTTTTTTATATTATTTTCTCCCTCTATGTGTTATATGTTGCTGTTGTTGTTTTAAGCGTTAAATTTAATTACTCAGCAACGGGTGGCAAACTATGCAACAAGCAAAAAATAAGTGTTTTAGGCTGCAACCAACAGGGGAAGTTGGGAAAGGTGGGAAGTGAAAAGCATAAGAGATATTTACACAGCTGCTGCTGCATACAAACATTGGAAAACGAACGCTGACCACACAAAATTTTTCCTGTGAGCGCGCATTTTTATTTATACAAAGAAAAATAAATGTAAAAAAAAACAACAACTCAAAACAAAAAATGGTTCTGTGTACTAATTAAGGAATATGTGAAAATATTTTAATATCATCTCACTAAACTCTATATATACGATTTATTAGCATTAACCCGATCTCATTGTCTCATTATGCTGTGTGAAAAATAAACTTTTACTTTTATGCTTATGGACAATATTTTTAATAACTTAATAAAATGCACAATACAAAAGTAAAGTCGACTTTAATACTTATCGCAATAAAACCAAAAAAAAATACATAAAATATGTTTTGACAAAATAATTTCTAACTATACAAACACTATATAAAATAATAAAAGTCAGCATATTTTTGTTTTATTCTTTTCAGGAAATCTCTTAATCTATTGCAACATTCAGGCTGTTGTCTGTTTGATGAGAACTAAGAACTTTAACAAACACACACATAATCCCACACCTTGTTTATATGTATATGTATATATATAGCCAATTAACAGGGACTGAGAATTTATGGCACGATTTGATTTGGTAAGCGTTCAGCAGCTGCTTCATTTGGCTCTATCGGCTCTGGTCAAATGTTTGTCGAGCACGCATTGAATTTAATTAATTTAACACGAAAATCATTCAGGCGATATTTCCGAAACTAAGCGAGAATGCCACAAAATGGCTTATTGACATGCCACCAGGGTGTGCGTAAGGGGGGGTGGTTTACGAAAAAATAGTCGAGTCCTTAAAGAGAATCAAACAAAGGCGAACATAAATCTCGTACTAAAAAGAGATGGACATAGAAAATTAACGCTGGGTGTGTTACTAAATAATCTTTATCGGAAATTAAGCTTATCGAGTACATATACGAATTGCCAATTAAGACATTTCGTAACGGATAAATCACTAGACAAAATGCTTGCAACAGATATAGTCATTAATTAAATGAAGTTATTTCTTGTCTTTTGTTTCGTAAAACATATGAAAAGTGCATAACGGATTACATAATTATAATAATAGCAATCAAGTCTTTGTTATCTGAATTGACCTTAGGCAAATAAAGAGATTTATTCAGCTGGTTGTTTGTTACTGATAACGTGAATACACTTGTCAAAATATTTCTAACATAAGCAATCTCAGATATACAATGAAAGTTTATTGAAATATTTGATTGAACATTTGAAATAAAACCCTTTCTTTTATGTCTATAAACTTGAAATCTCCAATCGAGTTTTAATATGTCTATATTTTATTTATATTCAATCTTTCTTTACATGAATAATAATTAAAATACTTAATCTGCAGACATCTAACCCGGGTAAACTTTACTTTTCGCTGTCTTAGCTGACTGTTAACCTAAGGTTGTTTATTCGAATCCAAATCACATCAGTATTTGAAACATACTTGTATTTATTTATTATTACCTTGGTGCTCCTAAAACTGTTCAAATAGTTTTTTTGCAGCTTTCCTTTTTTTCGCCTTCAGACAGTTTTTCGTCCTTTAATATTATCCGAGCCGAGAGTACTCACGATTTTTGCCGCACAGATTGTAATTACCATTTTGTTTGTCGGACCTCTGCGCTAATTGAAAATAACAAATAACTGGGCTTTTACAACTGCCTCGGACATTTGTCCTTTGTGTCTTATGCATCCCCTATTGTGTTGGCATTTGGCTCTTTTATTGCATGCGAATAAAAATCATTAATTACAACAACTTTGTCATGAAATTTAAATGCCGATCGCCACGCCCCGGACCGACGCACAGTGCCTCTCCTCGCACAACAAAATACAAAATAAGTGAGACAAATATTGAAAAGCAAATTGAATTTTCATATGCGACGCAAAAGGTGAAATGCGACGTTGTTGGATGATGCGTTTCGGGTGGTGGCACGGCACAACTTTATACATTTAGCACAACAAAAAAAAGAGAAGAAGAAAACAAAAAAACATACATATAAATGTGGAGGAATGGAAAAGGACAGCAAGGGGCCAGAAACCGTTCACTTTTTGAACAGCCAGCACAGCACTTTGTGCCAGTATGGTTTGGCCAAACACACACACACACACACACGCACATACGTGTGCTGCACCTATACAGTTACATTTTATGTGGGTGGCAACATTTTCGCTTTTTATGTTCGACAGATTTTCGTGTTGGTATGTGAAACATGCTGATTCCCAGTGATTACAATTGTTGTGCCGTTGCCGTTGCTGTTGTTGTTGCTGCTGCTGCTGCTGCTGCTGCTCTGTGGCCTCTATGGGCAGCCGGGACCAGAACGAGGACCACACCCACCTTCCACATCAATGGAGACCCTCAAACCCTGGCCACCACTTGGCTTGATGCCGTAAAAAGCACAACGAAAGTAGATAAATAAAAAAGAACAACAACAACAACAATAACCAGACAGCCGTCGCAAAAATTTCGCACACGAAATGTAAAAACCGGCAAATAAAACATGAAAAATATTTAAAGCATAGCCGTTTTTAAAATACTCTCCAAATATTTGAAGGCTTCAAAAATTTGTGTATAAAACTTTTTTAAAGATTAAAAAATTGGTATCTTAATTTAAAATAATTTAAAATATTAAATGTCAAGTTTTTTACAATATAAATTAATATCAAGACCAAAAAAAAAAAAACGAAGGATAAAAATTAAACATATTTTTACATGCAATTCAAAATCAAGAAATATTTTTACATAATACTTTTTTAATTCGTGCGTATGAATATTTGTATCTGTGTTCAGTTCAAAATTCAAGCAACTCTTGTGTTTTTAGTGTATCCATATACAAAATACAAAAAGGAAACATTTTTTTATGTTGCTCGTTACAATTTTCGTGATGTTCTGCTGACAACTCAACAGAGATCAAGTTATTATGTGTGTGTGTGGGTGTGTGTGTGTGGCACGCTCTGTTGTTTTACCAGTGTATATGTGTGTGTGTGTGTGAGTAGAGCTTTTGGCGCGGTTGGCTGTGGCGATCTCAACATGCTGGGCTCTGGCTCTGGACTATGACTCTGACTCTGGGTCTGGTGTCCGGCCGTTGACAATTAAGGTGAATGAATATTTTAATATTGGCAAACAGATTACACATATGGGCAATGGCAATACGCAGGACAGCCAGCCATGACTTGCAATGTTCGACATGTGTAGTATGTACAATGTGAATGTGTGAAGAAGGACAACAGAATGACGAAAGGACGAGCACTCAAGTAATGGCGTTAAATTTAATTCAATTGAATTGAATTGTTGTTGGCACAATGCATCAAAAGCGAACGCAACGATAAGATGTGCGCCAGGCAGGTATCTTTCTTTCTTTCTTTTATTTTTTTTGATATTTTTTACCACTATTAAAAATAATCAAATGAAAGAAATCAATGAAATAAAATACAATTGCATATGCATATGCATTCTTTTTTAATTTTCCCCTTTCAGTTGCAGTCACATTGCAGAATGACAATAATTAAACACAAGGCAATATCTGTTGACTGCAAGCGTACTTAATGAAGCCAGATATAAAGTTTACTTTTCAACCATTACGAAAATAGTTTCCTTATTTGAGTTGCAGGCAACAGATTACTAGAATTCAATCATCTTAAATTGTGTTTCTGTAAGCGAGCCAAAGACAAGCTTTCTTGCAATCGTAATATTATTTTAATAGCTAATCATCAACAATATAACTAAGGTCATGTTGCAAACAATACTGAGCCACTAGTTTGACTCGAACTGGATAGTAACTTATGTGAACATAAGAACACAAATGTACAGCAGCTAGATTACTTATCATCAATACAAAACTCAACAAGTGGTTAAAGCAGACAAGATGATGATGTGACGATGGGAGTTGACGGACAACAATACCTTTGTAGTTAGAGAAGAACGTAGAATAGATGAGTTGTAGCTGCAGCTAACAGCAGCAGTTAAACAGGCACCAGACTAATGGAACGTGCCAAATTTCTAATCAAAATCGCCACAAAACAGAAGCGGCGCACAAAAACTGATTGCGTGTGTGTGTGTGTAAAAGTTGATGAAAATCGATTTTAATTACAAAGTCAATGCGCGTAATTGCTTTTACACCTAACTCAAGTGGGCAGCGCACTTTGATGTTTCAATCGAATCCGACACGGACACGCAATTTGCAACGAGTTGGCAGCGCCAATGGCAATTGGTCTAACCCTGCTTGAAGCTAACAAACATCAAAACAGCAGATTGAGGTATTTTTAAGTGGTTTTTTGCTGAATCGATACAAACAAACTGACTCATAATAGGGATTAAGGAAATACATTCGAATTCAATAACATTACAAACTTGTTTAGACACAATGTTTGAAAATATAATGTTTATATTTATATAATTATTATTATAATATTTGTCCCAAATAAATGTTTAAATATTTTAATTTTAATTTTTATTTTTCTATCTTAAAATAGAGGGTCTATATGAAAATAAGACATTAATAATAATAATCAAACGTAAGCTTGGAAACTTTAACAATTATGTTTTTGACTGAAAAAAGTGAAATTTAACCCATTGCTTGATAAAGTGTTAAAGGGTTAAAGTAACCAAGAATCGACTTTTCATTGCATAATTTTGTGCGCCAATTATTGTGCAATAAGCGGAAGCGGAATGTTTGTATTTGTATTGCAGCCAGTTGCAATCAATGAATTTCATGGACTTGCAACGAGCTACCACAAATAACAAGTGCAACATAAAGCGGACAGATGAGGAGAGAGAGAGAGAGAAACAATGGACAAGAGTAGAGGCAAAAGTTAAAGGAAGTGTTTTTGCTGTGGGAGTTGAGAGAATTTTGGCATTTGTGGTTGCCTATGTGGCATGCGTGCATGCATTTTACATGCGCTTTATATCGTTCTTTCTCTTCCCAACTATTTTCTCCGTGCTGCTAGTGCTGCCCGTGCTGTGGATGTCAATGTGTTTACACAGACGAACCAAATTTACTGCACTGTTGCATGTCATTAAAAGCCGCGCATCGTTCGGTCTCAGCAAAATGCAAACTGGCATATTAAATCGATTTCGCTACGATTTCGCCAAAAGAGATCAAAGAAAATTTAACCTTGTGTATGAATAGAATTTTAGTTTCTTATAATTTATAGCTGTATTATTATTGCTGAATGAAAAAGTAAGAAATAATTCTAAGTTCTAATTGAACTTAAAATTCCCATGATAAACCAAAATTGTATGACTGAAAAAAATTAATGTTGTATGCAACAAAAACCTATAAATTGCCCCAAATAGTTTTCATATATTGAATTTAAGTTTCGTACTTATTCAACATGAACATTTTATATGTTGCGTCAAGTTGTTTGAAATTAAAGCGATATTGATTTCAAGAATAACAAGACTGGCAAATTTAATTAAAGCATTCTCAACATACACACACACACACAGACACTCACACACACATAGAACTTTCAGTTGCAGCACCCGCATTATTGCTGTTGCAGTAATAGTTGTTGTTGTTATTGCTGATGTTATTGTTGTTATTGCATTGTCAACAAAAATCAGCATGCGCCCGACAGCTCATGCAATGCATAAACAGCCCCCTTTTTTGTGTCCACGCCCCCTTGCCCACCTCCATTTGCATTTGCTTGACTGCACACACAACAAACGCAAATTGCCCAAATATTTTTTGCATTCTCTGGATTTTCTCCCATTTAATGCTTACTATTATTATTTTATTTTATTTTTACATAGCATTTGGAGATGCTCTTAAAGTTCAATTGAGAACTCCGATTTTAGGGCATAGTCATAAAAAGAGTTAAGGAACCAGTAAAACGTCAAGCAGGGAATCGCAAAAAGCCCGCAGCAAAAGCACCAACAGCTACAACAACAACAAAAGCAACAGAAGCAGCTTCAGCATCCGCAGCAATCTTGATTTAAATGAAATTTAACTTTGTGCATATTAAAAAAGTTTTGCATTTTTCATGCGAAATAAGAAAAGTTTCGGTCTTTCTTTCTATTAAATTTTATTTTTATTTTCCCTTTTCGTACATTTTTTTGTGATTTTTTTCGTGTTTCATAGTTTTATGGCTTTTAAGCGCCTTTACGGCTGTAAATTAGATACGGATTTACATTAATTTTCCTTTCTTAAAATCGTAAGAGTGAGCATTTAATTTGCAGCGACATATTTCCATCAGATTTGAGCAAATCTTCAAATTGAACACGGTAAATGGAATTTTATGGAAAAAGAAGATCTTTTTTATAAAACATGAGTTGTTTTTAAGTAGGCTTTAAGGGTATTTAAACGCAAATAAGCTGCAAAAATATTCAACTAAAATAAAATAAATAAAGTCTTCAAACCAAATATTGTTGTATCACATGTACATATAAAATAATTAGTTTCACAAGGCATAAGGTTTTTTTTAGTAAATTAATTATAGTAATTATATATTATTGCTTTTGATAATTGGTTGACTTTTGAGGGAGTTGTGACTTCGGAAAGATTTAAACTATCTCTAAGTTGATATTTTTGGGTGGAGTTTTTATCATGAATTTCGAGCGATAATTATTTTATAAACTGGAAATGCAGTGTTAATCTAGATGTTTAAAATTAAAATTTTTGTTTAATTACTTATAATATTAATCAACTTTTCAATATAAGTAAAATCCCATAAACAATTAATAAAATTTTATCATCATTTCTAATTTATAATCATATTATCCGTATTAGCTTAAACAGTATTTATCAATATTCAATCCTGTTAAATTTATCAACCTGTATCTTCTTAAAATATTAAAACGACAAAAGTTAGTATTTTATTATTTACCTCTTTAGGGAAAATCCAAAAAACTCAACACAGTATTTGGTAAACTTTCGTCTTGAGGGGTTCAGGGCAAGTTGTAGAACACTTGCTAAGCACCTGCAGTGTCTGCGTTTTTTTGGGTATCTGCGCTATTTTATGTTGAATTATGGCAGCCATTGTGAAATTTCGTGCGTGTGTGTGTGTATGTGGGTGTGTGTTTCTTGAGTGTTGGTATTTGTTTTTGTGGGCGTGCCACTTGCAACGTGGTTTACTTACAGGCAAAGGCGTGCAAAAAATTAGCAGTAAGCGGGAAAACAGGAAAAGGGAAAGGAAAAGGAAGGAGATTCAAACCAAATGGCTGCACAGGTAAACTAAACGAAGTAACCGAGATACAAAAACCCAAAAACCAAGAACCGAGAGGCTGTGGCTGCCCCCAAACTTGCTTATTAAGATTTATGTGATGTTGTTGTTGTTGTTTCTTACTGAATTGCTGCCAGAGGCAGAGCAACAAAAAATAGAACAGCAAAACAACAGCAAAACATAGCCACAACAAGAGGAACAACAAGAACAGTAAATACGTGAGAACTGAGCAAATTTCTTGTGGCACAATTTTCCGAATTTTCTACTCGGTTTTCTATATTTTGCAAACAGAGTCAACGAACTGATCTTTGAGCAAATGCAGTGCCGATGCATGCCACAAGAAACCAACTAAATTTAAAATGTACAACCAAAACTTAAGTTGTTTACAACGAATATATATAAATAAATAACAAATGTATTAAAAAAGTAAATATTTAATAGGCAACAAATATATTGGGTTAATAAAAAAGTTTGAGTTAGTCCACATTATCTCATAACTACTCACAAAGTTGTTATTTGAAAGAAATTTATGACACATTAATTTGAATTTTAAGCATCATACATAGTGTTGCATACCACCACTAACACACATCGCTGCAGGTCACCACTAACAGTCCTTACTGAGTAATAATGTATAACAGTCCCTACTAAATAATAATGTTATACTGTTGAATAAGTTATACTCAGTAAAATGGAAGGAAGGGGTCAGTGGTTTCCAGTCTATATGGTTTACATAGTCATTGATTGGACTCAGTAAGGACTGTTAAGGCGATGCATGTTAACTATGGTGTGATAGTGGAAGAGAGAAGAAGTGTTGAGTCGCGAGTTCAATAAAGAATTATAAGTACATATATAATAGACATTCGTTTCGTCTAAAAGATAGTAAGCGTTTTCATCCTGCCACAATGTATACTAAATTGTTTTGTTTTTTGCTAAGGATAATAAATCAAAACTAATGAAATTAAGTAGATATATTTGTATGAATTTATGAGCTTAATAAACTATATTCTAAAATTAAACTGTGTTTAGTGTTGAAAATGATTAAATATTCCATTTCATTTCATTAGCTTTATTGTGTTAGCTAATACTTGTATCTAATGCAATAAACTGCAAGTCATAAACATGCTCATGCACCTCGTCTCCTCTACGATCTTTGCCTTTTTGCGTTCTATTTTTGTGCGGAAGTGATTTGCGCTTTTGCTTGTTGTTGCCACTTTTAGCTGATTTCTGGTGCTTTATTCTCGCGCTGCTCGCTTTTGATAAATCAAATGCTGTCGCCTTTGTCGCCGTCACAATTGAAGTTGAAGCTGTGCAGTCTGGAGCATCATCTATATAGTATACATAGCTTTAGCTTTAGCAAAAACTCAAGCACAACTCATTGTGGCGCTGAAAATTGAAGTTCTCATTGCTGTGCTAAGGGCCGGGGGTGTGGAGGAGGGTGTAGCAGCTACACTTGAGAGCGTGCGATAAGGAAGTGAAATTGTATGGCTCCCGCGGCGCCAACAACAATAGCGGCTCCACTTTTCACTGCACTTTGTCGTTTAGAAGCGGCACTCAAGTGCATTGCCTTGCTATTTTCCTTCCTATAGATTGCCATGAAGACCTTTTTCTTTTCTTTCCCTTCCTTTCCTATCCTTTTTGTTTTTTTCTCAAGTGTACTTCTAGTGGCAATTTTCATTGTTGTTCGCTTGTCTTGCAACGTTGTTTAAAGAATTAGCACAGAGGAACACTCTATCAAAGCCACTCACATACTCAAACACACACACACACACACACTCACACACACAAACGTTTGCACACACATTGAGTCAAAGCCGCAACGTCATAAATCATTCACTTTATTAATTCACGATTAGAGCGGCGAGAGCCGAGTACCAATTGTAATTAACTGCCAACTAGATATTGTGTGGCGCCCTCTATGGTCCAGCACACACAAACACACACACACACGTAACGTACGTAACGTAAAGAAACATAACGTAAATCATTCTCAATTGCTTTTTGAGCATTCGTAAATGGCCCTGGCATCGAGGCTTTCGATATTCATCTGTCCATTTGTCTCACTGTTTGCTTTTGTTTGCTTGCTGTTCCCTTTCTGTCGCTTCCACTCAGCGCTACCTGAGAAATTTGCTTTTGCTTTTTGCCTGCGCGTCTGTTGACCTGCGCGCCATCGTATGGGCTGTATGGACAATGTGACACAAATTTGTATGGCATGTGAAGAATTTTAAATGAGAAGAACTAACTACTAGTTGAACCATTCCATTCGATTGCGGTAACTTCTTTCTATAAAAGCAATTGAGCTTTCTTTCACTTGGCAAATCATTTTTGTTATTTGCCTTAAGGCTGTGATGTTAAACGAGCTTTGGGACTATCTATATATGTTTACTAGTTGGACGAATAAACTGGTCAAATATATTTTAGTTGAAACTGAAGCGAAAGGTCACTTATTTAACCTTTGCTTTATATAAATCTATACTACCATAAGATGGCAATGCTGAATGCTACTTTCAGCTATTTGCTCCTCACAAGCTCTCAGCCAGATGTAATTTTAATTTAAGTATATTACAGTTTTGCTAACTTCTTAATGCTGTGTGGTATGTAAGCATCTTTTTATTGTTTTGTTCAACTATCTAAACTGTCGGATGAGTTAAATTTGCTCAAGGATTACCTACCAGATGCAATAAAAGTTGTCGGCAAATGTTCGCAAAGAAAATTCAATTTGATAGCTGAACGCTTGAGCCAGAGTAGCAGAGTGGTCGGTGGGGAGTGGAGGGGTGGTCGAAACTGCAAGCTAAATGGCTAAAAAATATGTTCATCTTATGGAAATGTTATGGCAATGTGCAAATGGCTTTAAGTATTTCATAGTTTACTCAGCTACTTGGCATAACTTTGACAAATCAAAAAGAACAAGAAAAGGAAGGGAAACAACATAGAAAAGTCTGCTGAAAATTCAAGAAAAGTTATACAAACTAAGCAGGAAGCAAAGGTTAATTTGATGATGTCCAAACCAATTGAAAATCAATTTGGCAAACATTTTATATAGATATCAACAAATTTTGGTTGTGTAAAATGTTTTAAATTCAATTAAAACAAGACTTAAAACATTGCATATAGTTAAATGGGTTTTTAACTTGTTTTTAAGAAACGTGAAACAAATAAAATGATTGAAAAAGTGCATTTATGTATTTATGCAATTTATTTAAAGTGTTTTTAATAAGAACTTTTGAACTTTCTCTTCGTTCAAGGAACTTTTATTATTTTAAATTATTGTTAAACAAATGAAAAGGAAAATAAATCTATAAACGTTTGTACAAGCTTATTAAAATACTTTAAAAAAATAAACATATTTATTTGTGATTAAAATAATAAAACAATTTTCAGCTGACAATAAAAAATTGGCAATGATATCGAATGGCAAAATGCTTTTAAATGCAATTGCCAAATTAACACGCGCCTCCTCTAAAAGGCAAAAGAAATTTAATTATTTGCAGCACACACACACACACACACACAAACACACACACCCACATACATGTGGGCGCAGTGGGCGTCTCTACGTGATCAAATATGCAAATAATTGCAAAATGAAAATGTTTGAGCAAAACTCAAACGAAACGCTACGCGAAAAAGTATCTCACATTTTTCTCTCACACATTTGCTGGTTTGTTTTTGCTGTTGTTGTTGTTGGATTTAAGCAGCACCCGCAACAGCAAGTAGAACCACAGCAACATTGTGGCAAACAAACAGCAGCCAAATAGCTCTAACGCCCACCAACCGTATGTATGTATGGATGGGCATGTGGGCGTGAATGGTGCCATCAATTTATTTGCACCACGCACGCGAAAGCAAACAAATTAAATTGCAAATCATGATTAGCTGCCTCACAGCTTACAGTTCACAGCAACCGCCATATCCCTCGTTCCCCTCGAACCCCACCAACTGAAACTCGATAAAACAACAGTTACCAAAACAAAAAACAAATAACATGAGCCATATGAAAAGTGCGAATGGGGAGTGCGAGTGCTTCAATATAATCATATATTCCTATATGCTGTCAGGAATTTGTCGGCTTTTATTTGGCTTTGGCCTTAAACTTTAAACAAACAAACGGCGCTGAGAGCAAACCTCTGGATACACTATTTCCATATCTTTATGTACATTTAGCTGTTAATTTTTAAATTCTTTTCATTTAAACTAAGAAAATCTATTAAGAAATCTATAAATTATTATTAATAAGTAAAGTGTTAGGTGTATAAATGTAATCTAAATTACTTTAAATGAATTACAAGCAAAAGTTTAGTTTTGACGTTGTTTGAAGTGTATTTTTTTATTATTAATATTACAATCTTACGCTTGAATACAATAAATAGGTATATAATACATAATAAGAACAATAATCTAAACGTTGAGTAATATTATTCATATCCAAAATTCAGTCTTGTTGAGTTTATAAATCCAATGTTCAATTAAAAGCTTTTTCTTGCCAGTTAGAGCAATCAAAGTTCTTTATAATTGTATTTGACTTTAACTTCCTCTTGTGGCTTTTACGAAACTATTTATGATTTCCACTTTCTGTGTATGAGCACAAAGCAATAACTTGAAATTCGTGTGAAAACAACGCCATTCCTTCCATTCCTTTCTACTAGCTCAAGCAACCACAACATTCCCCATTCCTGTTAACCATTTGACAACGCCGCACAAATCGTGCTTCTTTCCACCCCCTGCCCATCTTTGTCATTGCCAGTGCTACGTGCAGGCATTCGCATCCTTGATGGTGTGTGTATGTATGTGTGTGTGTGTGTGTGAGTGTGTATGAGTGTGTGTATTGCGTGTGTCACGTTTGATAATATGGTAAATAATTTAAATAAGATAAAAAGCAAAAAAAAAAACGAAGGGAAGCGACAAATAACAACAGCAACAACAAAATGTCATCGTTGTCGCATTCGCAGTCGATGTCAACTCTTTGTTAAATTATGTGTGAATTACTTAGCATCAATGAATGTATCGATGCGAAACCGACAACAACAGCAACAGCGCTCTGTGGTTGCTGCTAAATAACATTTGAATTGAAATTGTGGTTTGCTTTGGTTGTTTTTTTTTTGTCGCCATTCGCAGCTTGCAGTTCCTGAAAAAATACTGCTTAAAGTGCAGTTAACAATAATGTACATAAATACTATTTTCAGAATTGATTTCACGATTATAATAACAGTGTCGAGCGAGCTTAAACCTTGAATATCATTCACACTTTATCGCTTTGGATGCAGTTATAGATATTAGACATTTTAGCAAAGCTCCTTGTAAATGTATCTATATATGCATGGTTGTTCATTAATAAATAACATTTTTTTATGTTTGTTATTCAAAAAAAGGCAATGTATACGTTTTAATGGCATATTCGTCAGAATTTTATTTTCTCACGTGTTTGGCAGCAGTAAATAATTTACCACGAATTTTTATTTTACGATATAAATACAATCAATTCAATGGAAGATATATATATTTAAACAAAAGCAGCGTACAAAATGAAAGAAAATTTAAAAGAAATGTTTCGATTGGATAAATTTAAAAACATTTTTTTTATCCTAAATATTTTTTATAATTATAAAAGAAGCGCAGTAAATAAAACCTACTTAGTACGTAGAGCTAAGAAAGCGGAAAAACCAACAACAAAAATAGTCAATAACAGATATTTATTCCTTTGAAATGTAAATGAGTCAAATTTCAAAAGCTAAATATTATATTTCCATTGCTTATCAATTCAACTTTCATTCAACATGATTTTCTCTTCTCATGAAAGTCACCTCACCTCAGTTCATTCGGTTTGAATTTGGTTTGTGTCTTTGATTGAGAATTGGCTTGGGGACTGATGTCTTTGAGTGCATTCTCTGTAAGCTTTGAAACCAAATCAAATTGCCCATGCTTAGGCTTAGTCTTTCAACTACACAATAACAACAACACCAACAACAGCAACACACAAGCAAAAGTTACTTCAAATTAAATTAACACACAGGCAAATACTAGCAGGCGATTTCTTTTTTTGGCGTTGGCTTCGTCGATTGGTTTGTGCCTACAAATGGCTGTTGCGCTTAACCTCAAATAAATATTTACACAGGCACACACCGAAAAGGTAAGCACGTCTCCAACAAAAAAATTGATGCCCGTCCACCAAAAAAATAACGAAAGTTGAGTCCCAGTTCTTGGACCCAATTTCAGGTAAAATCATCTCTCACACACACACACACCCCCGAAAAAAACAAACTTCTTCCAAGCACTTTAACATGACCTACGATTCTGTTATTTGCTTGTACGGTGTGTCCAGTTATTGAATTTCACTTGTTTAGCTTGCTTTTTTTTAGTTGCTGTTGCTGTTGTTGTTGTAGCTGCTGTGTAAACGTTGCGAAAAACTTTTGCGTGTTAACAACATTTTTCAATATAAGTTTGTAAACTTTTTGCTCGGCTCGCAAACAGACACATACACACACTGAGTAGAAGAACATTTGCCATATTTGCGAAAGCCAAAAGTAAAAGTCTATACGGGCAGCAAGTCAAGGATGTCAGTCAGAAGGTCGCTCTTCGTCGTTTTGCCCAAAAACTGTGTTTGAACGTGTGAGTGTGTGTGTGTGTGTGTGTGTGTTTTCGTGCGCACTGCAAGTGGCAGCTAAGATGATCAAATAAACAGAAGAAGATATAGTGGTGGAAGAGTGAAGAGAAAATAAAAGAAACAGAAACTCTCAAGGGTGTTTTAGTTAAAGAAAACAGAACGTAACGAAATTCGACGGTAAAACGAAACTTTCGCTTGATGAATTGAATTGTTGACAAACGAAACAAACGAAACGAGCGAACGAACGAACGAATGAACGAATTGAATCGAATGAACGAATGAACAAACGAAGCAGCAAAACAAACTAACATTGTGTTTATTCAGTCATGTTTCAGGTTAGTTGAGTTAAGTTCTCACTTTAGTTATCTACTCAACCTTTATATACTTCTTAACCCAAAGCCTAACCCTAAGCAAACGTTCGTCTGTTGAGACGAAGTATAGTACGTGTGTTTCACTAGATAAGTTGTGCTCTAAGTAAGTAAAAGCTGATCTTATACGATACAAGTGCTGAGTACTACTTAAGCCATCAGGTTGCTTAAAGTTAATCAAATATGAGGTATAAGCTCATTTTTGGTATTTGTATGTATTGATTGCGTAAGTCTTTGCTGATACTTAAAAAAATGTAAGTTACATGTATCTTAAGCAACATATTATTGAAAACTTAATTGTAAAGATATCAGATACAATTTAATTCACATTAAAAACGAATTAAACGTTGGCATTTTAATTGGATCGACTTTTCGGATAGATGTTTAATCAAAAGATTAAATACATTTTAAAATAATTAACAAACTTTCGGGCTTACATATAACCTATTTTTAAAGTTGACCTATGTTAGAAATGTAGGTTCCATTAAAAATGAATGCTAAATCGATATTTAAATTTGATTGCCCTTTTTGATTAAATGATTAAGCAAAAAGGTTGAATACTTATGCTTTTAGCCCACAGAAACACAGACAAACATACAGACAGCAGCTGGGCAAATACAACAAATTGTCTGGGATGAACTTCGAATGTTGTTTCTTCTGCTTGCCCATAAAAGTAGACAACAAAATATGCTTAAATATGCATTATGCGCTTATGGGGAGCAATGGTTGAGCTGGTTGAACTGGCCAACAGAACGTACAAAACTGAACTCAACTCGACTCAAAACTCGATTGCATGTAATGGCACTTAAGCTTACAACACACAATCTTTCAGTCTCTTTATCTCTCAGTGTCTGGTTGTGTGTGTGTGGCACAGGTGCAAATGTAAATGCATCAAATCTGAATTGTACTGGGCGGATTGGTAGGGCAAAGCAATCTTATTGAGAGGGAGAGAGAGAACCAAACGACTAAGCCAGAAAAAAAACGACAGAAACCAGCTAAGCAGTCTGCTGTTTCTGCGTGTTTTCTGTTGTTGCCTAAAATGCATTTAAATTTTTACTACACACTTTGTATGTGTGTGTGCTTTTTTTCCACAGGCTTCATACTAATATGCAACCACCATCACCCTACAGCTCTCCACTCCTTGTATATCGTTCGTTCACATTCACTTTGAAAGCATTTTGCACAGAAGAGCGAGAAAGAAAATTGCTCAAATTGCCACTGAAACTGCTATTCGTGACCTTTGCTATATTGCCCCCAAGCCCCCGAGCCCAACAGCGCCTAACCTCTCCCTTTACATTGGCAAATGGCAGCACATTCGAATTTGAATGTGCCATGGAATTGATATTGCAAAGCACTGAAGGCTCTAGTCGAAAATGGCTCGAAACATTTCCAATATTCGACCAATACACGTGATTAGCAGAAATGTCAGTGACTAAATTGTGCGACAAACCCAAAAAAAACCACTTCTACTACATTTATAGTTGCGAAACTTTTTAACAGAGGGCGGTTTGTTAACAACATTGAAGAAAAAACCGTTTTATAGATGAACGGATATTAGAAATTGTGAAATTCATATCTGAAACGAATATTATCTTCAAATATCAACATACTCAAGAATATTAAAAATTTAAATTGAATAAAATGATAAACTAATTATGTTATATTGATTTGATATTTTTACGACTGGTTTTTAAATATTTCTAATACATTTTATAAACAAAAATTATTATTTTTGGCTAAAGGCTGCTTTATTTTTAGTGTAATTTTATTATTTTAATTTTAAAGTTCGTATTTTTAATTTTAGCTTATCGTCATTTCAATAAACTTTTTTTAAATCTTATAGTTTTAATTCTTTTTAATATGAAAATAATAGTCATTTGAAATATTACACAAAAGTAAATAAAAAATTGATTTTTAAAGAACTTTTTTTGATTATTTAATTTATCACAAGGATCAACCTGTTTGTTTAACGACAATCCCAACTTATTAAACAGCTCACGTCCGGTTAAAGGCCATATTGCTGGCATCCATTTCGCGAAGCGTTTTGTTATTTTAATATCGTTTTGTTGCCTGCAGTATTTGCCTAAACCGGTTGCAAAAGTTTACCTACGTGTTGAGCATATTGCGCTTTGAACATACACACACACAAATTGCGGCCGTGGCTTAGGCCAGCATTCAGCAAAATATTTATTCAGTTGCGTATTTGTTTTGCAAGTAGCCCTCACAGCAGCTCGAAGGCAAAACGCTTGTATGTTTTAAGTTCTGTTACCATTGCAAATGGACCAGAGTCAAAATCATAATTTGAGTTTTAGCTCCATATCATTTAAACTTTATTCCAAAAAAAATTCATTAAAAATACCTGGTATTACTTAGCATATTTTAGCAATCGATTTCTATCGCATAAAATCAAATGAAAATACAACACAAAAACGACTATAAAGATTTAAATACTTTATTTGGGTAGAAAAGAACAACAGAAAAAGTCACTTTACTTTCTGTCGCAAATGCGAGGCGTGTAAATCGTTTCGGACATTCGAAACTCGTGCCTGCAGCACACAACAAACAATAAAAGCGACAACAACTAATGGCTGAAGCAGACAATGAAAGATATCTTTATTCTTCGTACATATGTTTGGCCAAGCAAGTCGTGCAGTATACGAGTTAGAATGAATTTGATACCACACTAACCCACACACACACACACATACATGCAGAGAGAGAAAAGGACACGAGGGCTGCGAGCAAAGTTGAACTAAAGTCTATTCTGGTGGCTGGTACTATTTTCATTTGTTCGAAACGTGTTCGGAAAATTAAAAGTTTCTTTGGCGCCCAAAACGGCAAATAAAAAACGAAAGTGGAGCAACTTTTTGCCAGCTCGTTTTACGTTGCAAATATATAGGGCGCGTGGCAAGTTTGTTCAGTTACTGTTTTTTTATGCAACCTGCAAGCTTTTCGCTCTCCCTCTCTCTCTCACTCTTTCTTTTTTTTTTGTATATCATTTACAATAAAACTTGTTTTGACAAGTTGGTAAAATGAAACGGCTACTTGGCCAACATTATTGCAATGCCTATCATATATCCACATACATTTTGCGTGTGTGTGTCTGTGTGTGGCCGAAAGTTTCATAATTTGCATGACATGCGTGGCGCCATCTGGCGGTGCCGTTTGTCGTAATACAAATTGCCAACAGTTGTGCCAACTTTAAAGTCCCGAAAATGTCAGACAAAACGACGCTATGATTAATTTTGCAATGCGACAGCAGCTGAGTTCGCTGTTTTCCCCCCCCCCCCACCACCACCTTCCCCGCGCACCTAAAAACAAATATTTGACTTGGCCAGCTTTCAAAACTGTAAAGCACATATGTATTTGTAATATTCATTTCTATTTTTGAGCATGACAGAACTTCCGTCAATGTTTGCCTTTGCTTCCGGCTTATCGAATCGGATATATTTTTATTTTTAATCAACTCTTTGCATTTGAGGCTTATCAAGTTGACAATTAAACTAGTTGAGGTAAAAACAATTTATGAGAAATGAGGCCAGATAATAATAGATTTGTGCAAACATTAAAGAACTTCTCTTAAGTCAGGTCTCAAACAAAATTGATTATGAATTTATTGAAACTTAATATATGTTACAAAAAGAAATTATAATTAATTGCATACATGCAAAATTATTCAATTATTCAACGCTATGCAAAATGATTTAAACCTTTTGAGTTATTGCTAACTTGATATAGAGTTGAGTTAAAATTAATCAAATACTGGAGAGAAAATATCAAAAAATATTTAATATAACTTGATTTATTTCTTTTATTTTTATAATTTATATTTATATTTATTTATTTTATTATATTTTTTGCGCTTACTAATGACAGAAATAGTATCGAAATTTTATAATGTTGTTTCGGAAAATACACAAAAAAGGAATTCTACTTTACATAAAAAGGCAATCGTTGTGTTATTAATTGTGTATTGATTCTTTAAATAATAATAATAATAGATAATATTCAACCACATCAACATTATAGTAGGTCAAACAAACACACACAAAGCTGCATTTTTCATATCATTATATAAAAAGTCTCAACTTCCAACCAGCTTTCAACTCAATTGCCAATATATGTATTTAATCAATTTTTCCAGTTCCACAGCCGCTAAACGTGAGTAATTTACATGAAAACCTCACAAAGAGGCCTCACTGCTCTCACTGATAAAAACAATTGACTTTCTGATTGCCCTACATATTGTGAGAGCTGATGAAGTGAGTTCAGTATACAAAATCAACACATTTAATCAATCAGCTGCCTTTTACTCCACCTAAACTAACTAACATATTTTTTTTTTTTTTATATATCTGACAACTTTATGCAGTGCATTTAGCCATCGGATAGATCTTATGCGCTTATCATTTGCAGCAACAAAAAAAATATAAATGTATATTAAAATATATATATGGCTTTTTTTTATTCTCACTCGAATCCAATTTGTAGCCAGCGGCTGACATTTTTTGTGCCTGCCTCATTTTTTGTTCGAAATCGAAAATCGCCGTTGAAATTTTCATGGCGCACGCGATGCGCACCAATAAGGACCTCTGCCGCAGGACGATGCGAAATGGAGGGGCATTGGCGACTTAACGGCTACTCAGCACTGGAATTATTAACGCAATGTGCCGCATTTGCATGCAAGCCGCGCGCAATGGTGGTAACCCTGGTCCCTTAAACCCTCCCTCTTGGTATTGGCTCGTAAATTTTTTAGTCAAATATTGAATTGTTGTCCTCTTCGCATAAACAAAAACCAGAATACAGAATACTGAAAACATAACAAATAAAAAAATAAAAAAATATATATATATTATAAATGGCATGTTGAAAAAACATATTCATTCGTTGGAGTTTTGAGTTCGGCAAAAATTTGCATTGCAACTTTTAATACCATTGGGTGCGGGTAAAGGGAGTACTTAAGTTTTGGCCAGTTGGTTGCAGTTTGCAAGGCTTTAAATCCTTCCAACAAACTGGCCAAAAGGGTCATCAAACGCGAAAATCTTGTTACACTAAACCATTAGCGTAAGTTTACAGTTTCAAGAGTGAAGTTATACTCTTTTAAGCTAAGAACTTAATTTATTTATTAATGTTGAGTTTTTTCGCATTTGTGCATGATTTTCCCTCATATGTATATGCATAAAAAGGGTCTGCAGTTATTTTGAATGTTTTATTTTCATGTATTTTTTGAGTTAATTTTCAATTTAAATAAAATAAGTAACTGAATCCACAGTCTTAAGTGTTGATATTATATTTTATTAAAAACATTATTTGTCACTTTAAGGCAAAATAATATTATTTCTTAGTCTTATTACAAATACGTATATAATTTACTCAACATTCGCATAAAAAAAGCATTCTCCACAATTTCGATGCGTTTCTTTGCTGAACATTTATTATGTTTTTCGAACTTTGTTATCTTTATCAAATGACAGATATAATTAATAGCTCAACAGGAGGCGGAATAAAACCCTTCGCTACCCCAAAATCCACCCTTTTGTACGTACGCCAATATAAAATAATAAAAAAAAATGGCGAACATATATTTTGTTTATTTATTTCAAGCACTTACCATAGACAAATTTCAATGTCAGAAAAATGTTTTTACTTTTTTACTTTGGTTTCCATTATAGAAACTCGATGTTGCTGATAATTTTGCACAAACTTGACTTATTTATTTGAGTTGCAGAGCACCTTTTTAAGCTGCAAATTATAAAACTATTTTAGTTTGATTTTCCACACATACTTTTTGCCATTTGGCTTTAAAGCCAAAGCATGGCCAACTTTACTGCAATATTACAGGATGTGACAGCAAGAGGAGTGCGCGGTAAATGGCAGGCTGCAGAGCCAGCTATGAGGCAGAGGCAGAGGACGAGGCAGTCACGCAGCCACAGGAAATTGTATCTAAATTCAATTTATGCGCTTGAAACCTGCCCCCAAAGTGCCCCAGTCACATGTGTGTCTCTGTTGCTCCATCTCTTTCTATCTCTCTATCTCTCGCTCATTTTGGTGTGCGTGTTGTTAGCCTGCGTCCTGTATTGCTCTAGTCCTCTGGCCTGGCATTAGCCGACGAGCCCCACATTAAAAGTACGTGTCAAATTAAATTGTTGTGCTGCAAACAATTGAATTTTGTGCCGTGTTTCATCAGCGGCTGTAAGCTGGCCTTTTGGACGGTTGAGGTTTGAGACTGTTTGCTAACAATTTCATTTTTACAGCTAAATGGCTGAGATTTATGTTGATGGTTTGTACACATGTGTGTGTGAGTGAGTGTGTTTCTCTGTGTGTGTCACAAATTTTTGTTTATGTCTCATTCAATTTGAAAATATATTTTATATACACTTCTTGTTCAGCTGCACTTTAAAGCAAATCTAACACGATATTACGGAATATATTTAAGAATTTTTTGGATAAAAAAACATTAACTTTATAAAAAATGGGACATTTTTAACCACCTTAAACGCAGCAAAGAAAAATTTCTCAAGAAAAATCAAAAAAATCCATTTATCTAAAAATAAAAAACAAACACAAATGTTTTTGTTGCCTTTGAAATCAGGTTGAGTTGAATTGTCTATGATTTAGCTGCTAGCAAAAAATAAAATCAGTTTACCCAATTGCACAGTATCGGAATGATAACAATTGTTTAAGGAGAGGAAACTGTAACTAGCTGACCACAAAACATGTGCAACTTTTGTTGAAAAGTTGTTGACAGATCAAAGGTGGGGAGGGGGGAAAAAAAAAGAAAAATACCGAGGACAAGGGTCAATCTCTACAAAGAGTGCGAAAAAGAATGGAAAAGAGTTGGGAGGAGAAGTGAAGGATGGTGCAACAGAGAAATGGCACATGGTTGTCATCGTCATTGCTGCTGCACCCAGGGACATGGGTAATTATTGAGACAATGCTCGCTAGGGATACCAAGTTTGCCTTAAAAACACTTACACTCCTCTCTTTCCTTCTCTCTCTCTCTCTCTCTCTCTCTCTATCTATGTTTGTCTGTCGCCAGGTCTGTTTGTGAATGTGTGTTTGTGCTGGCCAGGAAGTGCAGTAAATTTTGCGACACAAAAATAGTACCTACAGGACAGGACAATGGCGTTGAAAATGCGCCATGCAGCGACCAAAACACCAAAGGAGATGGACTTGATAGACAAAAGAGAGGACACAGAGAGAGAGAGAGAGAGTGAGAGAGAGAGAGAGTGAGAGAGGGGGGAAAGAGATAGTGGGGAGATGAGTAACAAAAGGAGAGCAGGAACATTCAATATGGGTGCCAGTTGGGCGCAGCTTAACAGACGCTTGTCAACGGCAGACGTGACTAGACGACAACAACAACAACGAATACAACAACAACAACAACAAGAAGAGTAGGAAACAGCAAAGACAAAACATGTTGAGGGTCTGGTTAAGTGGTGGGTGGGCAAGTCGTGGCAAGCGAGCGCGTAAGTAAGTGGGGTGGCAGCCCTGTTGCTAGTGTAGAATAACGGACGACCGACGATTGTTGCTCGAAATAAACCCAAGCAATTGCGCATTAGATTGCACTAAGCCAGCTGATGTGGATGCCACGGAGCGCTACGTAACTGCAAAATAAAATGTATATGAAAATAGTTAAGTCCAGTCAAGTAGATTACTTAAGAGATGAACTAACTAATTAAAAAAAATAGTTAGTAGAGAAATCATTTAAAAAAACATTAAGAATTTGGAACAAAATAAATAAAAATAACATAAGCCGATACTAAAAATAACTATTATTTTTCGTTCGATCTGTATCAAGTTTTCACAAACAATTAATATTATGTCAAAGTAGATTCACATTCAATTATAATGATATCTCGTTGAGATTGTGGCTTTAATTGCTAATTAATTAACATTTAGATCTTTACTTAAGCCTAATGACAAAATGTTTAAGGAACAATCAATCAACTTTAGTTTGTAGCGCCTGAGTTAGGTTCATTATACTGCTATTGCTGCAGCTTTGTTGCATTAATGCAACAACTGCCCCGCCCTAACTTCAGCAACCCTGAACTTAATGTGTTGATTTGTGTAAGTTGAGACAAAACAACAGCCAAGTGGAAATGACTTTCCGTTGTGATAGACAGACAAAGCAAATGACGACGACAATGCGAGACTGAAAGCATTAACTGCTAGTATAAGGTGGAAGGTGGAGAAGCTCAAACAGAAATCGATCGAAATCGAGAAAGAAAGGGGACAAAATCGTTTAATTAGTGAAACAACAACGGAAAGCAAACCAAAGCAAAAATAGTCGTGGAACTCGATACTGGCTTTAGCATAAGATTGGCATACAATTTCAATTTCATTACAGCTAAAGCTTCAAACTTTAACTGGCTTTAACAGCAAGTATTGAAATAAAAATTGTGTAAAGTGTTGTTAAGCGAAATTAATTTCAATTTCAAATGGCACAGAATGGCAGAGAGAATGTTATCAATAAATTTTTGATTATCAGTTAAGTGAAGCGTAAATATAGCATTTAGCATTTAGCACTTGCCATTTCGGATTGTGAATCACCGTTCTATGGATTTTCAGTACAGAACTATTTTGGCAATCTGCAATTTGGCTTTTATTTTTGCGCGTCGAAGCGGAAGATGAATATAGAGCAACCCGATTGTTCTCTCTGTGTGTGTGTGAATGAGATTTATGTGAATTGACATCCGACGCGGCGATAAAGCAACGACTTGTGTTTATAATTTGTAAAAGCTTTAACCCCATAGAATCGAACTGTTCAACTGTTACGATTTCCTCTTCGTTGACGCCCTCTCTGTAAAGGCATAAAGACAATAATATTTCGAAATTTTGTTGCACGATGCGTTATAATTAACAACTATTTAAAGGTTCTCAACGGTTCAGACGCTGCATACAATAACACAATAATGCACGAACAATAATCAAAAAAATTTTTAGTACATAACATACTAGCTAAAGACATATATATTTCTTTGAGAAAAAAAAGCTATCCCAAATATTTGTTTTTCCTAACAACATTTCAATCGAAATAAGTCTATAACAAACTAAAGGTAAATTTAAATTACATAAATTATACCAAAGCACAAAAACATGTTTTTCACCCAATAATAAAATGGTATCTATGACAACGACAGAAATTTGCAGAGTCAATGTAAAAGTCCCATTAAGAATGGCAATTACCCTATCTGAATGTTCTGCAAAGCAAAGCCAAAAGCTTCAGGTGCTCCTTGCATTACTCTCTCTCTCTCACTCTCGCTATGTGTCTCTCTTCCGTAAATTGGCATTTAAAAGTATTTAGCATGTTAACAAGCCAACTCTATGACGATGGGGGGAATTTTTCTGTGGTATGGGGTCTATGAAAGTAAACGACTTCAATGCAAACATCAAAATAATATAAAGCATATATTGTAATGTGACAAAGTTCAAATGCAGATGCTTAAAAAACACACACACACACACAGAGAACATAAATAATCTGTACGATACGAGTGTGTTATAGAAATTGGCTTTATAATCGGCTTATGTTTTGATATGACGGGGGGCAAACAGGCAAACGCAAACAAGCTTAAATTGAGCCTTATATATGAGAAAAATGTAATAACAACACGTTAGACATATTCTTTTTGAATGTAATCGAGATGTAGATATCCTGTAACACGTTCTAAGCATTTGAACGTTTAAAGATTAATAAAAAAAAATTATAATAATATAGCTTTAACAGGAGAATATTCGGTTATAATATTTGTTTATTGAATTTTAATGAATTTTTTTAGCTTTTATTTCTTAAAATACCCGCTACATTATGTTAAATTATTACAGGGTATGTAAAAAACAGTATAAATAACTTATTTACATTTTACCAGAATATTCTTAGCAAATTTTGAAATCTAAAATGAAAAATATTTCATTTGAAGAAATTCCACAGTAAATTAACAAGAAGAATAATAATCTCTTTCAATAAATATATTTTTTTTTTTATCGTTTTTCAAGCATTTGCATTTAATACTGTTCAACAATTTTAGGAAAGTAATATATATAGTATATATATTACAAAAACTGAAAACATGCTTTTACAAGACTCTCCTTAAAATGTATCTAACGCAGTACTTCATTGTTAATATTAAATAGAAACTAAAATATAAAGAAAAAATAAGCTAAGAAGTGAAGAGAAACTTATTTATAAATAAGCAAAAATTTGTGCTTGGTTTTAGTAGGTGTTCTCCAAGCGTTCAAATATTGTGTACTTGTTGTTGCGCCACAAAGTATGCAACGCGTTTATTGTTGCTGCCCGATAAGATGCAAAATTCCAAAGATGAAACGACGACGAACGGCCAGGACACAGAACACGAGAACCATTTATAACAGAAGCTGACACACTGGGAAGCGTCGAGCGTCCCATTGTGATGGCATCTCCTGATGTTGCCGCTGTGTCAGTTGCTGCCTCAGCTGCTGCAGCAATGCAGAAATTAATGCACATTGCTGCAAGAGCGCGATGAAGTTGGTAATGGTTGGTGCGCGGGGGGAGGATGGTAAGGCGCAAAACCCAAAGCGGCTGTCAGACACAAAGGACACCCACAGCCGGGACGCCTGAACGGACGGACGGACGAAGCCTCACAAAACAAACGATGTGGTTGCAAATTAGTAGTAAACCACCAACTACATCAAGCGTGAGTCCATGGCTCTGGATCAGCACTGTGCCAAGGGTGTTTGGTGGGGAGGGAGGAGGGGGGTCGTTACTGTTAGGTGCAATGCAAAAAAATAATAGTAGAGAAACTCACCAACAGCAGCAGCAGCTAGTGAAATAAGTCAGTCCGTCAGTCAGGCAGAGCTGGTAGATATGAAAGGGGAACTACATAGAAGGACGGAGAAACGAGAGAGGGAGAGGGAGAAGGGTGTATCGGAGATGGAGTTGCAGGCACTCGTCTGATGAAAGGACAAACAGAATTATTTCGTGCATCCTGCAAACGGATGCATGACACACAGGAAACCAAAGCGAGACAAAGAGAGCTAGACATAAAGAGAAAGAGGTAGATAGACAACAGCAGCATCAAGTACAAGTAAGATAGCATAATTAAACTTTAATCAAACAATGTCTGAATGCCCTTTCTTTGAAAATGTTATGCAAAAATCATCTTTTCTAAAGAAAGCAAGAGTATTCAAAGCATATGAGAGATTTTAAAAAGTAACATGAAAAGATTATGCAACAAAAAATTATTAAAAACTTTTCCAAAAAACTGAAAACTAAAAAAGAGAAAATTTCAATTTCAATGTTCCAGCTTAAAGTAGGATTAAATCGAGTTTATTAAAATAATAATTAATTTTTAATGTAAACATTTATAGCATAACTTTCAAAACGCTCCAATTTCCGAACTTGTTTTCATTGATAAATGAAAATATTTTTTTTTATTTAATATAGTTTTTATGATAAAGAAGTTAAATAAAATGCGTAATGTGTAATAAAATAACACTAAAGTAAAGCTTTAAATAAAATTATTTGACAGCTTTTGCGAAAAAATATGCACTTGTATACACTATTGCAGCTAAAAGCTCCATTTATAAAGCTTAAAACGATTTAAATTTTGCTATGACAAAGCATTTCCTTATTTTCTGTTGCAAGTTTCATTGCGAAGCTTTGGCAACTCTACAACAAAGTGTATGCTTAGAGCAAACTGAATTTGACATCGCTAACCTCTCATTTTAATGGGACTTGGAGTCGCCCCGTCTCGCTCTAGCTGTCGTCTTTCTATGGCGTTATAGTGTTGCCTTAGCGCATAAACTATGACGTGGCTATTGTTGTTGTTGTTGTTGTTGCCGCTTGTTGGTTGCTGGTTATTGTTGTTGCTGTTGTTGCTGTTGGTTGCTGTTAGTAGCACGGCTAACGTGTGACAAGGCCACAGGAATGCTGCCGGCACCAGCAACTGACTCGTACTCTGAGCCTGAGCCTGAACCTGTGTCTGGCCCTAGCGATGAGGAGTAACACATCAGGACAACACAGAGGCGTGGCAGGAAATACCGGATGTCACCGGATGTGGAACTGTGTGCACCGTTGTCGTGTGACTTTGGTCATGGTTATGACTCAGGTGTACGTTCAATGTATGCCTTCAACTATATGCCTTTCTTCCCTGTCGTCGTTGTTGTTGTTGCTTGCTACTTGGTCTTGGGTGCCAGCTTGGGTCCGGGTCCAAGCCATGTCCTTTGTGCAGTCGCGCTGTCAGTTAAATGTCAACAGGATATGTGACAATAATTATTTGTTGAATACACTAACAGCACCCGGGAGCCTCAAACTACCCATTTTGGCATTCAATTTAAATGTTGCTTAAATGTTGTTTAAATGTTAAATCAAATATGAAAATATTAAACTTTACTATGTGGTTTTTAACTATGAATCGTAGTTAATTTCACTATAATAATATGTTGATTCAACTAAAAACATAGTTGCATAACGAATATGTTATATATATATAAAATATTAGTGTAATTTTAATATCGAACCATATTTAATTAAACTATGCTTGCATATTAAAAATTTCAAATTTCAAATAAATTGTGTTCAAAACCACATTAGTTTTTCCTAACAACCATCATATTGAGTATCAAAGACTATGTAAACTATGTAAAAAATGCAGTACATTATCGTAGATTGAGTATAAGCATGATCAATTTTAAAGTTCTAGTTCCGTCCAAAAGCTTTTTCTGTGTACATCAGAACTAACTGCATACGAACAAGTTCCGCTCAGTTCGCAAATTCAAATCGGGTCGCAGGCCATCATATTTCGTATTCGGTAAGTTGGATTTAAGTAACTATAATTCTATTTCAAGCATTTTTAATCATTTAAATAAAAAAATATTTAACGTTTCTAGTAGAACAATGCGGCTGAATAAAAAATCACGAATGTCATAGTTGGCTTAAACTTTAAAGGTATCCGAGATGTTAAAATAAGTATTTTCATATTAAAATTCAGTATGAATAATATTGGAAATGAATCAATACTCTTCTTCGATACTTCAAATGAAATACGAAAAATCTTGATTTTACAAATTACTTCAAAGTTGTTCTTGACCTATTTAGATCTAAATCCAAAAACTAAAATAGTTGGATTAATCATGAAAATGCTTATTTGTACTACGTTTTTCTCTGGGTGAAGGTATTTATTAAAGTATGTGGAGAAGTTTAGTATGTGTCAAATATTTATGTTCTTAACTCACATTAAACATATTTAAGTTACATTCTTGGTTTACGGTTATCTCTGATCTGCTTGCTTAAAATGATTATTGTGTTTAAATGAAGATTATGTTAAACTAAATATCTTTTCTTAAGCACTTAAGACACAGTTTGCAAATATTGGTTATTATGGTCTCTTATAAAGTTAATGTTAATGTATCATCTTATTCCTAATCACACTAATTTTATTATCAAGAAAAAGAGACACACACAATTTATTTGTGTGTGTGTGGCGAAACGCATCAACAACGATTCAGAAATCACATTTAAATTACAATGAAAGTTTGGCGAAGTTTTATTGTACCAAGTTTATGGCAATCATCACACTCCGTGTTATAATTAATTAATCGAAGGAAATGAAATGCCGCAAAGTTTCTCACCTAGCGCATAATTTGAAAATTCCAATTTCCCACGCCTCATTCGGCAATTTGCCAAATCCCACTCTCACCATCCAAAACACCCAATAATACAAGCACACACACACACATCTAAACTTTACTGAAACGAATACTCCTCTATTATTTTTCAAATGTATATTTATTACCGGAAATGTAAAACAACAACGATGTTGGGCTTTACGGGCAGATAGAGATAGGAAACTGACTGTTGTGTGTGCGTGTGTGTATGTGTGTGTGGGATAGAGAGGAAAAGAGCACGTAAATGCGGACAAAATGACAACGGCGGCAACAGATGCTCTGAATGTTTATAATGCGGTTAGCTGACGCTAGATGGCTCCACCACGCCATTGCCATTGACAATTATTTTGGTTTTTTTTTGCACAGGAAATTATTTTAATTGATTTTGTGTCGCATTTGTTATTACAACGTAAATGAGATTTTTCCTTAACTGACAATTGTGGAGAAAACTGTCCAGGCATTTAGATTTAAAAAAAAAAGTACCAGCTGTGAAATGCAGTCGAGCTAAATGAAGCTATTGCAGAATTCCATTTAATATCACAACAGTAATAGGAAAAGCGAGAACGTCAACGTTGTAAAAACTTCTGTAAAGCAAGCTTGCAAAGTTAGCTTGGTTAGAACATTTGGGTTGAATATTATATGACACTAGAACAAGCCTGGCTTACAATAATAATGACTTTTGGCAACAAAGTTGTACTTAAAGATATAATAATATCAAGGTTTAAAGATACAAATTAATTGTAAAATAAGTTTTAAAGCTAAAACACATTTACAGATCATTTTACAATACAGGAAAGTCTCAACATTTTTTGGTTCATTATTTTTATATTTCTTTTTCCTGTTATTTTAATATTTTTATTTTATTTTTTTATGTATTGTTAACAACATTTTTGCAAATTGAAAGGACAGCCTTACCAAATTTTTATATAAAAAAAAACCAAACATCATAATAATACAATTTGAGAGCAAAAAATATCTTTGGGAACTGCTTAAAATTTAACTTCAATAACAAACAAACATGCCAAAAAATTACTTTATTCAGTGAGTGTCCCGGGGAGATCCAGTGGGTGAAACCTTTTTTAATCTTCTTTCAGTAGGCTAGTCGTTTCAATCTTTTGCAATACAATTACAATCTAAGGATTTTTTTAATATCTGTTTTGTATTCGGTTAGTTTTTTAAGGTTAGTTTCCGCAGATGTACCATATACTGAAGCGGATTCTACAACATAAGGCTAAGTGTTGATGATAATAGCTAAATATCTTAAGCACAATAGTTAAAACTATATCTTTGAGAAAAGAGAACAGTTTTTTAAACAAAAATAAAATCTTTGCATTGACAACAATCTAAATACAATAGATGCCAGTTACTTTTAACAACTTAATGCTTCTTAAAATAATTGCATTAATTTTTTTCCATCTTTGTGTTAATAAAAACAAATATATATATATTTTCATAAATCATTATACTATTAAAATTGATTACAATTTATTCAGCCGCATAATTAAAACCCATCACAAATTCTGCAAGTTCATTTTGTCTGCGTACAGCTGCGAAATTAAACTTATTCCGATAGAAAAACAGCAAAACATTGAACCAAATTAGACTGACGCCAATGGAGACATACATAACTTTGCCCGAATGAGCGGGAATTGGTTTGCTGTGGTCCTTCCATTAACCCACCCCCCCCCCCCCCTCCTTCGACGAACATCCACCAATCGTTGTTGTTGTTGTCGCACTCTGTTTTGGCATTCGCATCCTTGTTTTGGTTATTTGTTCAAACAGATGTTGCAGTTATATTTGTTTTTGCCGCCGATGCTGCTGTTGCTATTTCTGTTATTTGTTTCACTGTGGTCTGCCGTTGGTTTGCTTTTAGTTCTACCGAGCGGGAGGGGGGTGCGAAACTGAAAGTGGGCTCACAATTGACGGGGCGTGGCACAAAGTACCTTCTGCGTTTTTGCTAAATATGTAATTGTAAAATTTTAGTTGCAACTTTGTTGTAGCTTTTGTTTGTTGCATCAACAGCACAAGTCGAGCTCAATTTGATACAATTTTAGTATATGTAAATGTGTAATATTAAACCACAAAAACCACTACGAAAAAAATTATGCTGAACTTTCAAAATATACTCCTCGGAACTAATAGAGAAGCAACTAACTCTATGTAAATTCACCTTAAAGTTTTAACATTTAATTTTTTGTACAATTTTACAATTTTATATATGGCACAAAAAACATTTGGCTCAATATCGACTAAAAATAAGCTTAAAACAAGCATATATATATATTTTTTACGTAAGGCATCTGAATATTAATAAAAATATTTGCAGAGATTTTAGCACTGAACCATCCAAAATGATTTAAAACCAATCGTTGGTATAATTGATCAAAAGCCGCAGCTTATTTATATAACGTTCAACAGAATTTTGTGCACACACGTTCAAAACACATATTGAAGTGTGGGTGGATATTCATGAGCTGCATTTCCGCTTGTGGCGCACCACAAACGCTGCGGCAACTTCTGTGCTACACCCGGCAACCCTCATGCAGCTGACAAGTGTCGCCTTAAGACAAAGAAGGAAAATATAAATCAACAGCCGTAATTGAATTAATCAAACAATCACATACCTTTAATATATATGTTATGCAGAAATGTCGATTGCAAATCTGAGGTGCTGATGTTTGTTTTTCACTCCATTTACTTATAATCAAAAGTTAAGACGAACCTTGAACGTAAATAAATTTATTGTTCTTTAATGGAGAGATTAAACAAACGATCAGTAAGAATCAATAAGTGCTGTTTATTCCATTTTCACTTAACTACAAACTGCGTGGCGCGACCATTTCACACGATACATCGATTACTCGTGATTTTATTCAAAGCTGCCAGAAGGTTCAAAAAAACTGATTTTTCCATATTGTTGTGCATTCCATTTAACATAATTTCAACAACGTAAAGTAACCAAAACCAATCATTGAAGAATAATTTAATAAGTTTGCCAGCTTTATCATTAGCTATTAATCTCTTATGATGTTTTGCAGCACAGCATAGCACACAGAAACATCGAAAGCATCAATATCGATAGGAGAAGTATAGAATACAGCACTAGCAACACCTGATTTTTGACGAAACGATCAGTAGAAAACAATAATAACGAAAGATGGTCGCGTCGGTTAAGTCGCAGAGAAAATCGTATAAACTTCTTAAACGGTGCTCATTTTTGTATCAACCCCACCTTCCTTCCCACAGCAACCTTCTTAAACCCAACGCAAAACTTTTTAACCTTTTACTCTGGCGCTTCTTGAAAGGATTCGCTGAGGCAGTAAAATTTCTGTCAAGGATTTGATGCCATCACCTTTTTTAATTGTTTGCGGCGCGTTGAGTGTGCAAATTGACGCGTGTCTTGCACAAAATGTTTGAAAGCGAAAGGGCAAAGGTTACAACAGGACGAGACAAAAGTTACGCATCGATGACGCTCGACGCGTCGCCTTTGATGGGCGCCTAATTAGCGACAAGCTGTTGCAAATTGTTTGCTAATTGGAAAATTGAGATTATATTTGCTGTGTGTAATTTTGAAGGATACGTATTTAAAATTTGCTCAGTCCTCAAATCAAACTTGATGCATGTTCTTTGCACATGCTTTTATTTAAAAAATTTTAACTGAATCGCATCACAAAGAGAAAAGATAACCGTAGCGTATTCAACAACAACAACAATCGCATTCAAGTCTTGTACGCTTGCACTATGAAAATTCAATTACATTATTTTCGACGTGTATACGTATACACACATACAAACGGACTTATGTACGTTCTCGTACTGGCGCCTGCTAGCCACAAAACAAACACACCCACCGGCAGTTAGCATGCATGGGAAGCGAAGATGCACACACATAGTGACGTCTTGTGTCAGGTCCTCTAAGCACCAGGCATTTGGCAAGCGTATTCGCGCCCTCGTCCTCGTCTCCGCTTGCACTAAATTACAAGGAACTTCTCACATTTCTGAGTAAAAGATGTGCGAGTGTGCTAGGCACACACTAAAACACAGTTAACCGAGAAGCAAAGACGAAAGCATTGCAGAAACTACAGCATATAAAGCACATGCATACATTAGTGTACCGACTCCATCTGCACTTCACACACTTTTGTTGCTCTTCGCATTAGCGAACCATTTTTCTTGCAAACACCCGAAAATTTGTTTACTTGTTTTAAATGAACTGTATTGCAAGTTTTCTAAATGATTGTGTATTGATACCGATGGTTATATTAAATTTCTTAGCCAATTCGATAGTTTGGTATCTTATTGCCATCTCTAACTAAGCTGTTAGTGTTTTTGCGTCTTTGCTTTGTGCACATTCTATTCATTTTTCTTGCCGCTGTTACAAGACAAATGCGTGCGTGGGCGTTAAAGTGAGAAAAATATATACCAAGGCAGTAAGTGAATAAGTGTGAGCGGAATAAAATTCAAAAGGAGAAAGCAACTTTATGCTGGCGCGTTTTTTAGCTTTTAGTTAAACAGAATTTCATTTGGATTTGGGCTGCCTGACTGAGTGTACATGCATATACGTAAACATATGTATGTATGATACTTAGTTCTGAGGTCGGAGGATTTTCTGCTGATTGGCAAGGTGTTAGACGAGCGAAATAAACAAACATAAAGATGTGAAACGTTCGACAATCGTCCTTTCCTTTTCCATTGATCAAGTGACTTAGCTAATTGGATTGGGTTTTCAGAAAGTGTAATAGAGAAAATAAAACTCGAACAGTAATTTTGTAAAGTAATATTTATGCACAACTTTTTTAAACTTCGTATCAATTTGTATTTTTATTTGCATGCGCTAGTTTAATGTGCAGAAAATATGCTTGATCTGACTTAACCGCAAACAACAAAAAGAACATAAAGTAAAGAGAGAGAGAAACAGCGTATTTCCATTTGGGTTGACTTTTGCAGCGGCAAAAGCTAATTATGTTGCATTTATAACATGAAATAAACCTCCTGTTGCCTTTCATGATAATTACGCAACCAAACAACAACACAAAACCAACAACAAGAACAAAAGAAAATGCGGCACAACAACAAATAACCACAACTACTTAGCAACATTATACACTTCCGTGCAGCTTCCAAAAAACCGGCCAAAACGTAATTATTGCTGCGGTAAACGCCAGCCACGCCCCCTCCACCAGCTAGCTTCCCCTTGCCACCCACCACTTTTCCCACACCCACACGCCACACAAAGGCCGTGCTTTTTAATTTCTTTATAAAAATGTCCTCACTTTTGTGCGACAGAGTGAGAGAGGGCGGGTGTAGAGAGTGAGCGCATATGACAACGTGCCGCGAAAATTAATCCATTTGCTGTGACAATGACTCTTATGCGGTTTTTCAGCAACACCACCCGCCACCCAGAGTCCCGCACACCCGGACACGGCTCAGTTGGCGTCCAGGAAGCCGGACAGTCACATTAAGTCAAGCCGCAAGCCAAAAGCGGGCATAGGACAAAAAAAAATAAAGGAAAAACAAATACAAATACAACAAACGAGAAAAAAGAACGGCTCTGCAACCAAGGCGCATGCCGAAGATTACATACTCTAACCGAATGAAGTCCCTTTACTTTTGGGTAAGTTTTCATTATGAGTTTTGGAATCAAATTCCTAACTTAAAATACTTTTTCACATTCAATTTTTACTCGAATATCCTGATAATTAGCCCTTTTGATTTCTTTACATTCGTTACAAACTTTACGTTCGAACTATAATATCCTTAGAGAGGGCATTCAAATTCAAGTTAGGTCACTTCACTTCGCCGCGACATGTAAATATTTGGCGACATTTATAAAGAAAAAAAAGATTCAGAAAAAAAAAAAATAATAATAAGAGCAAAATGCTAAGCGTAGCACTGCTTTGACCGGGTCCGGGTCCAGCATGTCCTTATCAAAGCAATTATCTTTAAGATGGCCGTGGACAAAAAAAAGGAAGCAAAAAAATACTGCAAAGTATTTTGGCTTTCCACGGTCTTTGTTTGAGTTGAAAAACGTAACAGAGACAAAGTACACAACATTTCCAAATTGTCCATGTGATGGTCAATTTGTGGCCAAGAGCCAACGGTGAACAAACATGTAGACGGCAAGGGCAAGCGCAAGGGTAGAAAGAGACAGAGAAACGGAGTGGTAAATAAAAGAAAAGAAAGTACAGAGCAAAGCTAGCTGATTAGATGGTAAGTGTTGAGGTTAATGACCGGCAATAACAAATAATAAGTATTATGCCTAGATAACTCAGGCAAACAAAAAAAATTCCTTTGTTGAGTTTTGACAATTCATATTTTTCTTGTTGCTATTACTCGAGTTCTTAAGCTACAAATAGGATTTAAAATAATGCCGATGGTTACCTCAATGATAGAGATATTTGGGCTTAGTTGGGCTAAGAATCTTTCTTTGAACAAAATAGTTATAGGATTTAATATGAAATCTCGCTAATTCAATCACAATTAAAAACAAGAGAATTTCACATATCTAAAATAAAGTAAAAAGCAACGAAAACCATTTTAAAAACGCTAAAAGATCTTTTCGACAATTAAATAAAAAACTTATCGAACCGAATGCTTGAACCAACTTATTAAGAACAAAAAAAATTTAAAATTTTTTTACAAATTCTTATAAATTTGTTAGATTTTATTGGCACACTTATAAGATATTAAAATCAAATACTTTTCACATCATATTTACAACTCACATAAAGAGAGAGAGAGAGAGAGAGAGATCTGATATTTAACCAAAGATATTCTGCTTAATGCTAGACCAAAAGCCTTTGCCACGCTTTGGCGTCAGCTCGTGCTCGATTTTCTTATTGTACTGTTCCCTGAGCAGCGGATCAGAGGGACCCCAATTCTTCTTAGGTGTGAAAGCGCCGCGTATCTTCTGCCCCAGCGTTGTGCCAGGTTGACGAATAATAGCAACAAGCATCCAAATTGGCAGCTGCATAATACCAAATGCTGTTATAGTCCAGCCAAGACCTAAAACAAAAAAAACACAGATAGCTTAGTCATAAACATTTAACAATGCAGAATTGACAGCAACTAACCTAACGCCCAGGGCGGAAACTGTTGATTGTTGTAAGTGAGTGGTTCATAGGTGGCATAGAAGTATATCAGAATGATGGTCATAATTAGTGGCGTGAATATGCCCCAGCAGAGACGCCAATAGAGACCCACTTTGCGTCCAATCATAAATTCAATGTCTTTGCACAGACGATCTGTGCCATAAATCCAGCCAATTGTGTAGAGCTCAGCAATGCCCAAAATTAATGCAATCATCGAGGCGCCAAAGAAATCAACCAAAGTAAGCATATATTGTCCACCCTGAAAGTAATTGAATAACATTAACATTTAAATTAAGTTAATTAAACATTTTTTATCTATCTAAGCAGAGCAAGAGCAAGAGCGTAACTCTTGTGACTCTTTTATGTATTTCTTCAACTTGAATATTTCTTTTAAATCATGTTAATCTATAAAGTTGACTAACTATTTGCTTTTTTCGATCTGCAGTTCTTACCGGTGTTATGTACATGAGACCAATGCAAAAGCTAATGACTGCAATCAGCAGCGAGCATTGCCATTGCTTAAAGTTGGGGAAACGATCACGTATCGCTGTCACTGTACAGGAAGTCATTGCTATATTGGAACCAATGCCCAGCACGAAGAGCATGAGGAAGAACATCACCGAGAAGATCTGTGGCAGCTTTTTAAACTTGGCTATTGCATCCGGATAGGAGATGAACGCAAGTCCAGCACCACCCTTAACAACCGAACCAATATCATCTGTGCCGATCTCATGCGCCAAGTGTCCCAATATGGCAAAGATTGTAAAGCCAGAGAGGAGCGATGTAGCTGTGTCCAAAGCCGTCACAATTGTTGCATCCCGATGCACATTGTGACCAAACTTGTTGAACGAGGAGTACATGATGATGTTGCCAAAGCAAACGGATAGCGAGTAGAAGCATTGTGTGACTGCCGCATACCAGACCTTCGGATCCAGAATCTTGCTCCAGTTCGGCTTGATGAAGTACAAAATGCCATCGACGGAGCCCGGCAATGTAACGGCTCTCACGAGCAAGACACCCATGATGATATAGGGAAAGATGGCCAGGAAATATGATGCCTTGCCGGAGCTCTTAACGCCACGACGTATGATTAGAAAGACGCATAACCAGGAGACAAACAGGCCAATTACAAGCTCCCAGTTAGGCGTACCAATGCCATCCGCAATCTGTTCCTTTTCCCGCAGCACCTCCTTGCTGTATGGATATGGAATACAAAAATTACATTTTGATGAGAAAAGTCTAAGAAAGAATGTCAAAATCCAAGCCATACTAGTAAGACGAATGATAATGTTAGTTTATTAACACACAGTCCTTAAGTCGTACCATATATTGCCGCTTTCGAATCCACATTATTTTAAAAATCCTCAATACTCGTATACCCTATGGAAGCCTCGTAATTATTCATAATTGGTTAAATAATATAATTAAATTTTATGTTGTTTCTCCAATTTTTATTTTCTTAAGCGCTTTTCAATGTCTGGTTAATTCCCATTTTGATCGGAAAATCCAAACAGCCATCTGGTTAGTAGAAATACTTTCTAAACTAACATCTTATAATTTGCACTTTTATACTATCTTTCAGACTCCAAGCCCCAAGGTTTCAAAACTTACACATAATACAGCTCCGAGCTGGATATAACGCGGTCTGATTCGTTATTTTGTCCAGCTAACAATCTAGTATCGGGCGCCGAGTTGATGCAGTTCTCGCCCCATTCGGCACGGCACATTGCCCATGGCAGCGGATTGTGAAACGAATCAACAAAATAGCGACAAAAGATGGCCACCAGAGAAGCGTAGTAGGTGCTTAACATGAACACTTGGAATAACTGGCCAACGCCAACACCTTGATGATTGTGAAGAGAGTTAACAACAGATCAGTTGGATGCCTGTACCAAATGATGAGACTATTTATGAGATTATAACAAGTAATGTGTGAGGTAAATGTTATCAAACATGAGTTTTATGAGCTGCGTTTAGTCAAGCGGAAAAAGAAATTATAGAAAGAACAGCTTTATCAGTTCTCAAAATGTCAATGTGGTTTCTACTTCTAATATTTAATATGCATGCTATTAAGTTAAAAATCAAAAACTTTAAGATTATTGTTTATAGCCACAAAAATATAGTAAATAATATGATTAGTTTTATTTTAAAGATAAAGTTTTATAAAATTTGCTACGTTGTATTAAAATGATTTCATATTACAGTGAAACATCTCCTAACGGACACCCCTCTTAAGCCGAAAACTTCTGAAAAAACCCTCTTATAGGCGGACAAAAATCGCTTGAGAGTTTCATTTTATTAATTAATGATTTTTCATCTTTGGTACCAATACGAAAATATAAGCAAGATCTTTAAAACAGAAGTAGGCGATAATTTAACAATTAAAATAAAAGTACTCTAGTGGACTTGATTTGTAAATCGAACATTACATTTTCAACATTAAAAGAACAAACATCTTTCACATAAAAAACTTAAATTTTGTAAAGAAATTAATTTTGGATAACTTTGAAAATTTATATTTTACTAAAAACGTTTTTTTATCTTCCAAAAAAGTAAGTAGAAAAAAATATATATCTTTAACAAACTTTTGCGTAAGGAGAGATTAGTTTCCAAAAGTTCATGAAGCAAAGCTTGGTGCGGATAGCGTACACATTTGATATATTTAAATATTATTTCAATCTCCAATTACAATTAACTATATTATAACTATCGGCGATTTCTATAAACAAATATTCTTCTGTTTAAGATAGCACAAGATGAAATGCTGTAGGAAGAAGTGCAAGCCAGTGTGCAAGAAAAGGAAGCCGGCTTGTCGTTATCGATGCCAAAAACCTGGGCCAATTACGAATAACGGGTTCTTAAACTTCTTACGTGCCGTTCGTCGTAAGAAATGCGGGCTTAGCTCAACACAAATTGCTCGTGCAGGAGCAGTCGCATGGAGAATGTTGCCTGAACATGAAAAGGAGCGGTATCGACGACAGGTATGTTTTTTGTTGTTGCGAATTTTAAGATTCCATAAAGTATTTCTCAATATAAATCATTTTTCTAGGCTTGCAAAATGAAAAGGACCATAAGGAAGAAAAAAACGTGCCGAAAGAGGTGCGTGTGAAAAATTTAAAATTGTGGCACATACACTACTGGTCTAATACCTTCGAAATGGTCCAATTTGCGTTGTGCTTTAAACCCTTAAAAGAATAATTATCATTTAATTATATACTCAAACTTTTAAGTGAAAATATAATACGATTGCACACGTTGTACGTCAATTTCAACCAATATATAATATATGTGTTACTTTTTGTGTGATCATGAATTCCATTTGAATGTACATGGGTGATCGATTTTAGGTTTTTCCAACCTCTCCGCACTGATAAGCGTTAATTGAACTGACCTTGCAACAAGTGACAACAAATCATTTGGCTGTTAGGCTGTTGCAATCGTCTACTAGCTATTGCAACATCCTAACCCGATCGATCAATTGCAGTCAATTTAGGCGCCACAAGGGATGGGGCAAGGGTTGCGCGACGCGGATTCATTCAATTAACGACGCAAGCCAATAAAGCGAGCATTGAACGGCCCATAAACTTGAATCTGGAATCTGGCAGTGAATTTCTATTCAACTATTGCCCAAACCAAAGCATAAATAAAATAAAAAAAAAATCCACCAACAACAATAATGCGCGGTAGTGAAAGCCACTTACAGAAAATACAGTTCAGCGGAGGCGACAGGCTTTTGCAACGGATCCACGTTTAAGCTGGAACTAAGCATGATACTGGTGCTAGTGTTGCTCAAACTGGAGGCTATACACTGTGGCCCCCATTCGGATCGGCACTCGGACCAGGGCAGCGGTGTGCGAAACGATTCGTAAAAATAACGCATTGTTAAACCCATAACTCCTACGTAGTACGTCGTTACAAGCGATATCGAGATCACCTGTCCAATGCCGATGCCTATAGATGGATGTGGATATGCGGATGAGCAAGCGGTATGCAAACATTGACAATATGAATGTGCGTACACAGAGAAAAATGCACGCTTAAAACAAAGTTGCAGAACTTGATTCAAGTCTCGAAAATGTACCAGTTTTTTGTCCAACTTTTATAGAATGTTGCCTAATTAGATGAAAACATTTTAAAGTTGTTTTGAAAACTCGGAAAACTTTCATTAGGCTTTTCCGATGAAGCCAATAACGGCTTAATTTGTGTTCTGTTTTGTCTAGTTCTTTTACTTGAATCATAAAATGCTTTTTTGATTTAACGCAGTTTTTATTTTCTCTGTGTAGATGACTCAAAAGAATAATATTTTGTGTTGTCTTTTCACTATTAATAGCTTTTGATAGATTTTCATTTTGAATTTGTGAATTTTTTTTAAACTTTTTTTTTTATAAATTAAGAGAAATGCACATACTTTAGAAAATTGTATACAATTGCAGTAATAAAATTAAATAAATTTATTTAAGCTAAAATTGTATTTAAAAAAATCTAACAGCAAGTGCAATCGAAAAACTTTGGTACAATCGAAACTTGGATATTGATAATTCGCACAAAAGTATCGCTTACCTTTCATGGCTGGGCACAAGTCGAATACCTTTACGGAGCCGCGACTGGAAAACTGGCCAATTACCATTTCCAGAAAATAAATCGGTTTGCCAATTAGGAACAGCACAATGAGATATGGTATTAGAAAAGCTCCACCACCATTGTCCAGTGCTGTGAAGGGAAAACGCCACACATTGCCCAATCCCACAGACATTGCAATGCAGGACATTAGAAACTCAACACCCTTGCCCCAAGTGGCCCTTTCGCCGCGTCCCTCTGCGGTTTTTTCTGTTGCCACCTCTCGATCCTGGTCGGCATCTGCCTGTCCGTTCATCTCTGCTGGCAACGACTTAAAGAGAGAGTGTGTGTGTGTGTGTGCAAGCGATTAGTTAAGGTCACACATTTTCCGGCCAGAGATTTTGGTCACTTACCGACATGGCCAATGTGCTGGTTGTACTATGTCCATCGTCGCCCACAAACGCCGGATTCTGTTGCATTGTTTTCATATTTATGTGCTACCCAAAACGTTTCTAGAAATAAGAGAATCAGAGAGCACAAGTGAGATAGAGCGTGAGTTGCTAGCTGCTAGCTGCTAGCTGCGGGTTGACAATTAATACTGCCTGCAATTTCTATAGAATTATGACGATCACCTCAAAATTATTCCATAAGACTGACAATCAGATAAGCTAAAAGCAACAATGTGCTTGACGATAAAACTGCGATAAAGAAAAGTAAATGATGTGTACGGCTTTGAGAACACCTTTTAATCAAATTAATAGGATATTAAATATTTGCTTTATTTATTCAATAACTTCGAATTGCATAGTAAACAACATTAACTTATGAATGTGTAAAATTATAATAGCGAAATCACGAATTTATGTTAATGACATCTCTAAAATGTTTCTGATTTGATGGATTTTTATCTTCAGCTAAGTTTCTACTGTTCTCATCCAGCTAGACGAATTGTATTCTTTCTGAAGAGTTAAGTTTATTTAAATGATGTCAGTGTCAAGATATAGATTATTATATTTGCTTGTTGTCAAGCGATAATGGTGAGATAATAGTCGAATCTGCCTTAATGACAGATTTCCACTTGCAAGTCACTTGGAATGCAGCTGATATGATCGGTTGATACAGAAATAATGAAGCTTGTACAGTAAAGATATTCCATTTTGTGAAGCAAACAGTTGACATGTGTAATATGTTAGTAAAAAGATTGTTTTGATAATATTAAATATTTTATCATTATTATTATCTTTTTACCGAGTAAAGTAAAATGTCTACACCAAAGTAATGTTAAGTATAGGAAATTAATTTAAATTAAATTTTAATCAAACAGTAAACAGTTATAAGGAAGAAATAATGTCCTAGGTTGTATTAATAAGGTAAATAAAAAGAATGTTCATAAAAACTAATAAAAAAATTATTTAATGAAAGCAATCCTTTTGAAAAATGCCGCGTTATTTGACAAGCTATTAGAAAACTTATTAAAAAATTGGCTATCATAAATTGTATAAAGTACACTTGACTGATAACATCTTCAGACGGGTGGAAGTGCTATCAAAAAATCAGATCGCTCAAATTAGTGTTTCATTAAAATGCAGTCAAACGCTTTATCTATGTTCAACAAATGGCTAATAGTGAAATTTACGGTATTTTCGACACGCAAGCAATCGTTTACTCGCTGATACCAACACTTAAATATAGATAACGATTCCTGATGACTTTGTTGCACATTTTGTTGATCCAAGTTTTTGTGTTCGGATTTGGAGACTTGTTTTGACAATTTACACGATGTTTAATTTATTGCAATTGTTTACTTAACAAAAGGCTATAACTTATATTTGTTTAGGGTCAACCACTTTTCGACAACAATATTTAATTTATGCCGGTTTTTTTTTTCAATTTCTTAGAATCAACGATGTATTCGAATCAGTTATTGTTCTCAACGAAAAAACGTTGTAGTAATTGGAAGCATATACAAAAGATAGTCTTATATGCATTGCCCAAATCGGTCTTATCATTGTACAAAAATAGCAAGTAATTGCCAAGTTCAAGCTGTTTCGAGTCTAACAAAACATTTGTACCTACATATCAGCATACAGTTTGGGTAGCTACTGATCTCAAGATAACCAATTTTTTTATTGAACCAAACTTTAAAGATATGGTGGTACGTTAAATTATTATACAATATAATTATGGGACCAACACCTTCAGAAGGAAACTTTGGACAGTGAGAAAAAAAACTTTCTCACACTTGAATTCAAAGTGCTTAAGGTGATTATAAGTGAGTTAAGGTTAAGGCAACGTACCGAAAAATTGCTCAATAATTTGCTTATAATAACCCAACAATGCCAACCAAAGCAGCAATAAAAATTAAACAAAGCTGTTACTATCTGAATCATCATTTTGAAATTCTCATTTATTAATCTACATAAAAGAAAAAAGAAAACAAATACAATGAAACACAAAAATTACCAAAATAAACGATGTGATGTGCTCGAAGTACGGCGTAAAACTGGTTTTATAATTCTGCTATTTATTTTTGTTATTTTTGGTGTTTCTATGGCCAACAAGCAGATAGTAACAAAATAAATTTAACCAACTTCAGTTGAGATGAGTCAGCGTAGCAAAAATGATGTTACATTATGTTTTTTCAATAATAATGAAGTTTGCTTCAAAAGATTTTTAAAACTGACGTCAGACGTGGTATCTAAAAATTTGTTAAGAGCGGTTCTAACTAGTTTCAATCTCAAGAGTTAAAAGTTGCTCGGACAACTTTTAAAACGGAAGCAAAGAAGAACATCATTTAATTTTATAAGTGAAGCTTGAAGTAAGTTGAACTAATCAAGTATAAAATCATGTGCTAAGCATTAAAAATTCTTTTATTACTATTGAATTGACTAATAAATATGTCGAATTTATCAGAAGTATTGTATCTTTTGTGGTATTAAATTTGTTTTCTGTTTCTTTAATCAAATATAAATATACAAAACAGCTAATTGTTTATTACAAAAAAAAAGAAATACTATAACCACATTTCTTCGTTCTCAAAAATTTCTAAGATATTATTTGTTTTCTATTATGTTTGTCTGCTTTTGTAACTGCGCAACTTTATCATTTATACTTATGAATTAATTAAGTATGCTTTAGTATCTTTAAACATTTATATCCATAAACTAGTTAAACAGGCGATTATTAGTGCCATATAACGTCTGGGGGCTACCGATTAGTATGCAAAAACGTGTTTCATGGCGTGCTAGCTACGCGCGTCACCGAAAACAGATCGCTAGAAAAAGACCGACAGACGACAAATGCAAACAATAATGAGCATCGTGTATACATTGCGTATACATATGCACATACGTCATCGTCCAACATGATAAAAACCCAGAGAACAAAAAAATTCAAATATTGGAACATTTTTTGTGAAATTGCGAAGTTAAGTGCCGCCGTCATGCCTTAACACACTTCTTTGTTTAACTTTTATGGCACTTTAAAGTTTGTAAATTATTCAATCCTAAATTATATCGAGCTGATCAGATAAGGGAAACAGTTGTTAAATTTTCAGAGGAATGTTAAGATCTGTGTGCTCAGTCATTTAATGGTGCTCGTGTACTTATCAAACAGTAAACCAATCTTTTGGTTCGATCAATTCGATCGATTCCTTACTATTAATACGAGTTCAGTAATCTTATCTTTGTATGTAAGGTCTTTTGTGTGCTGTGAACGCCTTCAATAAGTCATCAATGTAATAAAATTCTTTGTTTTATGCCTCATAAAATCTTAAGTACGCTTCACGCCCTTTCCAAGCAATTGACTTAGTGACTTAACTCGAATAACCTACAAATACTGAAGCTATGTACATAAATCTGTTTGTATTCGGACAAGTTACAAAACAATACAGTAATAAAACAATAACCAGGCTTATAAGGTATCCCATATTTAATTTTGTGTTAAATATTTGCATATAATGAATTTAAATAAAATTTGAGAAACAGCCTTGAACTAAAGAAAACAAAAATGAAATAAATAATTATAGTAATTAAATATTTTGTAGCTAATAATAAAATTATTTAAATTGAATATAGAAGTAAAGTAATCAATTTTTGTTTTACTATTTTTCTTAATCAAAATCTATTACATTGTTCGATCAAATTCATAAAGCTGCTCTAATAATAAAATTATTGACAGTCATTTGTTGTCAACCTAAAAAAAAACATAAGTTGTATCTGCAGCAGCGCTTTCCCTAGACAAAACAAAGCTGCCACTTCACCCGCGTTTGTGTTGCCACTGCCTCAACCCCCATTTGCAATATGTGGAAACTAGTTTGAACAGCTGTTGCTGATGCAATGGACCGTCGAGAACTTGCTGTACTTTTCACCTGGTCATTAACTGTTAACTGTTAATTGTTAACTGCTGCTTTTGCGCCTGCTGACAAAGTTTTGTGCTTGAATTTTAGTTGTCTTTGTTTTTCTCGACTTGGCTCACTTGCTTACAGACAATTAGGCTAATGCTGATTTATGCTTGTTGTTTTTGTTGTTGTTTAGGTTATTGTTGTTGCTGTAAGTGGCAGCGAGTTGTAACCGGTTTCAACCAGCCGAAAAAAAAATAACAATCAACTTGAACTTTTGGCCTAATCACTCTCAAGGTTGATCTGTTAACTCTTTGGGCACATTTGCATAATTGGTTTTTTCTATTACACGAGCGCAATCTTTACAGTCTTTGATTATGGATATTGTGCTTCCGCTCAACACTTTTGGCACGAAAAGCAAATTCGAAAATATGATAGCAAGCGCACTAACCAGAATTCGAAACCCGTTATTATTACGTTTACGCGTATTACAATGACAAATGCCGAAACGACGATCGCTTGGGCAAAGCGTCAGCGGCCAACTGAGTGAGCCAAGACGCAGCTCGGAGGATTTTATGGCGAACTTGACTTCAGCGCTGTACAGTGGGACTCATTTAAGTTATCACACTTTAAACAACATAAGCCATTTGATATGATAGATAACTCAATTTCACAGGCTGCGACTATTTAACTGCTCTAAGATGAGGCGTTAAAATTTCTTTTTCATAAATTTAAGTACCTGAAAGTCATTTTTATGAGTGGTTAAATAAAGTACTCTGCAGAATAAAAACTTAACTAAATTTTACTTACTGTCATTGTTAATTGGGCCCATTGTCTCTTGCTTTGCGTAGACAGCTGTTTAATTTGGTGGCTCTATGACGATGGCATCGCAGAACCAAAATCTATGTGAAAGCTTTGCGAACCATTTGAAATCATCCATGATATGTGTCACTGCTAAGTTGATCGAAAATGTTAAGGTTTGGGTGCAACTGTGCAATTAAAACCAACTTTTAAATAAAAAATAAAACAGTTCTTAAAAAAAATTATTAACAAAATGTTGAGGCTATGAAAAAGGTTAATTATAATTCGAAAAACAATGATCAGAAACAAGAAAAATGTATACTATAAAGATTACGAAAATTTACTTAAGACGCATTCTTGTCTAGAAAAAATATGTTAATGTTAATTAAAGTGGTTAGTAAACTTCATTTCTTTTTATAGATTTTTTTTTTTGGAGTTAGTAAACAAATGTCCAAACAAGAGTTTTACAAAATTTTTAATAAATCAGTTTTTGTCATGTATTCATTTCATGAGCTATTCAAAAATGATAAATATTTCTTAAATGAATACATGACTCTAGATTAAACTCAAATTTCTAACAATGAAGTTAAGTTTTCGTAAGTGAAACTTTTTTAAAAATTATTGGGTGTGTGCCGCGGATAACCGATCTTATACGCTACAGTTTGATGACAACTGATTACGAAAAGCAAACATGTGCCTCCGCTAATAAGTCTATCAGCCAACAGCTTAAAAAAATTTGTTCTACAAAGTAATCGAGTAACAATTATAATGATTCAATCATATATGTATTTTTATATAAAATTCTTAATATTTGTTTGTTAAAAATAAATTTTTTGTTAGTGATTATTGATTAAGTACAAAAGCAAACAAAATATTTTAAGATCAAATTTTCTTTTTTTGCTGTACCCTTAACCCTAACTTTAACCTTAACTTTTAATATATCTTACAATGAACATTTCAACGTAAATTAAATGCAAAGCTGACCAAAAATCCTAAGATTTTCTTGCATACAATTTGTTTGACAAGTTTACTCAACTTAAATGGAGCTTTGGTATTTGTTTCTGCTTGCAACGACTTCAACTTGGTTACTATGTAAAAGTTGCACTTACACTTTTCTCATTAGGCGCTGCCCAAAGAGCGAAAATACCAAGAAGCCTCTTGCCCATGTAGCACACTTGTTCCATTGTTTCGAAACCACAGTACAACACAAATTGTTATGATAAAACTTTTTATCAAGTTTATGTTATATTTTGTGTGTGTGTGTGTTTTTTTTTTGTTTTGTGTCTTTTGTGTGTGCGTCTTCGTCTGGCGACTTATTCCAAAAACCGTTGATAAACCATATAAGATAAGAGAGAGAGAGGGAGAGCGAGTAAAGTAACTGGGTAGTCCGAATGCAAAAAACCAATGCCCTTGGGAGGGCGGAGCTGCCTCATAAAATGTTAACTACTTGCAAAAATACTGCTAACTGGTAAACTTTAAGCCAAAAATCATTAAGTCTGCAGCCTGGACACGACAGCCACTAAAAGAGTTTCCACTTTCAAGAATCTGCACGCAAAAATGGAAAGAGATGGGCAAGAGAATCTTGACTTAAGCTATGCTTGTTTTATGCTAGCAAATTTGTTGCATGACCATTTTGTGGTTCCTCCGGGCGGGATTGACTTCCATCTGCATCCTTAGTCTTGGACTCAACTCAACTCAACTCAACTTTACTCTCTCTCCTCTACGCTCACCCATGCTGTTTGGCATTGTCATTATGACTGCCACTGGACCTTGGGGACACGCTATCATCACCAAGGAGGGAAGGCGTTGGGTGGAGTATGTGTTACTTTCTACTCTTGCGGCTGTCACAACTTTTTAATTGCAATTAAAATTTTAGCCAAAGACTTTTTGCCAACCAACAGCAATTTTTGTCGTTACTGCTGAAGAAGTTTTATAATATTATATATACAAATATTTGAAACTTACAGTTAACCCATTTACTTAAAGTGACAGCGAAATTGATAGGAATGCAGTTTAAATAATATAAACATTAACATTACAAGATTAAATATGGAAACTCCAAGGCAACAAGAGTCTCTTAGATAAACTTTTTGTTGATTTATTTTGATATAAATTCGAAATGCTTCTTAGTAGATCCCATTTACGTTATTTTTCCATTTTTGGTAAATATATTCTTTTACAATTTGTGTGCAAAACAAAATGTCTGACTTGCCTAATACCCACACAGAAACAAACAAACATTTAACGCTTCTTTAAAATGCCTTGAGTGAATTTCCATTGTCTTAGGCATTCCCATGGAGAGAATCTCGAGCTGGTCTCATCTGGCATTGTCTGTTTCTGCGGGGACTACCTTCCAACTTATGCGTTGGCAGGCCAATGGAAGCTGAGCCAAAAGCATATTACGGCTATCCATTGCTATTCGGTTTAATCCTTGGGTCTTACCCAAAAAAAATTCACTTAAATTTTTCCGACACATTTAAACGAATTTCTGACCATTTCTTTCTCTTTTCTGTCTCTCTCGCCCAACTGCCTCTCCACTTCCAACTAGAAGTTACAATTCAAATTTTGTTGCAGGCAGCTGCAATTGCAGTTTTTGCCTCAAAGGCGGCTCCCATTCAGTAATTTTGGCTTTTGTGGTGTCGTCGGGGGGTTAAAAAGTGAGTGAGAAAAGTAGACAAAAAATAATTTTTGTCTTTGGAGGCCACTCACATGTTATGTGTAGATAATCTCCTTTATTACTGCGGCAACTTTTTGTGGGGCCGAGCGACATAAAACAGGATTTCGGGTCTGAGATCTGTTGGGGTTGGAGTCGCTTGAGAAGTGTCAAGTGGGGGGGCTGACAAGAACTGGGATTGTCTCGGGGCATTTACAACTTTTGCATAAAATACGAAAAGCAGAGAAAAAGTCAGCAAGAGTGTGATAGTGTGAGAGAGAGAGCATTACATAAATGTTTATTTTGCGGCGAAGCCACAAGTCATAAAACAAAGTTTTTGCCCCAAATTATATTGTAGATGTCGTCTCTTTGGCAAGAGATGCGCTAATTGAAAATGACTTTGGGCCGTAAAATGTGCATTTGGCTAATGAAAATGCTACAGCAGCTTAATTGGGCCAATTGAGGCACTTGCCACCAAGTATCCAGCCGATTCATTCACTAATTAAAGACAACTTGATAACCAAATGAAACTCGAGACAATTTCAAGTAGTGTCAAAGCAAACAGCAAATCTCCTGTTGCTGCAGAGATTTTACCATTGTTCATTCAATGGGTGGATTTTCTTTTCAATTTCTTCCTTTTTCTTTTATACTTGCCTTCAATATTTTCCTTTTCGTATTTTCACTCGTTTCCTTTTTTTTTTTATTGCCATAGGCAAATGCTTCGTATATATTTTATGCTAATACTTATACCTTTTTGGATATCGACTAAGAACCTAGTTAGCTCTCTTTATAAGCCTGCTAGAATATTTTTTCCGGTTTGTTCTTGAAAACTGTGTACAGCTAACATATCTGTCTTTATTATTTATATCTTTATTAACAACGCATATCATTTTAAGTACTTCAATATCTATCCAATAGTAAGGGTAAAAAAGATTGTTACATATTTTTTTTATAGTGTGCTTTGTGAAATTATTCTGATTAAATATTGTAAAATACTAAATCAAGGTTCACATAATTTTCTTGGGGAACAGCTCTAAGTCCAAATCAATATAATGTAAATAAAATGTTAGATAATAAATGGTAATATATATATATGTCCAAAATGACTCGTCAAGTGAATAAGGCAAGTAATTAATAACAAATAAAAAGCTTGTTAGTAATTCATTTTATATTTTATCATGTTCTTTAAGCTTGATGACCTTTGCTAAGCAGTTGCTTATTGATCCATGCCCTTGACAAAGCCTGTAAATGCGTGTAGGAGGAAGGAAGCTTATTTGCGACCTTTAACACAGTTGAGCGTAGCTCCGTTTCGAATGTTATCAATGGGCGAACCACAGCAGCGCCTGCAGCATTTCAAGCCCTAGTGGCTGCGAAAGTAGCTGCCATTTTTCTGGCTTGTTTGCGACAATTGTTGCGGTGTGGCTATTGCTGGGAAACATGGTAAAACATGAAGAGCATAAGAAGTATGGCCGGCATTTAGTCCATTCGTGCGAGGCAACTGCACCACTCAACGGAAGCAGCACGGCACGTGACCGTGACAACGATGACGACAAAAAAAATGGGAAGAAAACTATTTCCCCACCACCACCACATTTCATGTTCAAAGCTTGGAATGCATTTTTCGCTTTCAACTACTGCTGGCGATATCGCTAATGTTGTTGCTAGTAGTTGTTATGGCTGGTTGTTAGTCTCAAGGAGTAATGTAATACTTATTCTGCTGCGGAGTTGCTGTTGTCTGGTGCGTGCAGCTTACAAGTTTTCAAGTTTGACTCTCCTTTTATTCTTGTATCTTCTCGCTTGAACTTTAGAGCTTCATAACAATAGCACAAAGATGCTGGAAATATAGATATAGAGTTCAATGACTGTCATCCAATTCATTTGATTTCTGTTTATAATGTAAATAAAATTTATTTACCTTTAAAGTTAGTAAGACCACGCTTTCTTTTATATATGTTTGTTTCTATAATTTCATATTCATAATATTATAATTCCATGCTTTGTGCTGCAATCAGGGAATGAATTTCCATTCTATATATATATTAGATATTGTCTTAATCTCTTTGTAGCCTAATGAGCTTTAAGGTTTTTTTTTATTATTTGTTTCTTGATATGCTTGAATGATAATTTTAGTAATAAAAATTTAGATGATCAAAGAAATATATATATGTATGTGGGAGAAATGCCTTCTAAGGCAAATGCTAAAAAGTTTTTTGTGTTGAATTTGTCAGCTGTCGCTGGGATTGCGATTTACTGTTATTGCGGCTTTGAGAAAGCAGCAGGTGTGCCAATCCCTACGAGGATAACCGTCTCCTATTGCTATTCACTTGCCTAATGCGCTACACACACACACCCACACACACGCATATGACTTTATACATGTGCGTGTGTGTGTGTGTGTGTATGAAACTCAATTCAAAAATACTTAACAAACATTTATTTGAATTTTCTTATTTTATTTTCATTTTTCATATATTTCCACATTTTATTTTATTTTTTTGCAGCATGTGGCAAAGCTACCAACTGCTTCTTTGTTGTTGTAATAAAAATGCAAATAAGTTGGATGGGTTGCGTTCTCGACGGCGTATGCAAAGTGCCAAAAGCGAGCGGAGTTCCTCTCTCTCTTTCTTTCAGTCTCATCCCTATATGCAGGAGCTATACACACATTCACATAATTTTAATGCCAATTCAATTTAATGGTTCATTTCATATGAAAATTGTAAAAAGTCATTGCTGGCCGAAAGAGTAAAATACAAAAAAAAAAAAAAAATATGGGGAAGAGAAACCTAGACAAAAATAATAAAAAATAACACAAGTAGAACTTTAACTGTCTGGTGATTGAGTCAAAGATATCCTTTCAAAAAGGAGTAATTCTTAATATTAAGATTCAACAATAAAAGCTATTGAATATGTTTTTAATATGTGTTTAATCAAGTATTAAGCTATTGTGTATACAATCATATAATGTAGTTTCTTTATATCATTTAGTTAACTACGGGGTATGAAAGGAAACGTATAGACTCGATTGGAAACATTTTCCCTTTTAGTCACTTTTGTATTTTGTCATGCGTGGTTTTTTCTTAGGGCTCTTTTCGAATGGATTGGTTCACAGCATCGAAATGGGGTGGGTGGTTGGGTGGTTTGTTGCTGATTCGCAGTGGTCCATTGTGTTGATGCAGCTGCGGGTAACAAAAAGAATTTTTCATATACTACTACTAGTACTCCCTCTTTACTATAATATTTATATATATATACATATATATTTTCATATATCGAGATATATATTTACACACACACACACACGCAAGCGACGCATTAAATATGCGAAACATGCATTTGCATTTTGATATCACAGAATGAAAGAATGAGAATGAGAGCTGAAAGCGAAGCAGAATGCTCGCATATCTACAGCTCCCTTAGTGGGGGGGGGGGGGGGGGGTTCCTTTTCTGTGTTCGGCATTGTAATAGAAAAATCATAAATAGCAAGCATTTAAATGTGAGTGAGTTTTCCTTCAGCATCGCACACAAACAAACATTGTCAATAGCATTTCTGATTTAATTTTTTTTTTTGCATATATACGATTTCTATGTCAGATTGAATTACTGTAGTTATGGCAACTAATACTTTATGTTGTGTGTCAAAGGATGTTGTACACTATTGTTAGGGTAAACGGTAGTGTTTGAAAATAAACCATTAGAACAGAAGATTAGATTCAAGTGAAAAAATTGTTTTTAATTTTACTATTAAATCTGCTCTTTGCACTTTTCAATCAAATTTGAATACTTGCTTTTGTATACCCCATAAGCATATCATTTGCATACGTCTTTATATGTATGTTCCTTTGAATACAATCTAAATTGCGTGTGTGGTTTTTAATGCGGCTTCGTCGTTCCAGTTCGTCTAAAGTTTTCAATTTGAGGGCAGCCATTAAAATGGCTGAAACTGAACTCTTTGCAATTCACATGCCAACAGCAAAATCACCTTTTTTGCTATTTCCCCAACAATTTACACCGAGCTGTTAGTGCGTGGAGCCTTAAGGGGAAGCTGCCTGTGGCGACTGCGGACATTGCTAGGCTTCCTAAGCAATTTGTAAATTTGAAAATGGACGCATGGAAAACGCATGTTGTTTACATTTACCAATTTTCATATTGACAAAGTTATAGCAGCAGCAGCAGCAGCAGCAGCACAAGTATTGAAAGCAGAAAAGCATAGCTAAAGAACATTTTGTTATTAGACGTAGAACCCATCTTAATATATTGCTGCTGTTCTCAAAATTTACCTGGCAATTCGCATGCACAAAAAAACCCATTCACCTTTACGATCTTAAAAAAGGTTTATTTAATGTATGCGGCAAGTTCCCAGAAAGCTTTCTAGGATTTCATAAAAAGCTCACGTGGCTCTGCTTCTCTACAAATTAGATTTTTTGCCTACAGTTACCAAATTGAATTCGCAATTTTTTGTGGTCTTTTTCTTTTTCGACCAACTAGCGGATATTCCTTTGGCGCTTTTTACCTTTTTTTTTGGCCCAAACAGATTTTGCAGCTGCTTTGCATTTGGTTTAAACTTTAAATGTCCTGTAAGTAGGCAATGCACCGAAAATATGCGGCACGCTAATGGATTTTGGGCTAATGGAAGCGTCGACCTTTAAAATGTAAATAAATGTTGGCGGTTTTTTCTTTTTTGGTCGCTTTTTTGTTTTGCGTTTTCGTTTTCGTGATTTTTTTTTTGGTTGTCGTGTGTTTTTGTTGTTGGTGGTGCTATTTGTGTGTTGGGTTGTTTCGGTCGTGGCTCACCTTGTGCTTAACCCCTTAACGTCCAAAATGCTAAAAGGGTGTGGGGTGTGGGGGTAGGGGAGGGTTACACTTTGAGCAGAGGACGAGCTTGCCGCTTTTAATGCCGCGTAAATTTTGCAGGATAATCCAATAAAGAGATTTGCGCTGTGGCTGCCGTTGGCAAAAGCGCTGCTTACAATTTCCCAGGGACAACGAGCCAACAAAAACAACAAACTGAACGGTTTTGTAAAAGTTGGCTGAATCTGTAAACAATTGTCGCAACTCGCTGGCTTGGGCCTTGCTGTGGGCTCTAGAGCTGGCACTGCCACTAACTCTGATATGTGCTCTGCTGCAAGGGGCAGGACGCTCCACAAAATGCTTTCATCGTTATTTTTGTATTATTTTCTTTCATCTTCATTTTTTTTATATTGTTTTGCGTGTGCCTCTGTGTAATGAAACTATAAAAGTTTTTCTTAGTTGCAAGTTTTCTAGACAACTCTTTGAATGACATTCGTCAGGGCTCGAAATTGTTGCATACTTTTAACAGTTTACGAAGAGAAAATAATGTCCTTGGTGGTGAACCAATTTAAAAAACCTTCTGGCTGCAATTTTCATTTTACTAAAACTGTGTAACTTTTTGTTATTAAAACTTATTACATATATATGTATTTTCTAACGTTAAGGTAACTAGAAAATACTAAAATCGATTTATTTCTGAACAGCAACTTAACATTTGATTTATTCAATATTTAACAAACTCTAAGTAGTTTAAATAATATAAGAATACAATTTTATTGAGCATTTATTTAATATTTATACTTATTCAATTCTATCGTAGTATTTATTTCACCTCGATTAACATCGATAACAATGTTGAAATCGCATTGTGGAACTCATGCTGTTGCCACTGTGCAAACTATTTGCATTCATGAGGTTGAGCTAAATCAGTTGAGCTGCTCCAGGGACTCTCGGCTGCAATCGCGACGAATACAAAACACCGCATTGGGAATGTCATCAGCAGCGCATTGAAATAATTGCAAGAGTCCGTCAGACAATATCACAAAAAAAAAAAAAACTGTTGTAGTAAAGCCAGAAAAACTGATTGAAAGAGAAAGAGAAAAAAATAAAAAGAGAGATTGATTGTGTTGAAAACATTTAACATGTGTTTGCGACGGCTTAAATCCCACTTTTTGCATTTGCATTTGCAACATTTTTCGATTATTCCACAAAAAGGCCTCTCAAGTGGATAAAAGGGCCACTCCAGAGCGTCAACTACTTGAAAAGGCAAAAAATATACGTGTATATGTATGTATAAAAACAGCCGTGGGTGTAATTTCCGAATAATAATTCATAACAGGCAACAAGAACAAGAACAACAAAAACAACAACGAGAACAACAACAACCATCGACATAAAAAATTGTTTTCAACAACTAAAACTCATTGAAGCGTTACTTTATATGCATATTACTCATACGCACTTTTGAACAAACACTTGAAACCAGTGAAAAGTCAGCTTCAAATCATTAACAATGATTTTTTTTCCCATTTTATTTTACACAAGTTTTAGCCAGCTGCAAAAATAGCTAAGTGCAATAAACAACAGTTTGAAATATTCAAAACTTTTATACATATTTGATTTAAACTCGACTTTGGTTAGTGCTTAAAGTAAAGTAGCTTGCTACATTCCTAAGTTAGGAAATTATTGGCATGAAGTCGATTTTCTTTTGTTTATGTGCAAAAATGAATTTCCATAACTATAAAGTTCATTAGGATGAACATCGATTTAATGCTTTCGAAATTGTTTTCAAGTATTTATTAAAAGATTATAAGTAAAAGCTGCTTTGTATAAAGCCCTATACTGCCTAATTGCCAACTAAAGTATTATTTCCATGGGACTTTAAGCTCCAAGCTGAAAGCAAAACTCAAACATCAAATGCTATTCAATTGCTTCGTGTTGTATCTGTTAGTTGTTTCTGTATATCAAACAGTTGTTGTTGTTGCCAACTCATTTCATTTGATTTCATTTCACATTGCAGTCAGAAGTTGAGTGTGAGACAACATAGCATAGCATAGCGAAAGCGTTGCGCGAATTCCATTCGTAAAAAATCAATAAATTTCAAAGGAAATAATTAAGCAAGTAATTGACTTGGATTTCTTTTAGGAATTTCCACATAAATCTCGCTGCTAAGCCAGCCAACCCTGAGTATCTCTCATTGAGCGAGCGAGCGAGTGTGTGTATGTCTGTGTGTGTGTGTTTGTGTGTGTGTGTGTGTGTGTGTGTGTTTGTTCATTTGTACTGAAATACGAGCTGCTCGAAGAGGAAGACAGCGGCCGACTTGTTAGTTATGTCCCAGCATGTGAACTCAGCCAACACAGCCAAAAGGATGTTCGCTGCGGGTTTTGTAGAAAGTTGCACTTGCAGCTGAAAGACAGACGGTGGGTGTGTGGGGCACGGGGCTTTGGGTGTTTTTGGGTAAAATACGTGGGCACTGCAGAGCTGAGCAGAGCTGAGTAAAGCAGACCAGACCAGAGCTGAGCATCCATTTTGCAGTTTCCACATGCTTGGAATGCGAACACTTACACTTAAAGGCGTTGACGGTGGAGGGTGGAGGATGGCGGGTGGCGGTTGCGGGTCGAGTCGGTTGTTGGGTGTTATAAATAGACAGAATAAAAGCCAGCGCCTCGAATATTTCGAAATTAAAGCCAAAGGCAGTTGGCCAAATATGTTGGTTGTTGGTCCAAGTCACATACTTGCGTCTATGTGTATTTGTGTGTGTGTGTGTGTTTGTGTGTCTGTGTATTGTGTCCTGGGTCCAAAGTGTTGATTGTTTGGTCAGCCCCGACAAAAATGTCGTAGCTAACTAAAAGGTTTTTTTTCTCTTCTGTGTGTGCGCTTCAAGCCAACACAAGACCTCCTCCCCAACTAGTGTTAGAGAGCAGTGGAGGGGGAGACACACAGAGCGTGTGAGAGAGGTCAACAAAAATATTTCTCGCAAATTAAACTGTCCACATTTTTTTTTTTTTGGGTGCTGTTTTTATTGTCTCACATAATTGGCTGCTATGCTATAAAAAACAAAACAAACAAAAAAAAAAGAACGTTGCGTAAAAACAAATTATATTTATGCACACATAAAAAAAAGTTGAATGCGAGTCAGAGGCAAACTTTAAGGCATAAAGTAACTAAATAGTTTTAAACATACTTTTTCACATTCAGCTTATGTTTGGCTTTTAGGTTATGCTGCAATAAAAGCAACAAAAATGCTAGTTTCTGAATTTTGTCTTTTTTTCCCAACATGAGATTTAAGTGGATTAGTGTTGAAAAAGAACAAGAGTTCTTTTTACAGGACTCTCGCAATATAAAGTAAACTTGTTTACTTAAAACGAATAAAATACATTTTTAAATGGCTGCATTTCATGCGAATGATCTCAAAATGTTTCCTAATTAATTTAACAGACCCTAAAATGCTTTTGTTTATGTTGTTTTTTCAACTTTTTGCCCAGTTTGCCAGTTTGGAATGTGTAAATATTTTGAAACGTGCAACGGCATTTTAAAAGTTGATATAATTTTGTTGTAATTTCTTTATTTTTTTTGCGTGATGCGTGGCAAACAAAATTATGTAAATCGAGTATGTGTGTGTGTGTGTGTTGGGCGACAACAAAGTTGCTAATTGTGCGAAAAATTGTGGGCACAAAGTATTATGAACATTTTGTTCAGCCCGCATGACTTTACAAAACTTCGTCACCCACTTTCTCTAACGTTTTTTCTCTCTCTCTCTCTCTCTCTCTCTCTCTTTTACTGGTTGCACTCTATCGTTCGCTTTCGTTTGTATCTTTGTCGAGGCTGTGTTGTCGCCGCAGCCAGGCTGTCAAATTGTAATTTATTCGAGACAGCAGCAACGGCGACTGGAGCTTAACTTTTACAATGCATCAATAAATTACATTATCCTTAATTTCCCGCGTTTTTCCGGTCAACACAGCGACATTTAACCCGCCCGCAGCTCGCTACTTGCTGCTGTGCCAGCAAAAGATGTTCACTTTCAGCCAACAGACGATGGCCGTTGGTAGGTTTGAGGTGTGAGAGTGGCTAGTAGGGAAAACTTTCTACTTGGTTGGCTGGAACATCGGTTAACAAGACAAAAATTAATCATTTCACATATCTATATATACACATATATATTCTTGATCAGCCGACTCGATATAGCCATGTTCGACTGTCCGTCTGTTTTTATAAACGCGTTGATCTCAATAATTATAAAAGATTGGGCTTAAAACTTTGTTTAAAAATCTTTAAAATCGAACGTTGCGCAGTATTGCATACATTTTTCTTATACGTATACAGACACTAACACGCACACACATATACATGCAAACACGGAGTGTTCGCTTTAAGGGTATCAACTAGACTTCTAGCTTGTTTTCTTTAAGAAATTTATATCAAATCGATTAGCTTAACATTTGCAACTTGGTTCTTTTTAATTAAGTTGTCTCAAAACAGTTTTTAAATGCTTCTTTCAACAGATTAGTTAACATCAATTCTTACATTACGTATTTGTTCAAAAGTCACGTCAACAGATACATATTCGCTATTTGCAAAAAAAACTATTGTCTATGTACTAAATATATTTCGTTTGCATGTTTTAATACATAAGTTGTCAATGCAGGGTATGCATTCTGTTAAGTGCACTTGTTTAAAGAATTCTTAGTTTTATGACTGTCATTTAAATGTCGTTTTCAGCGATTCTTTTGCGTTTGGCTTCACTTGTACAGTTTACAACTTGCCCCATTCGACAGCAATAGCCACTTAGAAGAGTCGCTTATCTGAAACTTGTTTGGCTAAAGTTGTCAGTTAAAATTTATTCATTCGTTCAATTAGCATCCATCCGTATGAATTTCGTCAACAACAAGCACATTTGACGTTTGAGGATTTGATTAGCTCCGATCTAGTTGGAATTTTTTTTCTTTTAGCTAATTTCCATTATTGTTTTTTGCTTTTTATGTTGAGTGTCAATCTGTGCTAGGATTTGTTTATAGCATTTTCATGTTTATTTTTATTTGTCTGTTTATTTTTTTTTTTTTTTTTTGACTTTGCGGCTATTAATAAAATGCGAGTTTTTATTTCAGCTAGATACAAAATTATAAAATTTGCATACACATAAAAGAAGACAAAAAAAAAAAAAACATCAACGGCATCGAAAATACTTTAACCGAATGCAAAAGCAGCTCATCTCTTAGTTACCATATGCTGTGATTTTTCCTAAAAGCATGTAAAAGTTCTATTTATTTTTTGTTGTTATGTTTTTGTTGAAGTTGATGCTTGTTTGCAAAACTAATTAAAACTTTAATGGTTTGTAAATAGCGGCGAAATAAATGTCTGCCTGCCGCATAAAAATATTAGTGAAATTTTACGGCTAACTTTTTGACTATTGCATAAGACATGAGATCAAATTGTGGCATGTGAAATCTCTGATTTAAATATAAAGCTCATTAACCTATTTATTTAATGTAAACTAACTAAAGTCTGCACAGTTTTATTATTCAAATGATGTATCAGCATATTGAGAAATAAACTATAATACGAAAAAAAAAAGTTGGGCAGCAAGGAAAGCATATTTCCAAAAGAAAACTTAATTCCGCCTAAAGTTAGCTAAATCGAAAAGATCACATAAATTTAGTTGACTGCTGCCCGTTTAAACCATATGCTCAAGCATTCAATCAACAATAAAAACGCACACGATTAATTAATTGAACCGAATAATTGACGAAAAGTCAATCACGTGTAATGTTAAGGAACTGGACAGCAACATGACAATAACTAAAGAACAATCCCTCCTTCCTTTTTCGTCTCCCTTTCTACGCGTATTTTTTTAACGCTCCATCTTGCTAGGGGCTGAAAATATGGAACTGGGACAACATCGATAGCAAGTTGTTTTTGTTTTCGTTTGTTGCATTTCAAATAAAAAGTCAAATTGACAAGCAGAAAGGTCACACAATCAAGCTTGTTGCTTTACATAAAAAGGCAACGAAAGAAAGAGAGAGAGAGAGAGATAGAGAAAGCGAAAGAATAACGACAGTTCTGCAGCACAACAAACAAATACATTGAAAAGAATTGCGTAAAAAAAAGTCGTCAGAATCGTTTCGTTTTTGGCAACTCGGCGCTTTGTTAATGTCGCACTAAAAGTTCATTGAAATGTAAAAAATAAAATTTTTAACAATGACATGCAAGCAAAGTACTCAAAAAATCAAAACGATCTTTTCTATATTCAATCATTAGACTTATATATACCCTGTGTTGCTGAATAATGACTGTGGAGATGAAAGCTTTTCAATCTTAAGAGCCACATTATTCAAATTAAATATGTAACCATTTTATATCATTTATTGAGTTTCGGCTTTCGACCATTACTAAAAAAATAAACAGTTAAAGCAATTCCAAGTTTGCAACAAACAAAAGGTAAATTGAACCCACACAACACGAATAAAGGGAATGAAGAGAGGTCTATCCGTTTAACATTTGTTACTTTCTGTTCTTAATAAGCAAAAAAAACCTTATCGCATCTATTATTTACATAACATTTCATCGGTCGCTTTTCTATCTTTTTGACATTTCTTTGTTTGTTTCCCTGCTGTGCGTCATTACGCACTGAGGCGAAAGTTTGATTCAGGTGTGGGGGTTGAGTGGCTCAACCTTATCCCATCTCAAATGTGTCACGTATTAATCTATTTTTAAACGAGCAATTTTCGATGAGCTGCTAAATAAAGCTACTTGTGTTTACATATACGCCGTGAACAGTATAAGCATGCTGGGCGAAAATAGTTGTTTTTTCCCCGCTTTTTTTTGTTGACATTTCGGATTGGTTTTCCCGTAAGGACGGACACCTACGCTCTGTCCCTAATCGATGTCATCCGCTAATCTGTAAATAATTTTGTGAGTGGATCAAGTGCCGAAAGGGTTGAAACACTAATATTAACATCTCGATGGATTTGTTGTTGTATGTTCTGGTTTTAAATAAAAATCCGTCCTATTATTAAGTGAACATCATCCAAAATCAACTCCTGTTTAGGATATAAGTTAAATCTTAAATTAGAATTGTTATTGTCATAGCTATTTTTGGTTATTCGTCAGTTGGACAAATTTTAAAGATGCTTTAAGAAAAAAAATTACCAAAAAAATTAAATACCATAAATATTGTCAACAAAGTTAAACCTCAAATAATATTTTTTGATAAAAGAAATCACAAATTAAAAATAAACTGAATTTGTCATGAATGAAAAAAGGTTTAAACAAATAGCAAAATTAATTTCAATACTTTAAAATTTGAAATATTTTCAGAATTATTTTTATTCATCCTCAAAGTCGAACTTAGGATTTGCGTGGTTTCTCTTCCGTTGTGTATTCCGAATTGATATATGACTTAAGTGTTGTTGTTAATTGCAGACATATCACATGTCAATGCAAACAACAACTCGAATAGTCGCGTTGCAGTTGGCAATTGGCAATTGGCAGTTGGCAGTTGAGCAATTGAGCAATTGATAGTTGCTAGAGGTAGTTGGACAAATCAGCGAATCGATAATGATAATGAGTTTAATGATATGCAGCTGGCCAATTCAGGTTCACATTGTGGCGCTCTCTTATGGCTGCCTTCTCTCCTCTCAATTCCGACTATGGCTATTGTGCGATATCGAATGGATTCGGGCTCATGCCCGAATCACTTAGCACATAATTACATTGAGTTGTTGAGTGTGTGTGTGTGCGGCCAAAGGATTGGATTGCTGGTGGCACACTGCCCACCAACTGCCAACTGCTAAGCCTTAATTAAGCGAAGTTGGTTCCGCGCCGCGTTTATCTGATGCATTTAGTCCCTTTACCCCAGTTTCGCAACTGGCATATTGAATATTTGCGGTGCCCTTAGTCTAAAATCAACCCCATTCTTCCGCACGCAAAAATGATTGGCGACTAATGAGTTTATGTTTGTGGCAGACAATTTGCTGATTCAAACTAGTTTTAGTTTCATTTGTGCAACATTCAAATTTTTAATACCTGCTTTCCATTTGAAAAATATTTATTATGAAAAACATTTTTGTTCAAACAATTTATTGCAAGTTAAACTTTGTGTTCCAGATTAAGTTTGGACATGCATTTTATATATTTTTAATCGCTAGGCTTCTTATTATTTATTCTTTCTGATATCTGGGCTTGAAGAACAAATATTAAATACTTCTTTTAATCTCTTAGAGATAAATTTTAGATCGATTCACATGTTATATTTGCATCCTTTGAACTATTGCTTAGTTTAGCTTATTAATAAACTCGAACTTTAATTCAGTTTGAAAGACTAACATAAAATAACTTTTAAGTTGTTAATTTTCTTTAAAACTCACATGAAGATACAGTTTGCTAATGGACTCATAAACACACAGGCACATTTGCATTCACTTTACCAGCCTCGGGGGGACCAAAGCGTAGACCTAACCAGCTTTAGAACCAGGATCAGGACCAGGGTCGGGAGAAGAACCTCAACTCGACTAGACTAATGTGCCTCCATTAAATCGGCTTGCCCAAAACATTAGCAAAAGCCAAAACAAAAAAGCATGAAACAACACTCACAAAAAAAAAAAAAAGGAAAACACCAACAAACTAAATTCAAATTAATGCACAAGCGATCAGGCAGGGGAAGAAGAGGGGAGGCCGACAGCGCTGACGATGCCAAGCGAAGCGTTAAAAGCCAACGCAGAGCTCGACCTCGTTGCACAGCTGCAACCCTTTAACTCCCCTCCCATCCCTCTTGCATCCACTTTAAATCCGACCCCTGAATGCTGCTGTTTCTGTTGCTGCTGTAGCTGCTGCCGTTGCCGTTGCTGTTGCTGTTGCTGCAGACAAGTGTGCACTTGTACTTGTAGTTTAGCCAGCGTAAAACATATAAATAAATATGAAAATGAAAATCACACGCAAGCAACAGCAACATAAAAACAACAGCAACAACCAAAATATTGTCGTCGTCGTGTGTGAGAGTACGAGAGATGATGCTCCGCTGCCTCCTGCCTTGCCCCATGCAGTAAAGTGCCATGCATTTGAAATTTTAAGCACAACGCTGCGTATGATTAACGTTCTGCTTGTGGCATGAGAGTTTGGGGTGAGGCGGTGCGGGGTGGGGTGGGGTGGGGTGTATTACTGCAAGGCACAGACAACGTTGGAGCTGTGAGTTGTGGGCGTCGCGCGTTGCACATGAAATAATGACAACAACTATAAAATTTAGCTGGCTTTTACCGACAAGCACTGAAACGGACTGAGAACAAACCAAGCCTCAATTCCAGAAAAAGAATTCCGTTTAATTAATAATATGTTAATAAACAACTTAAAGTATCAAAGGAAAATTTACTGTTTGACAGTTGAAAAATGATTGTAAACTTTTCTAACATATAGCCTCTCAACATTTTATAATATTTTTTATTGAGACTTACATAACATAATAAGACCAATCTCGCTTTTATTCTACAACCATGAACAATAGAATTTATATTCTCTATATAAGTAAATATATAAATATATTTAAATTAAACGCTTAGAAAAGTAAATATTTGACTGTTATTACTATTAATAAAATAAAATAATTATTATTATTATTTATCATTTAAGTGTCACTTCTTTTTACTTTTCACAAATTTTGTATACATTCAGTTATAGATTAATATTATTCTTCGAATTTGTTTTAACGAGTTTGTTGAGTAATATTATTAATTTTGTCTTATCAGCGGGGATGGGTACACAAGTGCCGAACCCCAGTCAATCCGGCCCTCCTAAATCCCTCCTAAAAATATCCTTGTGAAATACGCGATTTATATTTATAAAATGCAAAACAACTGTTAGTTTGATAAGCCACAAAAGACATGAAAAATGAGGATTGTTCGCTTTACGTCAATACAACAAACCAAAAATGGTCTAAACAACTGAGAGGTTATTAATACATAACTTGAAAACCTATTACTTATTCTATTATATATATTTTTCTTATACGCTTTAAACATATAAAGCAGAAATGCAAGCGAAATTTATTTTGGGAACATTTGCTAATGCTTTGGCATTTACTCAAGTGGTTTTTGACGCTGCATTTCCTGTTGCTGTTACTGTTGTAGTTGTTGTTTTTGTTGTTGCTGCTGGTGCTGTTGTTGGTGGTGGTGGTGGTGTTGGTAGTGGTATATGCTGCCTAGTTGGTTGAATGTCTTGAATTATTATTCATGAGGGCTTTAAATTATGCTGCAGTTAGAATTAGTGTGCTTTGCATTTTTCGCCATTCGCCGTTGTCTAATACATACTAGTATGGGTGTGTGTGTGAGATTGAGAGTGAGAGTGAGAGGTAGTGGAAATCAGGCGATCTCTTTCGCACCAGCATTCATTCATATGTGTGTTTAGTTTTGGTTACGGAAGTACTTAAAATGGCATTAATACTTTTATGACTTGTGGCCAAGGCAATCTGCGGTCAGATGGCACCCACTAACATTCTACGCATTAAATATTCATAACTAAATACACATACTCGTATTTATATGTGTGTGTGTGTGTGTGTGTTGTGTAAATGTATGCATTGTATACATTTAATATGAACAGCTTGGGAATTAAATTAGACAAATATACAGTGTGAGTGCAAATGTTTTAATGCATATTATGCAACGATTATTTCATACCTGAATATCTCTTTTTATGTCGTAATTGTATTTTTGGCTTACATTTTGTTCTTTGACCTCTAGATAATTGGATTTGGTCAAATAAATCATTTATTAACTAAAAGATTATTTCTGTTGCCATAATTTTTGGTTGTTTGCTTAACTAATGTTATTTCCTGACATTTCACTCGTTTCAATTTGATGACTTCGCATAGACGTGAAGCTCTAATAATTAGTTATTAATTTATTGAAGCATGGGCTTAAAGCGTAATACCTAATAGAAAAATAATAAGCTCCAACCAATAAAGTAAATAGCAAATTATATATTTTTATAGACGAATAACAAGAACTAATTGCCAGTTGGCAAGAAAATAGTTCACATTCCTGGGACGGCGTGGCCATTAGGCAACATAATAGTAGGTAAGCGCATTAGGAAATGCCAACTTGTCGGTGCGATTGTCAAGGACATGCCCCAATCATTACTCAGCACACACACACACAATCATACATATATATATATATATATATATATACTGCGTTTCACTTTTCAGTTTGTAAGTTTCTCGCGCAAAAGTTAATCATACGCTGCTTAAAGTTACAAATCACCGCAATCAGCAGGACATCAGTGTTCGCCCAACAGGGACGAGCCCAAAACGCAGCTGAGAACGCAGGATAACTCTCACAATGATGATAATGATGATGATTCTGTTCGTTCGCTCTCTCGTCTTCGCGTCCTGCATTTGCTATGCTCCTGCAAGGATAATAACAGACGGCCTGCTGTGGCAGATTGAACCTTTTTCTGTGGCAATATCTTCTTTTTTTTGCAGTAGCAGCAGCACAGCTCTTAAGTGTTTTAAACAGCAACCATTTAGCGGTAATTATTGCAACACTGTGGCACTTTTAAGTGCTGCAAAGAAAGCGGAAGGACGAAGAGCGAAGCACCTGCTGCTGTTGGCCAACGTCCACCTGATAGACCTACAGTAGTGGCTGCATAAATTTCCGGCACAGCCTTTTACTTAATCCCGTCTATTTTGCGAAGGGATTATCAAGGCAACTTTTTAATTCGCGCCGCTGCAAACGTTCTCACCCCGCCCCGCCACGCCACGCCACGTTACACCGCAGCCGTGATGTCAGCACTTTTCTGTGGTGCCCTTTTAATGGGCTCCATTCCCCAACCCCCCCTGAGCCCAGCTCCCAACTATCATCCAACTGTCTGCAGCTGAACACTACAACCCTTTGCGTCCACTCCACACTCTTCGACAGTTATTGCCCATTGAAGGCCATTTGATGCGTGACCAAGTAAGCTTGTTGTTCGCTCTCCGACTCGGAGTTGGACTCGACCAGTTTGTAGCACCAAGTGATAATAATTTGAAATGATGGATTTAAGTAGCCATAAAATTGAAGTGTAGCTACATTTAAAGCATTTAGCGCCAACAGCCTAATAGCAACAATAAACTGAACAATGCTAACAGGTAACTCTAGGAAACAAAGAGCACAAGAAGTTTATCACTTTCAGCTGTTTTATAATTCTCAGTCACCGTGTCATTATAAGAGCTGCCAGAGTTTTGTTAAGATACTATAGTAAAAATAATTTGCCCTAAAAAGTTTCTGGCAATGAATTTCAAACAATGTATTTCTATTTTTTACCTTCTAACTTCAGTCTCTGCCTCGCATGACAATTAATTCTAAGCGTGCCGTTGGTTTGTGTTATCACTCGTCTCCCATTAAGAACAACTCAACACCAACACACAATATCTTTATAAATAAAATACTATATGTTATTCTGATGCATATAACCTATCTTAATGTCAAGTTTCATTAAAATCCATTCAGAAGTCTTAGCGTGAAAGAGTAACAAATGTGTTGATAAAAATTCACATTTATTATAAAGGATTGTTTTTGAGCAATGTCTTGTACTTAAGTTACTTTATTTTATGTGTCTTGTTGTTTTATTTTTATTTACAACCTTTTGGTTTAAATGAAGCGTTATAATGTAGAAAATTTCCTAACATATTCCTTACAAATTTTCAGAAAAATAAAATAGATCGAGCAGAGAGCACATAATTCGCGTTGTTGTGAAAACTTTAGACACGATTATCTCGAAAGCAATTGTTCAAAACCGACTGCAGAGATACCCACGAAAGCAGTTATTTGCTGATATTATTTTTGAAGCTTTTGCTGGCTTAAATCTTAAGCACTGCTAAAAATTGTCAAATATGGATGGATGGTTATATGATGGAGCTTTCAAGTGATCTGTGGAATCAGCATGAGCTCTGAGGGAGAGAGAGAGAGAGAGAGAGAGATAATTTGATATGATGGATTTAAGTAGCCGTTAAATTGAAGTGGGTAACACAGCAGCAGCAGCAGCAGCAACAACAACAACAAAAACAACTTAAGCTTATGCCCCAAGCGTGACGTGGCGCAACTTTGCAGTCCGCAGTCAGCAAACAGACTGCTTGATTATATTTATGTATATGTATATATATTTATGTATGTGTGTATGTATTTAATGCGCCATTCAATCAATTTCATCGATTCGCTCCCCTTTTTATTATTGTTGTTGCCATTTTTCCATCTTCTGTTTAATAGTGTCGCTTGCATTGTGAATCGAGTCGTGTCATTATCCTTTTTACACAAACAAAACGATGCTGCGTGCCCGGTTCTCAGGCCTGGTCTCTCTCAGTTTATATATATATTCTATATAGTATTGTATGCTGTGCCCAACTCCAATCTTTGCATTTGCCTGACGTACGCTTCTTTCAGCTTATTTATTTATTTATTTATATTTATTGTCATGCTTGTTTATTGTTTTGCCACTGATTGGCTTTCACGGCAACTTTGGTTTGAGGCTTTGGCAATGGCTTTGGTATTGCTTTTTGCTTTCAGTATTGATATTGGTATTTGGTTTTGGCTTTGCATATCCAATGTTTGGTTTATTATAATGTCCTTCATATTAAATGGGTATATCATGCAGCTTAAAGTGCAAAAACAAGAATTAAATTTCTTAACCTTATACACATTCTGATGATTAAAGTTATTCCAAAGATTAGCAGAAACTTAACAATTGAGATATTTTTTTTTAAGATGAATATTCGAATATTAGACAATTTTTCACATTTATATTTAATTATAATAAATAAAGTAAAATATTAATATTAATTAATCCAGACAAACATTCAAATATTAATATACATATAATATAATATATTTAACTATAAATTTAAGGAGTATCTTTTAAGTCATTTTAGAGTGAAGGAAATGCCACTCAAGCAGCTAACTGTCCTTTTGCAAATTTTGCTGTCTCATGGCCTGCCCTTTTTTTCATCATTTTCACTTTTCACTTCTTTTTTTTGTGTGTGTTTTGGCTTCCCTTTTACATTTTTGTTGCTGCTATTTTGTATTACTTGGTTGAAATCCCTCTTATTGGCGCATAGATTTATGGTTTTATGCTTAAATGATTGTTTGTTCTCAGCCCCAAATGATGCGAGGGTAAGAATGTCCATAACAAAGGGCATGAAACGCGCATATCAAATGCAAATGTGATAATCAAGTTATAAATTTTAAATTGAAACTCATAAATTGCGCGTGAGATCATAAGAATATTTTGTATTATTTCTTATCGCATTTTTGGTAAAGTACAGCTGAAAAGATTCCTTTAAATATTTTCCAACATTCCAACAGCGCCTCATTTATCAATATGTATGTGTATGTGTATGTATGTCGATATTTATTGCCGGAAATCACATATATCCGATTGGTTTTTGGGTCTACAGCCAGACAACGTGCCATTAATGAGCTTCACAATTAAATTTCATTCTCCAAAGTGACATAAAAGAGGTAAAAAAAACCCACACAACAAAATTTATACAAAAATATTAAAACAGCAAATCCCTTTATTATGTGTGTGTGTGTTTGTGTGCGGATGTGTATGTTATGCCTTTATTTTGCAGGCATAATATATATAAAACATCCTGTTGCCGGTTAACAGCCAGCTGGCTGCCTACTCTATATGTTATTGTTGCCATAAATAAAACCAGGCAAAAAGGTGTAGATTCTGGCAAGTGCGTAAATCGTGTGTGAGTTTGCGTGTGACTGGCTTAAATTTGCTGTGTTATTTGTGTCATTTCCGCAGCAAATCAACACAACACGAAAATACCGAGAAAAACCCATACAAAACACAACAAAAGTCCCTCAAGGCAACAAAAAGCATAAATGTAGATTTTAAATGGAAGTTATAAACACATATCTATGAAAGCTTGTGAATCCGTGTGTGAGAGAGAGAGAGAGAGAGTTTAATCAGCCAATAAATTTCACAATATACATATTTTATCACTTGAATGCACTCTAAAGAATCAAATTCCATTATACGCTTCAATGGCCCTCAAGCAAAATATTATTTTATGATAAATCACAATAATGGACAGATTATGCAAAATAGTTTTTGATCATTTTCAGCACATATATCAAAATATCAATCAAAAATAGTTTATTTTGTTATTTAAAATATACTTATTTTAAATTCATAAATTTAATAATATTCGTTATTTTTATTAACATGTACGATAATAATTAGTTTTTAAGTCACGCATTATATTATAACATAAGCACATTTAAATCAACCATTTTAAAAATGCATTTAATATCGCAATGTAATGTATTCTAAAAGTTCTTTCATTCTTTTTGAAACCACAAATATGTTAATAACTAATAAATTCCAATAAAATTGTTCTGTTGCATTTAAAATATTTAAACTATTTACCATACTTGTTATTTACCATAAAAAGCCGAATTCAACACCTCGCTCGTATTATAAATAATTGCATTAAATTTTCACATTTTAGTTGCACTATTATGTTGCCATTGAAACAACAACAATAGCAATAGCCTATAACAATGTTATGGCAACGCATTGCTAAAATTTGCTTTATTATATTTTTTCTGCCCCATTTTCATGCCACATTGTATTTCACTTTCTCGGCAGCTCTGTCACCCCTCTTTCGCGGTATGGCATTAACTTCTGCTTCGATAAATAAACAAGTTGAGCTACTTAAGATTTAAGTTGTTATTGTTGTTGTTTTTGGACGAGCGTCGAGTTGTAAGTGTGTGCACACATTTATAGTGGGTACTTTTTCAAGCCAAACCCGCTTCCGCTGCTACCCCTTTGGTTGCGCGAACCCCTCGCTCGTTAACTAAAGTTACAAAATGCATATTACGTATACGCTACGTATGCGCATTTCAAGCATAAAACTCTCATGCACAATGAACAACAGCGAAGCTCAGCGTTGACGTTGACGTCGGCGTCGGCGTCACTGCTCAGCGTACGCGTGCAATAATAAAACATATAAATGTTTATGTTAAATTAAATTGAATGCAAAAAGGCAGAAATGTTAAAAAATGTTAAAAATTTATTTTCGCCCTGTTGGCTTCGAAACGGATCGCTCCACTGGCTGCACCACCACTACCACCCCCCTGGCTTTCGGCCTGACGACAATTTAAGATGCTGCTTTAAGTGTGCTCTTAACTCACGAAAACACACACACACACACTCACACACACAAATGCTACGCCCCCTTTTTGGCAGTACCATTTGGCTGCTGTCAGGCAGAGTGCAGCCATAAGTACGTTAACGTTCGATATGTTTTAACTGCCGCCCGTTTGAACGCCAGCTGCAACTAAACAGGATAAGTGGCTGCACTCACAGTGTTGCCAAATGTGCCACGCCCCTTACTCCTAACTTCTGTATAACACACACACACATCCTTTTCTAAAATAACTGTTCCTGCAGCCCATCTGTGTATCCATCAACTCTCGCACTCATATATGTAGCCGGGAGCAGTAAAATGTTGTAGAAATTGAAATCACTTAAGTAACTTAATGCCGCATGGCAACACTGGCAAAACTGGCAACTTTGGCAGCATGCTTGGCCTGTCTACTGTATAAATTTTTCAACAATGTCATTTACACTGACATCAGTTCTAGGCTAGTTGAGACGGAGAGTCACATGTGCGGCTTGCACTAAGCGGCTATGAAGTGGTTAATTGTTAGAAAAGAGAACAGAAAGATGGACAAGTTGAATAAGAGGTTCCAATTAACGTAATTTTCAGTTTTTGTTTATTAACATAATACTTAATTGTATTTATTTATATACAAATGAATAAAGTACCACAAAAATACTAAAGTAAATAATGAAAATGTATTTTTGCAATTTTAATTTTAAAACTTGTTCAACTAAAGTTCGTGTTTGAATCTAAACATCGAAATATACTGAAACCTACGGCAATATGTCCCGATGTCATAAAATTATCAAAACAAATTACATATTCAAAAACAGAAGAAAATACACAGAAAAAATAAATAAATACAAATTGTGATACGTAGAAATAAATGGAAGCAAAAACTTGAGCATAACAATTTGCTTTGCATAATAAATGAAAGGCGGGGTGGAAAAGATAGAAATGTGAAGATGTGACTAGGGTTTTTGGTTTTTTGTAAGATGCGGGGGAAATATGCAGTTGTATTAAGCATTTCAGACACGTGCCAGCGAAGTAAACAACACAAAAAGCGACACAAGGAAGCAAAAGTCAGAGACTGGCACGCTTTAATCGTATGCAATTAGAATGAGTTTTCCCCCAGATGGAAAATGATATATGTTTATACATATGTATATGTACCACATCTACTGCAGTTTACCCAGCTTGCGCGCTATAAAGACCCTCAGGCGATAGAGACCATACTGCAGAGTAGAACAGCTGATCAAAAGACATGATGTCAATCCAATAGTTTTTAGCACAGTGAACGGTTTTCGAAAATCCAACATGGCATAGATATAGACCCGACCGCGACTGTAAAAGAGGAATGAATTCTTGATTCGATAATACTTGAACGTTTACATACGGATCTAGCCCTCCTAACAAATAGTAGATATAAGCAAATCCCATATAAGCCAGTGAAAACAAAAATGGATAAACGAAATGCAGTAGGCGCGAGGGGTGTGCTACAATCATGTGATCAACTGTGAACAGCAGCGTTGGCATGGCATGTGTCCAGATGTTGAAAAGTGGAGTTACCCTTACTGGATTATTGGGCGTCTGATCCCTGGGATACAATAGGACCCAATAGATGAATGCAATTTTATGCGCAAGTATTAAATTTATCCAATAAACAGCCCAATAGCATTTGATCAAACAGCTTTGATTCACTGTGGAAAGGTAAATGATATCAAAACTGTATCAGATGTTGTGTTTGATATATACTTACAAATTTTGTCGGGCTTCTTATGAAATATGGTTACAAATATAGCTGCACTTATGCTAGTTACGGAACATAGTACGAAACCCCAATTAGTCAAGTAGATAAGCCAATGACCTTTGTAATAATATACCACTAAATTGCTAACCAAGCCAGTACCAAAGAATGTCGCCAAAACCCAGCGATATATGAGAAAGCCACAGGACTTAAACTCCGATTGCCACTAAACAAATATTATGGATAAGTTCTAGAGATTAACAATTGATTGTTAGATAAACTTTACTTGTGATCTATGGAAGTCTTCAGGTGCATGATGATGAAGACCGAAGCTTCTGGGACGAAGTTCATCCGTACAGCTGAGAGGTTCCTGTCTCAGTGTTTCCCGTTGTTTATCCTCCGCCTGTTTGGCTTCAGTCATCTATAACTACTTTTCAGTGTAGAGCTTTCTGTATTTTTTCTCCATACAAACTACATAAAATTTACTTCAATTTGATGGCTGTGGCAAAGCAAAAGCTTAAAGTAAAACGCTTAAACTTAAGTAGCATTCACATACCTTTCACCTTCCCCTTGCTACTTAGCCAGGCTGCCAGGGCTTCTTATCTGCGTTGCATAATTAACAGTTACATTGCTGTGGGGCTGTGCCATGTTGTGGTCCTGGTCTGGGCCGCCAGCGTGCCGTGATGCGCTGTGCGACAAATTACGACATGTGCCTGACATCATTTCCCTTTTCTAACCCCCCTCCTTCATCAGCCACCCCATCATTCGTTGCGACTCGTGCCGAAGATCCCACGGCGACGACATCCTTTTGAGCCGAGCAGACACTTTTAATTGAGAGACTCTTGGCTGAGTTGTAGCGCGCAATTAAAATGCCATTACATGTAAAAACAAAACTCTAGACCAGGCCCAACGGCAGTGTGGCAAAATGTTCACTAAAAATTAAAATGTCTATGTGAATATTATGTTTCCATGACTAAACATCTTCTTATGGTTATGAAAACGCCAACGCTTGCCGTACACAAAAATGCATCGGAAACCACTTCGATGAAAAAAATCTAGTTGGCGTGTGTGGTATTTTTTATCTTTATATAAATAAATGCGTGCAATAATATTATTTTAAAAATGATATTGCATTTTTTATCCAACTAGTTCCATTTGTAACGTTTTAAAAAAAAATGTATTTTTCTCTTTAGCTTAAACCACTGTTCAGCATCTTGGTGAATTCTTTGGCCGGGATTTTTGTGTGCACGTGTGCGTCCCTATGTATGTGTGTATTTCTATAAGCAAGCATCGTGACGCTTCTGGTCAGGTGCGTGCAGTTGAAATGGCATGTGGCAATGTGGCTGCCTTGGGGGCCAAGCAACCATTTGCTACAACTTTACAGCTCAGCTCTTGTTTCAACGTTGTGATTTCCTCGGACTACGAATATCTCAATTTGTAGACACCACATTCCCCCTTTGTGGCCAACGATGCTTTGTCAGTGCTGCCAACATTTTTGTTTTTTTCTTCTTCTTTATTTGCATAGATTTTCTCTTTCCTCCTATTGTTTACATCATTTCTTATTTCATTTTTTTTTTTTGTTTTCGTGTTTGCTTTGTTTCTTGGCAGTGCACAAATCACGCAGTTCTATCAAAATCACATGTAACGACCACGCCCATGCCCGCAAACACATTCACCTGCGGGCATTTCAAATGCAAATTTAGTGTAAAAAGTTTCACCCAGCCAGCTCGTTTCATTCACTCTTTCTTCCTGTCTATCTTTCTCTCCCTCTCTCTCTCTCTCTCTTTCTCTCTCTCACTCCATCTATCTAGCTGTCTGTATAACATTTTGGTGTTCGTTTGCTGCCTCAATTTTCGAAAGTTAGTTTATTTTTTACGACACTCGAATTGATTTGCTGATTTGCGCATCAATCAAAGAAAATTTGCGCTTTAAGTTTGCTTTCAAATGGCCCATTGTTTTGGTTTCCTTTCGAGATATTTTTCGTCATCACATTCCATGTTCATATAAATGTTTGTATGTGTACAGCTTGTCTGGGCTTAGAAAGATTCGTTTTCGTTTTCGAATACTGAAATGAATTTTCATATAACTTGAAGCATTGAAAGTTCAGTGCTAATGAAAAGCTAACAGCTTTTTAAATAATTTACCTATTACAATTTCGAATTGAATTTACCAATAATATCTACTTGTCTGATCTGATTTATTTAAAAAAAAGTAAAACAGTTTTATTTCCTTTGTGGCACACTTTTTCCTTTATATATGTGTTATATTAAAAAAAAAAAATTGCAAGAGTGCCTAACCTGCAATTTCATTGGCCTAAGCTCCAACAATGGCAGCCAATAATGATTTGTAATCTGTGTCAGTTACGAGGCAGAGGACACGGAATCGAGGACATTGGACATTGGCTGAATGGCTGGCATGCCGCCCACCATGCTAGGCACAAAATTCAATTTTCAAAGAAGAAGCTAAGCACATTGGCATGCAGGTCGCCAACGTCATCATCGTCGACATCATTGTCAGCTCTTTGGCAGTTTGCCATCAAACTGGCGGATTGGCGGGTTGGCGGCTTTAAAGTGCGTGCCGTGCCATGCCCCCATGTTTGTTCCTTTCCTTTTATTTCCCTTAACTGTGCTGTGCTGTGCAGCTAAGTCAAGGGTTAAGTGTGTTTAAATGTGAGCCAGTGCTTCAGTTGAGCCAATTTCGCCTTATCGCAATTTACCAAGCGCTTCCTTTAACACACTTATTGTAATACTGCATATATATATACACACTATATAGAGTGTGTTTGGTTGCGCAGGGAGTTGAGGGTTACTTTTAAAGCAAAAGGTAACTTCTTCCCTAGTGCCCGCCAGCGTTGCGTCTCTAACGTGTCATTATCTTAATTTAAGTCAGCCAGAGAACTAGAACCAGAACCAAAACCAGAGCCACTGCCAGAGCTAGGACCAAAACCAACCCGACCCAACCCAACCCAACCCCTCAGACATTTCTCTTCAATAGAGCTGCTTTCAACTCCCATATCTCTTACTTGAATACACAATTATGTGGCTCACAGTAGATGTGTGTGTGTGTGTGCGTGTGTGCACGGTGTGTGGGTAAAAATTAAATTTTTTATGCTAAGAGAAGACGATATCGTTGCTCATCATTATACAGTCAGGCACGGTCCGTGGCTTGTTACTATGCATGGCTATATCACGACTTCAGATTCGTCTCGTGTGCTTCAGTTCTATTCGATAGGGTATATGCATTTTATCAAAGCGTTTATCACGACAAAGTATTTTATTTTTCTTCAGTATATTTATAGAAGTTTTTGTTTGTTACGCAATGAATAGTTTTGATGCTTTACACAATTTATTACAAAGCAAAAAGTAGTTTATATAAATATTTTACTGAATTTTATAAAAATAATTTATTTCATTGACAATCTGACTAACTTATTTAACTTCTACTTATTATGTATTTAATAATTTTATCAATTCCTTTAGCATTCTTAATACCATATAAAGGACATATCAAAGTTGTTCTACTTCAGTTGAAGGCTCTTGTTCTTACTTTGTTATTAGACTCGTGGGAGTTTCTCACATGCAATTTGCAATCTTTCCCTGAGCGTGTGCTGTGACAGTTTTTGAATAAGTATATTTATCAAATGAAAACATAAATACATGAAAGCATGCCATCTAGTGTGTATGCGTGGGTGAAGCGTTATGAGACTCTGTGTATGTGTGTGTGTTTGTGTGTGTGTGTGTGTGGACAGAGCGTATCAACATTTTATTGCACATGAATTTCAAATTTCCAACTCGCACAGTTTCCAAATGAAATCAACAAAGTGTGACATTTGATGTGTGCAATACAGGCACACCATACACACACACACACACATACGTGAGAGAAGTGGATAGTATTTGTATTTTATGCACATGTCCTCATATTATTGCACTTGCATTGCCGAGCTGTCAAAATCTGCTCACAAAATGAGCAAACGAATGCAATTTAAAGAATTTTTTTTTGAACAAGCTCTAAAAATAATAACAACAAAAACACAGCCAAATGCTTTTTGAAGCGTCTGTCTATATATGTATATACAATATGTATATGGGATATTGAAAACTCGTTATTGTTAGTCTAACGACAACATAGAAAACTATAAAAATGCAAGAACATATCGTATATATACATACGTACGTAACGAACAATTATTTCATTTTGTATTTAAATTAAATTTGATTTTATTAAAAAAATATATAAAGTAAAATCCTGAAACACTGCATTTGCTTTCCATGAAAAATGTCTTTTCAATATAGCTGTACACAAAAAAAAAAAAAACATTTGGCAACTATTTATGGTTGCGGTGTTTATTGTCGAAAAAATTCTTTCTTCTAAATAATTAAAGTGATTTTTCTAAGGTTAATTCTTAAAATAAAGGTATGTATATTTAATTTATGATTAAACTCATGAAAATATTCATAAGATTATTTTTAAAAATATTAATCAATAACCGAAAAAGTAAAAAAAAAAGAAAAGAGAATAAATGGAAAAGCTTGTTTCTTCGATTAAGTGAAATCCGTGCTGGCAAAATTGAATATACTATATGAATATTGAAAGTTGGGCATAAATGAGGGCAAGCAAAAGGACACACGCAGACAATCAATTATGCAATGCAAAAAGCCAATTCTTTTCCTCGGACACAAACAAAACCGAAACAGAACGAGAACGAGAAATCGAAAGGCATTTGCGACAATTTCTCAATAAGCATCGAGCGAAAGGAGTGGCGGAGGTTCTGGGAAGGACAAAGTGGACGCCTGCAATGCGCCATAAGTTCTGACTACGGAGACCGTATCAAGTGGGTCCAAGTCAGGACAATAACATGCAGGCAGGCAGGCAGGCAGGCAGGCATGCGGGCAAGTTCCTTTTTTATTGACAATGTGAAGAGCTGTCGACTGGGCGACTGACGACAACGATTTTCATTGAATATTTGCGCCTGTCGAGCCAACTCAAGTGTGTGCATATATATGTGTTTTTTTGAGTGGGTGTGTGTGTGTGTGTGTGTGTGTGTGGGGGAGGGGGGGGGGGTGATATTCTAAGCGTGTCTGAAGTTTGTACCAAAGGCTACAAAACAGTTTACACAACAACAACTATAAGGGGACAAGCCTGCAGGGGTCGTCTCACAAAAATGTTGCTGACCCCAATATTTGTTCAACTTTTCAGCAACAATTTCGTTATACGATTTGCCTGACTGCCTGCAAGCCAGCTAGCTAGCTAGCCATGCCCACAAATCCTTTTTTGTGGGAGGTGCTGTCATAAATGCCTGCAGTTTGGCAGTTGTTGTGTGCAGCGAAAGTGTTTCGGGTTTTGTGCAAGTGCCCGAAGTTGCTCAGTTTTGTTGGTTTATTGGTTTGATTTGATGCCAAAACTTTTACATTGCTTGTGTCCCCTTCGTTCCTTTCACCGTCACCGTCACCTCAAGCCTTTTAACAGTGCAAGGCGTCTTCGTCGGTTTGGAAGCAGTCAATTTCATGCTTCAAAGTACAATCCATGGGTTGAACTGCCGATAGGAAGAGCACTGATTCAACAGTGAAACAGAAATAGCATCTGGCCATATAAGACTTACCATCATGTGCACCGAAAAGCGAAACATGAGCGTCGCCTGCATAAACGGACCCATGAACATAATGGGCAACAGTCGAAAGCACAGCAAGTAACCGCTTTGAACCAGCCAACTCCACATGGAGTAGGCAAAGCACACGCACATTGTCAAGTTCGACAGAATTACCAAACTGCTCACATAAACCAGCTTGCAACGCTAAAAAATTTATACGAATTTATTAATTAACATGGATTTGCAGATTAAATCGTATCGAATCGGTTGCAAATGTTTAGTCGTCATTAAAAGTAGCTACAATCTTCAAGTTTACTAATCAAGTTTTACTAAAGTAACTAAAATATATTTAAATACAAAACTTAATAAATACTGAACCTCTCTTATCAAATAGCTTTTTGACTAATATTGAAACTTCAATACAAACATATAAGCATACTCTGGTCGAGAATGATAAAAAACATTTATATACTTTATGAGGTCGGAGATGCTTCCTTCTGCCTGTTACATACATTTGCATAAAACCATTATACCCTTTCACCCATTTTCAATGGGTTCTGGGTATGAAACTATTTTCTAGACTTTCTTAAATCTTAGATAAGAATGGCCAATAACAATATCATTACTTACCGGCACAGATAGAGCAAGTACAAAAGGCAGCAATAGAGCCAAATGATGTTTAAAAAGAGTTTCGAAAAATTGCCAAGTGTCGGATTTTAATACTAAGTGAAACTGTTCTTGAGTTTGATCGACAGCCGGTTCTTCATAAACTAAAGGCACATAATAGAAGGTATTTACTGGTACCGAAGAGTTGATAGAAGCTATATGATATAGAATTAAATATTTAAATCACATTAAGTGGTAATTCGAAAACAACTCACTTTGGGCCAAGCGCTTAAAACAATTTATAACATAGTACATCAACACATTGTGCAAGACAAGCAAAATCGCATCGCGCTTAAAGGGATTAATTGAGCGCTTCCAAATTCATGTGTAGAATTATATGAGATTTGATTACAATTACATTAATATACTCTTACCACGTAGACACATAGCTGATAAAGTAGTATAACTGGAGTAACTAAAGTCTCAAGCATTATATCGACCATTACGCACAGTAAGTAATATTGATAAGTAATTTTGATCAAGTACAAAAGAAATATAATGTGACTGCAAAAGCAACGTTTTATACAGTTAACAAAACAGCTTTCGACATGTGATAAATATTATTTCTTCACATTTCACGTAAGCATTCGAACGTATTATTTTAATTGCATAACTGATTTGGCTTATGCAGCTTCTTCATTATGTTGTGCATCGCTTCAGGCATTATTAATTTCTATCTGCACGTCGACAATTTCAATTATGAAATGTCCTAATAAAGAGCAGCTGGCCGCAGGTCTTTTGCTTAATGGTTTCCAATTACCAATTATCAGTTTGTTGCATTTGGCTCACATTTATGCTGCATGCTGCAAAACATTTCGATTGTACATAAATCAAACTAGAATCATTTTATTCAATTTGCCAACATGTGTAAGTAATCGAAAATATATACAAACACACAAACAAATGTATCTAAGTTACTTACTTGAGTGCAACGCAGCTTCAATGCAATATGACAAGACAAACATAAACATGACTCAATAAATGACTTGAACTTTACTTAAAAGTTGACTTTAAGTAGCTGCAGGCTTCAAAACATTTAATCAAATTAAACTAATTTCTGTTTTAATGTTTCAATTACACAAAATTGTTTTCATCAAGCTGCTTTAGGCACTAAGACAAAAAATAAATTTACTAATGGAAGCAAGAAAGAAATGAATCATTAAAGAATGTGTGTTTTCCTTTTGCTGGTATTGTGCATATTAGTTAAATCTTTATGCCCTTTGATTCTGGTGGAAAACATGCAATGCGTTAAGCTTGTAAATGCAACAGCAATGACATCGTCCATAGAGTTAAGCTTCGTTTGTTGATATCGTTATAAATAATGATTGCGATTAATTATGATGTAATCCTGACTGCGCTTTTTCGAATTTCTTCTTTCTTTTTTTTAATTTTTATTTTCATTTTTTGTTTTGTGTTTGTTTGGTTGATACTATTTTTGTTGTTGGTGTTGTTGTTGTACTTATTATAAATGTAGCAAATTTAATTAAACATTAATCATCGCACCAAGGCAGCGGCAACAGCAACAACGAAGCGGTAACGAGTGCATTAAATTGGCGTGGAGCGCATTAATTAACGATGTCAACTTTGGTAACTGGGCCGTAAAGGATTTGCGTTATTAATTGAACGGTATTTACAAAAAACCCATACAAGCACACAACTTAATGCTCAAATACACACATACATATGTACGTATGTATGTACGCCCAGTACACGGTCTGGAGGTATGTAAGGATATAATCTATTTAACTTTTTTCCATTTATATATATATTTTTTTTTTTTGCATTCATTTTCAGCATATCAGATACATATACATATAAAGATTTTGAGTACAACTGTCACGTCCGACATGGTTCCCTGAACAGCCGCACATTTCATCAAAGGAAATTGAGCTTGAATTGATTTTGCACACACACACACACACACATAAGTATATAGATGTGTTTCCAATGGTCGTATACCTTGGCCTAATGTGCATCATTTGGCTGGCAGTTATCCGCTGCGGCAAAATACACAAAGGGGCGGTAATTTTTGGGCGTTAAAACAAAGGGCCGACCGCTTGGCAATTTAGTTGCTCGAATTCCATTTACGTTCGCATTAACCTCCTCCTCTCCTTTACTTTTTTTTTTGTTGTTTGTCCGTTTGGTTTCTTTTTGACCTGGCTAAGTGAATTTTGTTTTTGCTATAACATTTAGCCATCGTTGATTTCATTTCGATACATTTTTTGTTGCATGTAACAAATGGATTCGATCCGATTATCATTATTCTTTTTTATATGTACTGGTTCTCATTTCAGTTAAACATTTTGAAAGTTAACAGAACTCTGTTGTCAGAACAGGTTGACAGAATTGTTAAAATATTGTTCATAAATATTCTGTTAACAAAATTCTATTTTGAGCACCTAATAGACAGTTTTATATTAGTAGATAAAGGTGTTAAACTCATTTCATTAAACCGATTAATATATCTCATAGTTTTCATTGCAACAAGTTTCCTGCGTGTCCCACCAAACACAGTACATTTGCTAAAAGAGTTGTCCACGAATTTGTTTCAATTAGATATGATTGGGAGGAGGAATGCAGAGCCACAAACTCATTTACACTCTTAAGCTGAAAGTGTCGTTGGGATGCTGAGTAATTTATGCATACGACGGCATTTAAATGCGTTTAGTGGCAAAGGGTATGAAAAATTGTCAAGGGATATAACACATCAAGTCAAACAGTCAGGTTGTCTGTCTGTCTGCCTGTCTGTCAGTCAGACAATGTAGTAGACAGACAGCAATGCCTCGGCAATTTGGGTACACTTTCATTTTTCAAAGCAGCCAAAGTGTCCCTTAACCAAATGTCGAAGGAACAACCGAAAGGCAGAGAAAGAGAGAAATAAGCGTAATGGGTGCCAAAAGCCAAGGAGACATAAAGAGACACTTTATGCGACTTTGGGGAATTGTTTGGAAAATTGACAAATTATGGTCATAAGTGGCACGATTAGTTTTTCTGCCCAAGTGTCCCAAGGTTGTCGCCTTTTCACTTTCAATCTTATTTTCTTTTCTTCACTTGTTTTGTGTTTTGTGTTAGCAACACCATTCCAACACATACATACATGCATACATATATTTATAGATTGTTTCAGTCGCGCTGCGTGTTATTAATAATTCAATTTGGACGTCTCACAACAGGCTCGAACACGCAACGATTCACAATACGTGAAATGCTCCCCTCAACCCGTCGACGCAATTCTCTCTCTCTCTCTCTCTCTCTCGCTCTCTCCTTTGCTCGAATCTTCCAATTTTGCCACACAACATACAGCTCATTATATATTCATGCAAGTTAAGTGCGAAAGCTCATATGGCGGAATAATAAATTGAATTTGGGCCACAAGCCTGCACAAATGCATAAGTAGCTACACGTGCTGCCAACCAACCATCCAACCAGCCTGTCTGCCTGCCTGCCTGTCTGTCTGTCTGTCTGGCGTACAAATGTATCTAAGCCTAGCATGACACTAGGCAGCTTATTCTCACGCGATAGTTCGTTTCACCCTTCTTCTTAACCCAAACGCATTTATGTGAGTCTCGCTAAAAGTCATTAAACTGTTAGCTGATTGAGCATTGGGTTTGAGGTTTTAGATTAGGAACTTACTAGCAATTATGCCAGATTTTGGCGGTGAATGTGTGAAAATTCAATCTAAATTAAATAAAGTTATCAGTTATTGCATTCAAACAACAATGGCTTAGCAGATGGAAAGTTAAATAGAATGTTGTTCCAAATGATCGTTGTAAGATTGGATTAAAGCCGATCCCTGAATAGGGACTGTATAAGATTGGGCCATAAAACAATGTTCAAATACGAATTTAACTATTTTAGGTAATGTGAATCTGAAGTAAACATAATTTGAAAGCAAATTCTTTGAAAATAAAAAAGTATATTTCTGATATGAAATGGTATTTATATTCTACATTCTGATGTAATTGTTATTCAATTTATTTAGAACTGAATGATATGCAGAAGTTCTACTAGCAATTTCATTATGCCTGTGCAGAAAGCCACACGCATACACGGAATGTTGCTCAAAGCGCTTGTACTATACAATGTTCACCATTAATTGCAACACATTTTGTTTGTCCAGCTAGACGTACACGAGTCCTAACCACACAGTTGCGTCATGCCTCAAAACTCAGTTAGTCAGTGACGAGATGACGGGAGGATGTGCAAATGGTGGGACAGGGACATGGACTGCAAACAGGGAGCTCACAATGTGCAACTGTGTCGAGTCGAGTGTAGTTGCTCCAAGCAACAAAAGCCCATAATTAATATCACTTTACAGTTGCAAACTGCCACAAAGATAATGCTGTGAGCACTCAGAGAAAGATGAGAAGTGACCTATTTTTGGGTGTTTGTGCGGGGGGGAGGGGGGGACAGAGAGAGGAGGGATCCTAACAGCAGCTTTACGAACTGTTTATTTAATTGTTAAGGCTGCTTTGACTGCCTGGTTAGTTAGCTAACTAAGGTTAATGATAGTGCACACTAAGAAATCCCTATGAATAATTACTGATTTTTAACTGAAAAGTTGGCAAAAAGACAAAAAAAATATATATATATATATATCTATATATACATTGTATTGGTAATTGTAAGTTGCATTATTGAGCAAATTCAAGGCCTTATGAGCTATAATTTTCTTTGCTTGGACATATGTTTAGTTTAGGCAGAAGACAGCATTATTTGCATATGGAACATAATTTGTTGAAAAGTTCTCCGTAATTCACTTAATATACTAATAAATTTATCTAAGCTCTAGTTATGCTTTGTACAACAGTTCGTATGAATTGCCAGAAATATAATAATAACAATATGATTTCTTATGACCATTCATTAATTCTGATTTATAGCTAGCTGTGAATTTTACCTTTCTCTATAACATTTGTGGATTCTCCAACCATTAAGAGCCACATTTGCAAAAGTGTTTGTATGTCAGACTTTGAATGCTAAGTTGAAATCTATCCCCTGGCTGTGTAGCAGCAGTTCAGTTCGGAGAGGCAAGTGCGATATTGCCCCAGTGCCAATTATGCTAGCATATAAATAGTATAATGCTCCGAGCGGCAGGGGATTTGCTGGTCCATTTGATGGAACTGCTGACAGCTGACAGGCAACAAAGCAACAGCCAGAACACACAGTGTATGACGAACTGGATGCTTGACGCTAGTTCATACTCCAACTGCATCAGATAGCCATCCAGCTCAGCTTGAGTGTTTATGGGGTGTGTGAACCTGTATCAGAAAGCGCTCAAATAGAGATAACAAGTAAGAAGGCTCTAGTCGAGAAATCCCGACTAGACGATACCCTGATCCCTATACTTTACGCGTACAGTCAGTGCTTGCAAGTATGTGTGCGTGTGTGTACGACCATACTGCATACTGCATACTCAACTTCAAGGTTCCATATCTCCGGTGTTTCTTAACCGATTTTAAAAAAAATTTCACAGGTTGTTATTATTTTGATTAATAATTCAAATGTCATCTAAAGTTTTTTCAAATTCAAGATTTTATTGTTATCGATCCCATGTGTATATCGAAAACGGGATGAGTTATCGAAAATCGAAAACAAACTTGTACTGCCTAGAGATTAGGCGAGCTTAAGTTCCAAATCTGGAGTCTCTAGCTCTTACAGTCTCTGAGATCGACGCGTTCATACATACAGACGGACATGGCTATATCGACTCGACTGTTGATGCTGATAAAGAATATATATACTTTATGGGGTCGGAGATGCTTCCTTCTGCCTGTTACATACTTTTGCACAACTTCATGATACCCTTTTTTCCCATTTTTAATGGGATCAGGGTATAAAAATAACTACATGAAATAAGCAATATTTCCTCGAGTGAATATGGCAAGAAATCTAGTAAACCGAAAGATAATACAAAGCTAAAATCAAAATAAAGATAAGATCATTTTTAAAACTAACAAACTTATTTATTGGCTTAAGAACCTTTTTTTTATCTAGTTGTTCATTTATTTTTTAATAAAACTGATTCCGTGGCTTAAATAATGGTTATTATTCGGTGTATATGCGTTAATAAGAACTTGTTTTTAAATTGTAGAAGATTGCCTTACTTATTTGGACTGTTTATAACTAAACTTCACAAATATTTTAAAAAGCATTTTATTTTAAATCACTTAAATTGAACTCACTTTGTTCATAAGCTGCATTTTCTGTCGTCTTAGCAACCTCAATGACATTTTCATTTTTCCACACTTCTTTTATCTTTCCTTTTTGTTGTTGGCATCAACAGCTGCTTGATACTTTCCAAGAAGCCACCTTCTAAGCAAAGTGGTCTATAATAAAGCAACTTGTGCTAGAATCACGTGCCCTGTAAATGTTAGTGAGAAAAATAGGAGAAGTGTAGCAGCTATCAGGGCGCTTATGCTTTTGATTAAGAAATTGACAAGCGGCAGGCAGCATTCAACCTGAAGACACCAAACACAAACATCTAAAGAGACTGACAGAATGAGATAGAACGAGAGAAAGCTCGATTGTGCAAAGAGTTGAAAGAGAGAGAGAGTGAGTGAGAGAGGGTGGCGATGCGGCACAAAAGGTAAGGTGCAGAGGGCGTTGAGTGATTATCATTAGCCGCCAGAATGGTTGCCATTTAGCATGCACAACGAGCAACAATAACAACAACAACAACAACAAAAGAAACAACAACGTCAACGACAAAGTGCAGCTGCAACAATGTTTGAGTAATTGTTTGCTGTTGCAGCAACATCAGCCAAATGCAGCAACAGCAGCATCAACAACTACAAATGCAACACAAAATTTGCATGCATTGAGCCATCTCCCCAACGCCACCCCCTTTCTCCTTCCCACTCATTCAACAACCAACAATCCATGCTCAGTTGCAGCAGCATTGTAACTTGCCGCACTGTCAACTGCTGTTGTCTGTTCTTGTGTTGCACGTAACGGTGAACGGTGGCAGCAACTGCAGCAGTAATTGCAACAAACAATTAGCGTCACTTGGATTTATGTTTACGAGCGGCTGCCTCCACATTATTCCCAACCGATCCCCCTTCTTTCGACCACTATTCTTGTTGGTGCATTTGAGAGAATTAAAAGTTGATTCAATCACAGCGCGATACTTTCTATATATTTAGTAGCAATGGCAAAAACTTTTGTGTGTTGCCCCCATTTCTAGTGACACAAACGTTTGACTTACCTCAGTTGAGAGACACAACACAAACACAACTAAAAAAATCCAAATAACTTTGTTTTAGAATTTCAAACTACGTTGAAAAAGTCTAAATTTACATTTCAGAATTTTTTTCTTTGGAAATATGAAATGAAGTGCCTAAAAAGTATTTATTGAGAGTTCCATCTATGTTTCTTTGCCCACTTAATCTATATCTAGTACATACATATATATATTCAATTAGTATAAGGTTGAATTACTTATCTTCAAATGGGAGCCAACGGACATGAACAAAATATTTGCATACTCTACGTATATATTTCAAAAGTTGCCTTGTTCTTGGAGGTTGTCTTTACTAACAGCTTGATTTATGCATTTTACTCGCGGTTCCTTCAGGCACATAGACAACGTTTTAGGCGCCTGCTGTCATTGTAATGAATGTTGTTGCACCATGTAAATGACGTCATTACATGTCACAGGGTGTGGCAACAATGTTGACTTTCTGCACTAGCCACCAATTAGTAGGTTGCCCCACATGTTGTAAATATATCCGATTTAACCTTCATAAAGCTTTCAACTACTTTTTGAGTACGTTTTGAGCTTGCCAAAAAAGATTTATTCATTGGTCTGAGTTTTTGTTAATTGTTGAATTTTTTTATCTAATATTGTTTAAATAAACTTTTCTATGGTTCCTAGGTATAAAATTAAATGAATCAGAGAATCCTTTCTTTCTTCGTGTGTTGGCTTATAGCTTGTTTGGAAAGAAACAAACAGACTGCAAGATAAGTAAGCAATATATGGTTTATATTGAAATAGATGTTTGAAAATATACTTATTTGCTCCACTTGCAAAACTACAAACATTAACACAAAATAAATCAAATTTCTCAAAATAAATATTTTTAATTGGATGGAGTTGTGGTAGGCCCAAATGCGGCGACGCCGGCGGATATTAGGGGCACATCCTGTATGTAGCTTGATGCCGTAGCTTAGATTTAGTCCAAGCTGAAATCGAGAAAAGGTTAGGGGTGCCTGGTTGAATATAAATAATGTGTCTGGCTTTGAACAATTTTTACTTTTTATTTTACACTATAATAATTTTTTATGCAGCTGTTTATGAAAATTTTCTAGCCGCAGGCGTTGCGATTAAAGCACACACACACACACACACACACAAGAGTACACACAACGAAAGGATGAAGGAATTCCAGATTTTGTAGTCATTGTTCAAGATTTCATGTATGCTAGAAGGCTTTCTATTATCTGTAAAATGTTTATGATTTATTACATGCGAGTTCAAGTTTATGTTTGGGCAATAAATTGCGGCGGCACCCCAAAGTGAAGGGGTGCAGAGGTCCAAAAGGACATTGCCCCTCACACTCAGTTAAGTCAATTAATTGGGCTTAGATTTATTAGTTCTTCCTTCTTTTTTCACTCATTCTCACCTCCACTCTCCACCGCCTCTCTCACATAGTTTTTGCCATAGCGCATATGTGTTGTGATTTATTGTGCGAAGAATTTTACAGCAAAAATAAAACTTTTTCGCCTTAGCACGAACACACGCGGGCCAGGTAATAACTGCGAGAGTCGCGGCTGATGGGAGGCGTGGCATTTGCATATAAATAGATATGTCACTTTAAATAGTAAATACATGCGCCTCATCATGCCTACGGGCTACAAAAGTTTTTGCGTGCAAAGATAGAAAGAGAAAGGGGAACAGAAAAATACAGAAACGGAAACAGGAAGCAAAGTCTTGAAGGTTTTCCATTAAATTAGTCTTAGTGTCAAATATGACACACGAAAATGCTGACATAATAGCAATCGAATTGGCCACTTATTCCGTTTTTGGTAATATCTTAAATGTCACAACTGTCACTAGACAGTTGACCTGTCTAAAAAGCGGAGAAGAAGAGAGAAGCTTAAAACGTTTCCTAGCTCTCACCTGAATCAAAGTGAAATAGATTGTTCCTCATTTTTCATTTGACATAAAATGAATTATTGATGTAAAGCTGGTATATGTCTATTAAAATTCTTTTAAAAATTTTTATTTGTTGTTGTCGGCATTCTAGTAAGTAATTTAATCTTCATTCGATTTGATGCATGTTGCAAATGACATACTGCAATGTTTCTTGCTTTTCTACATCATTCGGCACTTTTGGAAACGAATAATGATCGTATTCACTGTCACGTAGTTGACAGGGTCGATGCATGTTCAATAGCTTAAATTATGCGTGCATGGAATGTGCAATTTGAATGTGAAATAGTTGACAATGGAAACACACATACACACGCATACAGTGGCAAAGTGAAATTAGAGGCGATGCATTGCAGCGCGGTGAGAACCAATTGCACAAAATCAACGTAAAAACCTCAGCAACATTTAGCAGCGATGCATAAATCATAGCATACTTAACAGCGCACGCACACACACACACAAACGATGTACATGTATATAAATTGGTTGGTTCGGTTTGGCTGTCGTGCTGCGTAACTGGCTCGCGGTTGTTTTGATTTCGTTTACAACCTTTAATTAGAAATATTGCCACATTCTAAATGAGCCTGGCCCAAAAGCTGAAACTGTGGCAGTAACAAATTAAATATTGAAAAACAGAATAATAATTATGAGGGCAACCTGAAACTGCAGAAAGAAGAGGCTGGTGCGGTGTGAAAGGGTTATGGAGTATGAAAAATTGCATCTCTCACCGCAGTCGTACATTTATTTTTGCATTTTATGCACAAAACTAACTAATTTAACTGACATGCAATATTTTGGTTGGCATTCGGTTAGCAGCTGAAATATTTTTGGCCCAAAAACTATACGACAAATCCGTGGTCATGCATTGAATTAGCAGCCAATCGAGTTATAATTGACTTAGTTTGTGTGCATCACACATAGTGCTATTGCATGTTTGTAGTTTAACTGTCTTTATGCAAAAATCAGCATCAATCGCTCAGCTGGCCAAAAAAACCAAATTGCATTAGTATCTATTTTTAAATTGGTAATAATTGATTTATGTTGTACAGTCCTTTTTTGCTGTTGTACAACTCTAAAAACATTTTTTTCGAAAACAGTAGTTTTGTTCAACTAATCGGTGAGGGAGATAAAAGAAGCATTTTAGTTTTATGTAAATGAACAGACTTTAAATATATACACAAAATATTAATCAACACATTTTAGACTACTAAATAACACACAAAAACTACTTTGTACAGTTTAGTATCAACAGCTTTTCCACACTTAACGTGTTCACAACTGGGAATCAAAGTTGATTTGTGATAACAACAGTATTGAATATTTAAAATTTTATTCTTTCAGCTCAGAAATAGTTATTTCAATTACTTTCCTTACCTGACACGCAATCTACAATTATTTCCCAAGAATTTGTTCATTCATTGAAAAGTTTTTGTGTTCAAATGTTGTTTTTTTAATTATTATACAAGAGCTTTGGGCAGTTTGTGAAAATATATTGGACAAGCCACATAAATCTAATATTCATTTATTTGCGCACACCAAAACTCTTGCATAATTAAAAATAAATTTTTATGATTTTTTGCGCCTTTTTGCAAATTTGATATTGAATATTTCCAGTTAGTTTTAGTTATGTTGAATACTCCTAGCAATAAAATTTTAATGAAAATTTTGCATGCACAGGCATTTATGTATATTAAGTTCATGTGAAATTCCAATAGCAACTGCTTGCTGATGTATGCACGGCAACGAAAAATATGAAACCAAATCCTTTAAAGCATCTGCCAGAGGCACTAAATAACTGCCAACCGTAGCGACAGACCGACTTGCCTATCTTTGTATATAAAAGTAGATGGCAGCTAGCAGATTGCAGGTAGCTGGGCATCAGGTTAATTTAGTATGAAGAAATTCCAAAATGATTCCTTTTAGGCAACTATGCGAGCAATTGCACAACAGACAATACAAATTGCAGTTGAGGACTGTGAAAGTTGGCAAGTGGGGCACAACAACTGCTGCGCTGATTTATCTGGACAACGTTCTGGAAGAGCTGCTTGCTGTTTGATATTGCTGCACAAATAGCCAAAAGAAATTAATAAGATATATAAGTTTACCATTTGCTGTCAATGGCAGGATGAGGCAACAACCACAGCCAAAATAATACCAAAAAGCAGCATTAGCAACAGCAACAACAACAACATATATAAATAACTGAAAAAAGCTTTAGAAAAAATGCCAACTAATAGCTATAGTCCATTGTCATAGTGGCTGCGAAGACATTCCCAATAACTATACACCATCCGGTCGAGCAACACAATGGCAAAAAACGTTTTCAATTTCATCGGTGAAATATTTCTATTTTCAACATAAAAATATTTTTATCAGCCTTTTGTGTGTGTGTGTGTGTGTGTGCGTGGATGTTCAGAGCTAAACGACTCTTCACCTGAAGACGACAAGATACAAATACTAAAAATAAATAACAAAATATATGAACATATGTGAAAAAAACGAAACTAAGCCGACAAAAATTCAATCTTAATCCAGTCGCTCTGCACGACATTTTTTTTTTTATTATTTTTTTGTGCACACACAGATAAAAAAGTAACTAAATATAGAAAAAGGAAAAAATCACAATGAAAGAAAGAATTGCTTTAACAAGCCGAAAATTAAATACACTTCGAAAATGCATAATAAAAATTATAAATTAGCAAAATATTTTGGAAGTTTTGCTTTAAACATGTTTTTTTTAGAAGGTTTCCATATTTATATACTGAGAAAGTTTAAAAGTTTCAAAGTATATTTTAAAAATCAAATTAATGTAATAATCTTATTTTTCGTGTATGGTATTAATAAATTTATATATAAATGTATTTAGAATATATCGTTACATATCACAATGCAATATTTTAACGAAGCCAAAATCGAAAGAAAAAAAGGCGTGTGCCATGCACTTAGACCCGTCTGAGGGGTGGAGATGGAAAAGAGGTTTTGGAGGAAGGGTCGTGCACTATATATGGATGGAACCGATGACGTATGCACTTGACTTGACTTGCACATTTGTGGCAAAGGCTGCAAGTCTCGAAGTCAATTCGAGCCACAGCCAAATCCACAGAAAAATAGTTATTGTTAGGCAACGAAAGAGAGAAGAGAAGAAAGAAAGAGAGAGAGAAGAAAGCAAACCCCAAGCCAAGTTGGCAGCAGTAAGTAGCTTTATTATTGGATTTTAAGTTATTACACCAAGCAAGAAGAAAAAGAAGAACAGCAGCTGCAGAAGGTGAATGAGAAGTTGAAAAGTGTGCGTGTATGTGTTTGTGTGTGTGTGCGTTTGCGAGTGTGTGTTGGCAAACAGTAAAATGGGTGGCATTGCAAACACTCACATGTGTAGCTCTTTGCACTTGAATGAGAGGCTTACGAATATGTGATGATATGCCCCATGACTGGTTGCATAAGAAAAAGAATTTGTCTACAAGATTTCTTAAGAAATTTGAAAACGAGTGAGTTAACAGAATAATCTTTGCAGCACATTGTTTTCTTTCTTCTTTTCGAAAGAATTTGTTTGCATAAAGATTTGAATCACATCCATTATTAATTGCGATTATTTTAAAAGCTGTTTTATGTATTTATGATGTACAATTAAAAATAGTTAAATAACAAAACATTGTTTGCAATAATTTTTATCAAGTAATTCACATATTCGATTTACGCCAAGGGGTAAAACAGTCTAGAGCTCTTAATTGAATTAATAAGGGACAGAACCTTTCAAAATATTATACTCAAATTAAGCTCAACAAATGCACAAAGCACTCTTAATGCTTAAGTTAAAATATCTACTTTTCTTTCGCATGCTAAGTATCGAAACACAAAAAGCTCAATTTAAGTGATATTGTATGGAATGTCACATGAATTCCTTTTGTTCTCATTAAAAGTGATTTCAAAATGTTGAAGCGTGACATGTTCTCTTTGAACAGTTGAATGATTGAATGAATTGACTGCCATCATACGGTATGAATAAACATAGATGTAGACAGCAGCAGTATGCCAGCAGTAAGTCGATTACTTTCAGTTTTTACTGACTGCATCTGCACTTGTTTCAACCCACATTCGCCCATTCTGCACAGTAATGCAGAATATTGTTTGCTCCGGCATTGGAGAAAGTCAATTTTGTTCTCCATCAGCCTAATGGAATTGCAGCAGCAGCGACTACTGAACAGCTCTATGAGCAGCTGAAGGAGCTGCCTGGTAAGGATTTAAGCCTGCCCGCAGTTGTTATTGTAATGGCTTTTGCTATTTTTGTGGTAGCCAAAGCATCGTTTTGTCGATTTTCAGCGTATTTTTGGGTCAGGAAACAACAAGATTTCGCTTTGTCTGTAGCTTCAATTGTAAATTGGATTTTCTTTTTTTGTTTTACAAAGCGCTAGGAAAGGTGAAAAAAACTAACAGAGTATTCGACCGTGATATATCCTGTTATATACTCTAGTTCGTAATTGGCTTTTTTAATTTTCAAGTTCAATCTTAATACAATCAAAACAAATTTTCGCTAGCTTATATATTGGGATACAGAAATGTTTAGCCTTGTTGATCAGGCACGAAGATAAAATAATACTTAGAACAGCCAAATACACGCTGCAGGCTTACAAGCTATGCGATAGCATAAGTATATTTTAAGATGAAGCTGCACTTTTACAAACTCAGCACAAGATAAGTTCGATTAAAGTGTTAAAATTATGCATGGGACGAGACGAGACGGCTCAGTAAAATAAAATCAGTATCAAACTACAACACCAATAGGGTATTTTAATGATATTCTTTTTCATAGTCTTGGGCTTTTGATATTTTTGGTTGACTCCATTTTGGTTTTGCCTTGCGGCAAGGCAAAAGCAGCACTTTACATGTTTTTCTTCTTGTTTAACTGCTGCGCGTTACCTTTTCCGACTTATCGACATAATTATCTTAAAAGAAATATGAAATTATATATCGCACATAAAACGCACAACGTGGCTTGATGTTTTGAAAGGCGCAAGTGGAAGATGAGTGTTGGAAACCGCCCCCACCACCCACCTCCCTTTGATTATGTGGCTGTAATAGCAGCACTGTGTTGTTGCTGTCCTTGTAAGCTGGTGAAAGTTAAGGAAACTGGCAAGCACTTCTCATTAGAATGCTCACAGCGCAGATTTGACAAGGTAGCTCGCCTTAATGCCGGCAACAACGTTTTCTCTTCTTTTTTATACCACTTCCTGCGTGTGCGTGTGTGTGTGTGTGTTTCATCTTTTACGCGCAGACACGCAACTTCCTCTTTTGCTGTTGAATGCTGTTGTTGTTATTGTTGTTACAGCTGCGCATTTTTAAACAAGATTAAAGCGCTCACGTCGCCAGGTTGCCAGTTTTAAAATAAGCAATGTGAAAGCGACGGTAGTAGGGAGGAAAGAGCGAGTTGGAATGGGGATGGGAATGGGGACGGGGTTGGCGTCTGGGTTTCTGAAAAATTGTTCGAACGCAGAATGCTGGATTTGCTGTCGGCAATTTGTTGACTTGACTTCAAATGTGTCGCATCTTAATGCGTTCTTATTATATATATTTCAAAAGGGACAAAAATATCTCTATAAGAATCAAAAAGCTTGTGTATCTTCACATGTTTTTTATTGCATTGTAAAAGAGATACATTTTTAAATGCTATAAAAACCATTGAAGTATTTTTTTTCTTAATATATATCTAAATATCTAATAAGACAAAACGGGTGCAGCGTCAAATTAAATGTTCAGTTAAGAATGTGATATATTTGGATACAATTATTATTTGTCTAGTGCCAAAAGGCAAAATCGAATTGCTTTCGTTTCATTGACTCTAGCTATGGTTACATCTTGTGGTTACATCTGTGGTTACATCTTGCTGCAAACAAACGCTCTCCCGACTAGAACCTCCTTACTTGTTTATAAAACAGCATCGTGTTTTTTTGTCGTGTTTTTATATTTAAAATAAGATTCGGATTTTTGGTAGGTTATCAGCAAGGAATTTAATAATTGTACGCTGTCCCAATTTGATGTTCACCCATTATATCTTTTAAGATGAAAGCGGGACGATAAGCAGGTAATTAAACGTAAGGGGTAGAGCTTTTGGAGGCTCATGAGTAGAAAAAGTATTTTGTATCTATAAAAAATAAAAGCATAGTGTTATTCAAAAGCTCTAAACTCAAAGTAAGAGTTTTGTTTCTCATTAAATTGAGTTGAAATAATACAATGAAAGATTTATACTCTAACTACTACTACCAAATATAATTGACAGTTTTGCATTTTGTTTTTGAATGTGTAATAAAATTACCAACCGAAATTTATTAGATTTATTCCGTGTGACGTGTGAATGAAATATCTGTATAATTTATAATAACGTTCTTTAAATAATATATAAATAAATATGTTGCACTAATTGAAATAATTAAATAAGCGAAAATGTCGAAGATGCGCATTCCATTGGTGACACACACACACACACACACACACACACCCATTTCAATTACATTTGTGATTGTTGCACGCACGCTTTTTTTTTGTGAATTGCATTTTCCTGGTTTGCCGTGTAATAAATTCGATTAATGGAGTAAAACAATAAAAAAAGCAATGACGCTGATAAAAATGTTTTTGAAAGAACGAAACAATGCCGCAGCGTAAATACACTTTAATTAGATCAGTATTGAGCATGTTTGTGACTATAACATAGTCAAAAAAAAACGATTATCTACACATAAGTTCTATCACAAAAATTTTTTCATCGCAGAACGCACATTACATTCCAGCTGGTAAGAGTATTTTAAAGATTACATAATAGAATTAACATAATATGCATGTAGGCGGTTAACTGTAGGCGTGGCCATATGTGCGACACTGCGCCCATGCATTTAATATAATTATTTCTGCAATTGAAATATTTAGCGCAACAGCAAAAAAAACCGTTGACACTTGCACAAAAGTCACGTCGATTTCGTTGTATTTAACGAAATTGTATTGCATGAAGTTAAGTAATGCGGCTTAATTAAAATCATTAAAAATAATATCGCATACCTGAAAAAAAATCACTCTCTTTGAGTTGCCATAAGATGATTAAAAACCATTATGCAGCTGAACGCCAATGCAGTTGAAAATATGTTCTATTATTTATTTTGGAATGAAGCTCCAATGCCTTGCATCTGTAATGATATATTTGAGCCGTTCGAAATGTAAAGGTTCACTGTAGCGACTCTCTACTGTTTTATAATTGTTGTTATCGGCATTATTTAGTGATTTAAGTTGGAATTTATTGTCTGATTTGATCAACAGTTGCCAATTGGATTTGCTTTCGTGTTATTCCCAATAGCTTACAATTGTTGTGGCTATGCATTATTCCCACATTTACTCAGATATGAACTTTGACATGCCAAAGCTTCAAGTCAAGCCAGGAAACTAGATTCCCACGGGCTTTTAGCTCTACACCATCTCCCCGTCACTGCCCTGGCAAGCTTTTGGCATGAAGTCTGGGCTCTCAACAGTAAATCAAATACAAAATACCGGCACGTGCTCCGATAGTCTAAGCTTAATCAGAAAACTTTAGAGTTGCTTTCGTTGCGTGTTGTGTGTTCTTTTCGGGACATAAGAAAGGTCGCAGAACTTATGGCAAAGCTGTTTGCAAATCCAATTGATACATTTTTTAAGTTAAATATGGCAACAGCAAAAAACTTGGCCTACAACCCAGAATTCTCTCTCCCTCTCTCTCTCTCTCTCTCTCTCTCTCTCTCTCTCTCTCTCTCTCTCTCTCTCTCTTTCTCTCTCTGTTACTGTCTTTCAGCATTGATTGTAGCTGGCCATAAATCACAGAGCCAAAACGACTCTAACTGTGGCTCTAGCTGGCAGTCTTGGGTTTGCTTCTGTTCTCTGCCGCTCTCTAATCGCATTAAAACCTAAACGGCAAAATCTTTACTACGTGTTCTTGTTAACTTCTACTAGGCATTCTATTCAAGGTATAAACGACTTATTCAACTGCACCTTATACAAGAAGCGCTTAGCTTTTTGAGAAGTGTGCTGTGTATGTTGTGATCTGATTCTATATTGGATATGATAGGTTTATTATGCAGTTTACAGTGCAACGAATTATTAACAGAAAACTATAAGCTACAAAAATTATCAAATACGAGTTGGGAAAGATTATTTTGGGTATATAATATATTAGTTAAATGGTTATGATATGTTTTAAAATCATTAAAGCTTTATTCATATCCAGATTATTCTGTGACTATTTTATCTATTTCAAAACATTCTTAATCAAATTAAAAGCCAAAAAAAAAGTTGCCTTGTTTTTCCTTATAGTTCCAAAATTTTGACAACAATCGTTTAATGAACTGCTTCAAGTTATCGATAGACATTCTAATTTTTGACTAACAGCTTAAGTTAAAATATTCTTGCATTTATTGTGTGACTAAAAATATTGATAAAAGCTCGCTTGCGGCAAGCACTGTGAATTGAAAGTTTTTGAACTGGCGAAAAATTTATTTTAAACTTGTTCTTTTGTCCCTTTTGCTTTTGTCACCATGCTGCTCTGTGTGAGGTCTGTGAGATGCACGAAAGAGAAAGTGAAAGAAAGAGAGATAGATTGAGTGTTTGGTTGTTGGGTAAATGGATTTTCTTTTATGGCTGCTGTTGGTCCTGCATTGTGTTTGTGTGTGTGTGTGTGTGTCTTTTTTGTTTTTATTTTGTACCACTCCAATCGCCTTGGGGGTTAAGAACTTTGAGCTTGCCACAACTTTCTGGTCGAGGGTTGCCGCCTTGCTGCCTAACTTCTTCTCTTTGCCTTTGCCCCCCTCAGCTAGATGCTGTTGCCGCATGTGACATCGTTTGATTGCTCATGAAATCGATCGATTGTCGAAACGTGTTGATTTTATTGTCGTTTCTGCCGTTTGTTTATGTTTCTGTTGTTACTGTTGCTATTGGTATTGGTATTGGTATTGCTCCCGCAAAATAAAAAGGTCAAAAGTTTTAACTCGTAAAAGTTGGCATACAAAATGAAGTCCTGGGCTTTATGTTGAAATCATTTAAATATGAACCAAAACAGCTGCAGCCGCTGCCGCATCATATTAAAAATGCATGCAACACTCCCTCAGGGATTCGGTGGTGGTGTTACACCACTTTCACCCCCACCCACTCTTCCACTGCACCCACTTCTCGCTCGCCACACACAATCATTTGGCACCTGTTTGGCCCAGTTTTGTGTGCATGATTAATCATAGTCATGGCAGATTATATGATTGGAACCACTTTCATGCCGTGATTCTGTGATTTGTGCAACGTTTCGCATTAAAATCATATTGATAGCTCCCAAAATGATGGATGCCCCATGTGGCAGAGATAGTACCAACAATCGTCTGCTCTAATGTGTACACAATACACGATGCTCAATGCTTGATGCTTGATGCTTGATCTCTCTCCGCGTTTGCTCACTAATTAAAGTGACACGCAAGTGTCAAAGACATTTCAGCATTTTGTGAGAGCTGAGAACTCGTCTCTTCTCTCCACACACCACTCCACTTAGTTGAGTGAGGAGCTGTCGTCACATGTTGCTGGTTAGTGCTGCTCAGCAAGCAGTGGACAACTTGAGTGATTGATTGCTTGTTGATTGTTGCCAAAGGGATTCGCATGTCTTTCTTGCCAATTGAGGGGTATACCATACACTGGCTAGCTGCACCTTTCAACAAATACGTGGCAGACTCTTCAGTGTAATTTTTTTTTTAAGGACTCACCAAAAAAAAATCTATATAATTTTATATAAAGTTAAATTTGTATACTTAATATTTTGTTTTGATTTAATATAAGTTTGCAGTTCACAGATATTGTTAATCATCATTATATATATATATATATACATATATATACATACATATTTCAATCATTTGATTTGTTGTGCATATACAAGTTGTTCCATTGGCATGTTGCTAAAAATGTTCACAATTTTTTGTACATTTTCTAGTTGTTTATTTAATTTCTTTAATTTTAAGCCGTAATTGCTCTTTTTTATATTCCCATTGTATGGCACTGTATGCAAATGTTGAACTTGCCAATCGTTTTCTAATCAGAAATCAAACAAATTTCCGCCACACAAAAACAAAACCAATTTTGGCATCATTAGCTAAAACACTTTGCCTTCAAGTGTGATAAATGTACAAAAACTGATGCCAATTTGCGCAAAATATTTGTGGTGCCACACACTCGCAAACACTCGCACCCAAAACTCACAAGCTTTGTGTGTTTGTTATTGCTTTGGCGCTATTAGTATCCTACATCCTACCCTCTGCCCCTCATGCCTCCTCTATATCCATCAGTTTTGCGTAGTCGCTTTGTAAACAGGCCGCAAATTAATTGATTGTACATCATTTATAAGGCACGCGCCGGCAACCCAAACAACATTTTTGGTAATGTAGTATAGGGTAAACAATACGCCGTGTGGTACATTGAAAGAAAAAAAACAAATTCGAGCGAAATAGAAAACAAAATCAAATTCCATCAACAATTGCTATCCAAAATTGACGTAAATATCATTTACTTTGTATATGCCGCCTACTCATTATATAAATATATATATATGTATATATATATTGTACATATATGTGTGTATGTTTTTTTCACCCTCTTGCCGCTGTTTGGTATCAAAGTGGAAGCGTGCAAAAATGTCAAAACGACAAAACAAATTTCTCACACATTTTTATGGGCGCCTCGGCAAGCGTTTGCCTCAATGCTTTTGAGTATTTCAAATCTAATTTATGACATTGAATCAATTTCAAACCGAGCGTGTGTGTACGTTCATGTGTGTGTGTGGTTGTGTGTTAGTATATGTTCCTAAATTTTGTTGTTGTTGTTTTTTTTCCATTGCGGTCAGCAACGATTTTTCATATTTTGTGAAATTTTTTTTATTATTTTCTTTTTTTTATTCGTTTTTGCGCTTTGCTTTTTAGTTTGGATCCGGTTGGCGACTCGCTTTTGATGTCTGCTGTCGTTGGCAAGAAATCGCACCCAAGTCGCAGCCAGCACATACCAAACCGAGCTTCCGCTTTTCCATTTCTCTATTTTGTTGTTGTTTTTTTTAGTATTTTCTTCTTTTTTTTTAAAGCAGTTTAGTGTGTATTGGGCTTGAGCGTCGTATCCGTGTTGCTGCTGGTGTTTGGTCCCTTCGAAATGCCAAATTGAAAATTGATGAATGTCCTTGATTGAATTTGATAGGTGCCAAGCACTCAGTGCGGCTATTAATCTCCGCGTAACTTATGATCTGCCAAATGTCCATCGTCAACAGTTTTCCTTTTTTATGAGGGGGGTGTTTTCTGTTTTAGCTGACACTTTAAAACGGTTAATGTATTGTAACTATCATATTAGCTATGTGATAACTGTTAACAGTGACGAGTAGAAAGCCTTTATATTTATTTAGATGTTAATATTTAATGACTATTTCGATAGTTTTAAAAATTGGCTTGAGATTGCAATTGAAAGTCTATATATGTTCTTGCGATTTGGCAAAGAACTTACATTCGCCCAATATTGATCAACTAAAAACATATCATTAAGATCTCCGCTAAACAGAAGTTCTTTGGGTGAATTTTTCTTTCAGCTAAAGTATTATTAGTTCCTGCAAATCTCGTAAGATGATAATATCAATCGGCTATTGTTTCATCTACATTCATTAATACAAAAAAATAAAAATAAAAAAAAGTCCTTGACTTTCCTAGGCTCTCATTTAAGCTGCTAAACGAGGGTCTTAACATTCATATTGTATGATGTATAAAAGCTCATTTTGTACAAATTCATATTTCTTTACGTATAAAAGCACAATTTTATAGAATTGGTGAATATTTTATTCACTATTTTTATACCACAAACAAGACTTAACTAAAATTATTTCATGAATATACTAAAATGGCCTGCCTGGTGACAACGTTATTGTATTTCAGTTTGTTGCTTTGATGATTTATTAATTTTTTGACTCAATCACTCTCACTGCAAAATTTCTTTTCGTCATTCGGATGTACACCTTTAAATATGTTGAGCCGTGATCCGTGAGCTGTGAGTTTCGTTTTGGCAATTAAACATGTTGGGCACGTCAGGTTTCAATGACATCGATGGCGCGGGCGGCAGTCACGTGCCACAGATATTGAAAATTGAATCGCAGCCATTAATGCGCACAAATCTTAACGTCAATGCGATAATGGAAGCAGCAGCAGCAGCAGGTGTAGAATGTGGTGGGGGGGGGGGGTCTGGGTTATTTGTCGATTGAGATAGAGTAAGAGACGTAGACGGAGACATAGAAGCGACAGATGGTGGAATCTGCTTTGAATTTTTCAACATTTCCGCTTATTATTTTACGTGTCGGATTTGCGTGTCACGCAGCCCCATGCACTGGGGCATGTTGCAAACATGAATAGCAGCTAAAGGTGCGACCAGTTTTCAAATGGGGTATGTCTCATTTATTGCCAATGTTTATGCATAATAAAATATGTGCATTCAAATGCAATAACATTTTAATCAAATTATTTGCATATTATGGCAAATGTGAACGTCCGCCTTTTTGGCCAATATAAACTACATTTTTATTGCCGCATTTAAGCCAACTTAAAACAGTTTATGTGTATGTAACTGCTAAAGTGTTTGCTATTGCCAAATTTACATAAAATTGCCATAAATTTATTTTGAATTTTACAATTGCTTAATTAAAAAATTATAAAAAAAATAAATGCAATTCTAGTGTACATTTTTATACTCGTTATTAAATCATAACAATATTCTGTTTATTCACATATATATATATTTATATAACTAAATACTGATTCACACTAATCTAGAATTGTTTTATATTCAAAACATTTTAAGCTCTTTAAATCTGGCATATTTTCACATCCGTTTAATTACAATAGAGTTGTAACAATAAAGCTTATAAGGATAATAACAGGAAAATATTGGCCAAAAATTTGCATGTACATTTTATTTGTAATTTGTATTAGAAATAATCTTGATTCAGAAAAAATCTGCAATAAATTGTCTACCATGCTTAAACATTAAATATACATTGGAAAATATTATGAGTAATTTTTTTTGTTTTGTTTATGTTGTCTTTATAAAGCTTCATTTACAAAGAAAGAAAAAAAAGAATATAAATATTTGCATAAGCAAAAACAAACAAACCAAATTTCTAAGCAGAAATATTTCTCAACGCTTCCCAACGCTTTTTATATTTTATCCTAACTCGCGCTCGACATGAGAGAGAAAGAGTATTGCTCAACGTTTTTATGACTGCAGTAACTTTGCGCCATAAAATAGGATTTCCTACTGAGCCTATTCACAACTTTTCGCATTAGACTTAAGCGCAAAGCTTGCCGCCAGCTTCTCTGCTAACACTGTCTCTGTTCTTTCCTCTCTCTCTCTCTCTCTCTCTCTCTCTGTGTCTCTCTCGTTGTTTCTATTTTCTATCCAATGGGGTCAAAACGGTGGCAATTGCAAAGACAGCAACGCCAAGCGTTTTGCCTTCGGGTCCTTGCCAAACACAACACAAACACACACACACACACACACATACATGGCAATAAAAAACCTATACACATATGAAATTCTAGCGGGATTTATGGACGCCGCGTATTCACATTTACAGCGCAGCTCTTTTCTCCACAGTCGGCGTTTAGCTAAAGTTTTTGTATCCTTTTACTTCTGCTCGTTTTTGTTTTTTTTTTTTTGGTTCTTTCGTTTGTTTTATTTTTAATAACCAAAACGAACCGCCAGCCGATTGTGGCCATCAGCTCTGCGGTTAACGGATTTTTAAAAACAATAATAAAAAACAACAGCAAACAAAAAAATGCATTAAAAAAGTATTGCAGAGATAAGGAATTTTGTGGCACTAAACAACAAAATCCGACTTACAGAAAGAATGTTTTTACGTAACATTTTCGTTTACTTTAAGATAAACCAAAAGATCTATGTAAATGTATATTATACTTAAGATAAATTAAAAAATCTTTGTATATATATATATATTATATTAAGTTTACACAATTCTCCATATTTAAGCCCTATTCATGAATACTTTTTTTACTTTTTTCGTGTAACATTATGTTTAGAATTTTGACTAAATCGAAACTTGTTAGGTCAGCTAAAAGCAATTATATATTTATGGTTTCTCCTTAGAATCATTTAAATTAATAGATAAGAAATCCAACCACTTTATTTATTAGCTTAATCAACCAGTTAAGTTAATTTTCTTTGTGCTCAGATTTCAAAACTTGAAATAATTTTGTTGGGCAGTGTTTTGGTTTTTTAGTATCGCTGCGTGCGACGTCGACTTTTGTGAGCGTTAACAAAAGCATTTTAATTAAATAAATTCGTGCGAAAACAATTTGGTGCATTTGAATATGTTTTTTATGTGTCGAAACGAATATATATCAAAAAAAATAAATAAAATAAGAGGAGGAAATCCACAAAACGTGTTTTGGTCTTCAAATAAGAAGAGAAACTTGGGGCATAAACAATGGCTTTAATTTGGAGGCGCGCTTAAACAGCTGCACTGCCTTCGAAATTGCCAACACAGGCCAACAGGCAAATAAATCAACTTCGATAATATCGTGCGTCCTTTTTATAATAAAAATGCTTTATATGCTTAGATGGCAGGACACACAAACGGACGCACTCCTTCCGGAGACTGCCTTGCCAGCCAGCTAACCAGCTAGCCTGCATGCCTTCCTGCCTGCCAGCCGAGTCGAGCAAATCCCAATAAATTGAAAAACAAAATCATTCAATTCAATGGCAGCAAATCAGGCGTAGGCGATAGAGAGCCCCATAAAAAGGGTTGAGTGTTAGCGATGCTGAGGGACGCCAAAGGGGAATTCGAATCATGGTTTGTTACAACTAAGACATCAAGTGTCAGAAAACAGTGGGAGACCGGATGTTAAAAATCCTGCTAGCTGCGAATTTTCCCCTTCTCCTTCAAATCGAGACGTTACTTGCTTTAAATTTATTTTTTTAATATGACCAAATAAACCTTAAATTGCTTAAAAATTGAATGGATTGATGTCAAATTCAACTCTAATTCAGTTCCCGTCAAATGTCTTGCCATTAATTTAATCTACACCCATTATTTTGTGGCCATACCTGTCTGAAGTTTGTGGTCATAATTGACCTTTCAGCCAGTAGGTTTGCATTCAAGCCCTTGGGCCTCGGAGGGTTGCTTAGGTGCAAAGGTCATCAAAGTCGTTGTCGTTGTCGAAGTTTTCGTCAGTCACGACCAAACTTTGGCATAAAGTTAAGTAGCGAACAAGTAAGTTCTAGGCTGCAGCTCTCCGAAATGAACAAAGAAACTAATTGACTTGGATTAACGCTTTCGGTATTTGCCCATAAATCTTTCAATTGAAGGCAAATGCGGGGCGCATTGGATTTACTTTCAAGGTTGTTTTGTTCACGCAAAAAAGTTTCGGTAATTGCGTATCCAAATCCAAAAACAATTGTTAAATTGTGAAATTTGCGAAATCGCGCAACATCCATGTGTTGTGTTGTAGCTTGGGTTTTGTGCTTTAAGTTTACTAGCAAAAATCAATAGGCAAATCAAACGAACTGCACACGCCCCCTAGCACCACCATACACATCTATGGTTTGCCCCATCTTCAATGCACGTTTCCGTTTTCTGTTCTCGTACATGGTTTTCCTGCAAACGTTGGCAAAAATTTATTGTGTGTGAAAATGTGTTGACTTCAACTCAAAAGTTCTCTCTCTCTTTTACTCCAGTCTGTCTGGATTCTTGTCTCTCGGTTGCCAAGTTGGATTTATATCTGTGTCTTTTACTCATTGTTTGGTCAAGTTATCGTGCGTGGCGCTCTTTATGTGCTTGCTCTTCGCCCGCTTCTGCTTAATATTGCAAAGTGATTTTCGTATTCAGTATTGTGGAAGTTCTGTGGGAGTTCCTGACTGAGTTCGGGACTGTGCTGCTACAGTCTACAGATTTATGGCCGCCTTTGATGTATGTTTATCCCTTTTTGCTGACTGTGTGAATTCTGAAATCATCTCTTACTCTCCCTCTACTCAACTCAACTTAACTCAACTCAACTGCAACTCGGACCAAAAGACCTGCTGCGCAAATCCTCATGCCGCTGTTTTTGGCTTGCGAGCATAAACAAATGGTTGCTCGGGTAATGGGGCTAGGAAGCTTAAGCTGCCCAAGAAAACGCAAGCGTTGTCCCGCTATTAAAAATCACTTTGAGCATTCAGCTGTAACTCAAAAGGAGGGTACCAACATGTCAGAAGAAAAGAAAAAATTATGATAAATTGTAGTTTAATCTGTAGAAAATTATGCAAATGTTAAAAAATAACTGACGATGAAAAGACTGCACGAAATCATTGTACATGACCATAAGAAAGTTTTTAATACACTTTCATTCGAATTTTTATTTCATTTGTATTTTTAAAACATTTGTTTAAACGAAACAACCTTTTAGAATCAATTAAAATATTTTTAATTTTAAAAACAAAGCAAAGAAATGAGAAAATTAATCATTTCTCTTTTCTTTTCTCTAAAATTATCCTTTATGCATTGCAAACAGAATTGTTTAATCTTGAGACCCCTTTAAAGTTAGTGTAGTTAAGCTCATCTCAGAGAAAACTTGGTTAATGTTTAAAAACGTCAGGGTGCTAGTGAAAAAGGAAAAGGGTTAAATGGCCTCAGTTATTTGAACATTTCATTTATCTTCTTGAATTGATGTAAACGTAATGAAAATTGGATTATGTTGTAATCATTAGGACGAGTTCTTGACTGACCCAAAAACAAAGAACATTAAAACAACTAAAGAATTGAAATTATTTTAGTTGCAGCGATTCTCTGTCCCTCTCCATTCCTCTCTCTCTCTCTCTCTCTCTCGCTTTCTTTATTCCTTTCTTTATTATTTGTTGAACTTCTTAACGGAGTCGCAACATATTTACTTGATTTATGTGCAAGCCACAACAAACCAACAATGTGCCAATAAATCACTGGGGGGACAGCGGGGGGATATTCACGTTCTGACCAAAAGGTCTTACGTTAGCTCAGCCGCGCGCAAATCTAATTGTAAAGTTTTGTGAAACAAGGCACCAAAAAAGCCCCAAAGACACAAGCCACCATTGCGTCATTATCAATGCGACGCGGGCTTCCTTCCTATCAACCCCCTCTTTAAGCGTTTTCCTACGAGCCCATTTGGAACCGCACATTTCCAATTTCGCTCTCCACACCCCACCCCACCCCTCCAACAGCTCGCACATGGCGCACATTTCACTTTCGTTGGGTTTGGTTTGGTTTGGTTTGGTTTCCGTGTTGTTGCGCCAAGTTTACGCTAATTTTAAAGCCATCAATTTGATGGCATTCTGAGCGTTTAAAGTGTGTTTTCAACAATGTCTGATATTTGATATAACAATTATATAAATGCCGTATGCTTATGTCAATAGACAAACACCCAGAGCCGATAACAAGGCCAGCGGCTTAGTCTTTTCCCCTCCTCCACCTCCTCCTCCTCACTCACTTTATCTTTCTCTATGCTATAGAAATAATAGCTACAGGCACAAAAACATTGGATACCCCTCCTCGTTAAGTGCAGCGAATTATTATTACGGATACGTTGCTCTTAAAACATCAACAGAGTGAGGAGTGTTTTTAAGAAATCAGGGCTGGCAATTATGAAAATTATACAGTTCAAGTACACCAACCAATCCTACCTAACAACTTTTTAGACATAAAGCTTATATATACACTTTTCGTTCTTTTTTAAACCGAAGATTGACCAAACAATTCCATAACCAGATACATATAATCACAACTATATAAACAGATATTCAAGTATTATCCCATTTTGAAGTAAATTTGATTGCAAAAATCTCGGCTTTTATTTTATAAAATTAAATTTGTCTCCGACTTAATTCCATTTAAAATTACAAATATTTGATTATTGTGAATCTTGAGCAACTATCGTAAGTGACTTGTGCGAGCATTGTGTGCCCAGCCCTGGGTGTGAAAGACAAAATCGTAGCGAGGGTGTCCTTAGTATTATACTAAAAATGCGCAGCACAACAAATCCCCAAATCCCCGCTAGCAAATTTATTTTAATTCACTTTTAGACATAGCCGTTGCCTCGGTTGCCTTCTGTGTGTTTATTTTTTTTTTACTTACTTTCTCTCTCTCTCTCTCTGTGTATGTGTCTTTCTTGGCTTTGACATTACCAATTTCCTGGGCCATGGCTACTACCGTTGGGCATTCAAGCTGCTGCTGCTACTGCTGCTGATGGAGGCCCACGTCTTGGCGGCTGACACTTGGCGACATTGAAATGAGCACTTAAGGCAAATACGCCAAGGGCCAATGGCAACGGCAACGGCACACAGCAAACAGAACTCGCTGTGTTATCAAATGTATTTTTATGCTCTTTTGATTTTTATAGCCATGCCAGCAACAACATCAACAATAGAAAAAAAAACAGCAACAACAACTCTCTGGACAGTTGATAAGTGGGCTGGGGGAATAGCTTCTACACTCCCCAATCCCCTTCTTGCTTCCAACTCGCTCCAACGATTATCCAACGTAATGCCATCGGCTTGAAAAACCCATGGACAAGCCAAATAGTGCCCCTACAGCTACTTAAAATTAAACAAATTACAAATTACAGCACAGTCCGCAACAACAAATACCCAAAGAAATACAAAATACAAAAAGGAATATACAAAATTGTCTCGTCTGTCGTCAAATTGTCCTCAAAGCTGTCAGTCGCATCGTCAAGGATATTCTCTCTGTGCCGTTCGAGCGCGTGCCCGAATTAAATGTGCCGTGAAGTAAATCCAACAAGAATTCCCACACAATGTCTATAGCATTGCCTACCAAATGGCATTCAGCAAATGCACCCTCACCCTCACCCTCACCATCATCCTCACAACCAATCCACACAAATCCCCATCTCAATTTGTGTCTACATAGATGGATATTGCCTTTTTGGCCTGGCTATTGTCATTATCATAGAAACAAAAAGACAATTGAAATGAAAGCTGTAGAATATGTTAACAATATAGTCAAGATAACAAGCAAAACGTTTGTTCAAACCAATGTAATACCATTAAAACAAATTTACGACTGCTTGATTAAAGCTTAAGCGAGTTAGTTTTTAATTATTTAAATTAAGTAGCAAAATAACTAGTAACCAAATAGTTCTGAAATAACATCGACAAGATATTCAAATATTCTTTATTAACTTAATTTATTCTGTTTCTGACTTCTCTCGCAAATTTATACAATCATGGTAAATACGATTGGTGGATACAATTTCACCATGTCTACAATTATCGATCAACTTATCGACTCGACCTGATTGATAACTGATAACTAAAATCAACTAATAAATACAAATATTGATAATATCTTACTTCTAATAAATACGAAAACTTACATACAAAGCTGGTTCTAACTTATAATAAGTCCATAAGGCCTGTTTTTGTTCTTGTTTGTTGTCAACGTTTAATATTTAATTTACCTACAAAAATAATCGTTGAGTTATTTTTTTTTGATTCTTAAAGCATTTGTCAAATCAACACTTCATAATTATTGAGCGAAAGCCAAACAATGGGCATTAAATACAAAATTCTAAGCCACGACAATGAGCCAAAATGGGCCAAAATGGGTGTGAGTCTCCGCTACCAGGGTGGGGAGAGTGGGCGTAGTCTTGGGCTTTCTTGACATTGCCACATGATTTACTTAATACAATTTTGGCCAGCCATTGCTAATTTATGGGTGCTGGACATATTACTGGCCAAGAGAATGGACTGGAATGGAATGTGGAACTCAAACTCGAACTCTCGACCACTTAATGCCCAAGCAATGTAATAAAAATCCAGGCAAATGGTCAAGGACGAGGCTGGACGCTGAAGCAAAGCCAAATAAATGTGCCGTTAAATATTTAGTTGATTTAATTATGTGAACAGTGGGCAGCGTAAGCGGGGAGTGACATTGGCGGCAGAGTAAAGGGGAATGGTCATTAAATCAACCCAAACTACACATAAATTTTACGATCCAAAGGAATTCTCGGTAAAGTGGGGAGTGAACCAAACGAAGCTCTTTATATGGAATGTCTTTAGTTATCTGTTGCTAGACGCTTTATTTATTACAGCTGCCATATGCCATATGACACAAAATGGATTGGTGGGGTGGAAAAGAGGGAAAGCGGGAGAAGGGGTGGGGGTTGCTGTTGTTGTTTTGTTATTGTTAATGCTTTTGTTTTGTGGTCGCTCGTTGTTGTTCTCTTCTCTTCTTTTTTTTTGCAAATTAATTAAACAAATAAAATAATATGTCAACAGCAGCAGCCAAAGGCAATAAATACTAATTTGCCTGTTTTAACACAAAAGTCATCTTTGTGCAAAGATAACCAAGGCAAAGATTCAGCATATGCATGTGTGTGTGTGTGTGTGGGAGGGGGGGGAGTAGATAGCCAGAAGTTGCCAGTTGCGTAGGCGAACTTCATCCTGGTTGCTACGACAACAACAACCTTACGACTCATGCCGAGTCTTCTCTTGCGGTTGGGATATTGCCGAGAATGTTTTGATGGTTTTGGTTCCTTGGCTTGGTTATTAGTTGCTGTGGTCAACCAGACCGATTGTTCATTGTTCTGCATGGAAATGGAAATTCAATCGTTGGCTTTGTCTTTTAGACACAATCCTTTTTAGCTATTTACACATCAAATATTAACTCATAAATTTATATGCCTCTTAAATTTAAGCTCTTGTCAACATTTCATTTCTGACCACAACTGAATATTATTGGAAAATATGACATATCGAAAATGTAAAATGTTCAAATTTCAAATCGAAAGCTAATATGTTGGCAAAAATTTACTAAAATTGTGTGCAACTCTTTAAGAAATGCATTTTTAAATTCTACATTTGGTTAAGTTCAACAAATTAATGCCATTTAAGTTATGAAGATACATGAGTATATGAAGCTGAAGTGGAAAAGGATAGCAAGTTAATCATCAATACTAACAAAAATAAAAATGAGTTAGCGAAGAACTTTTTGCTTGCATATTTGTATTGGATATGAAGCTAAACTGGAAAAGGATAGCAAGTTAATCATCAATACTAACACAAATAAAAATGAGTTAGCGAAGAACTTTTTGCCTTAGCTGTTTTCTTATGCCGCTATCATTTGTTTTACCAATCAGTATTAAATAAGAATAAACTCAGATACGGAAATATTAAGTATAATGAACTTTTACCAAATACAGAGGCTTCGAAAATAAAAGCTCTCATTGCATAACATGCTGGAATGATCAGAGGGAACTCTTAGGGAAGTTTGTCTTCTTTAACTAACAGAGGTAAGAACGGGACCAAGTTTTTCAAAGAAGACCAATGAGTTGCCATTAATTAATTACTTCAAATAGGTTTTTCATATGGCAAACGTTGTCTTCGGAAACATCAATTATATACTTCCTCAAATAGTTTATCTTGTAAATGAAGACTCCAAATGTACCATCGCCACTGCAATTGAGTTTAATTTTAACAAACTGCATCAACTTACAACATCATTTTAATAATCACAGTTAACAAGAAATAAACAATAAATTTTCAAACTTCATTGAATCGATTTCATGCACATTTTAATCATAGTACTATTAAGTGAACTTTGTTAAGCGAAGAGTAATTAGCGAATTTTCAATAAACTAAAAAAAAGTTTTGAGAATCGAGTCATCTTGAAAATAAGTTTTCATTTGATAGGCAGAATAACGTTTGTTGCTTTATTAACAAAAATTAGTTCTTAAATATCTGACAAATGTTAATCGAAAAACCTTATCTTTTCCAAATAAAAATTCCTCTTGCTCAACAAAAAAATATACTTTAATTGAAAATAATCATTATTAAATACAAAGACTCAGCGCAATTCAAAACTTATGATGTTAGCTTATAAGTTTCTGGACATAAATTCTAACTACTTGAACAAGAAAACAATTCTAAAAGTAATTCATTATTGGCAATCAAGCAACATTAAAAATAAAAACATTTAAGAGCTTGAGTCAAATGTGGTTCAAGTAGTTGGTCCATAGAAATATATATATATTTTGTTAAGCAGTACGTTCACGCACACTATCCAAGCTTGGACATCGATATACTAACACACTGAAAAAAGTATCACGCAACGTGTCTTCTTCTTCTTGCATGGCCAGCATTTGGCGATATGGGGCAAAAACATGAAGCGCGTCAAAGGCAAAAAGACGTACGAGACGGCCACACGAATGCGACAGGGAGGCGTGTCAGATACACAAACACACACACACACGCACGCACACAGAAAAACACTCATGTGTGTGTTTGGGTAAAAGTTATTGTTAGTAATATCAACACTAAAAGTGTTTATTATATGAAAAATGTTGACAGCAACTGCAGAATAGATATGCTGAGCATCACAAAGAGAGGGACAGTCAATGTCTTAAACACACACAGACACACACATTCGCACACTGTTGTTGTGCGCTTTTGTTGTAGTTTTTATCGCCGTTGCTGACTTTGATGAAAAATATGATTATGTCCTTTATGCGAATGCCTTGCAGTAAAAATAATAATAACATACACCACGCACACACACACACACACACTTATACTTGTGACTCTGCCTTGTCTGTCTGTCGTATCTGCCGGATCCCCCTTTCCTTTCTCTCTCATTCTTTTTTTTGGTTTTTTTGGCAACATTTTTCATGACTTTGTTCTTGACTTTATTGGCCGCCTGCTTGCGCTGCAGGCGGACAAAACTTTGTTCGTGTTTTCCGCATTTGTTGTTGTTGTTGTTGTTGCTTGCAAGCGCAACGATTCTGCCACTGCCGTCATATGTTTGGTTTATTATCGCCATTCCCTCAACCCGTAACAAAGCTAACGCTAACGCTAACACTAACACTAACACTAACACTAACAATAATAGCAATAAGTGCAGCCAAACTGTTGACCCATAAAGTGACAATGTTGCATGCCACGCCCATGCAAACACCAAAGGCAGTTTGATATGACGGCACGCCCATCAACCGCTACCCTTACAACTACTAACAGACAACTTGTCATATGCTTGAATTCACTTGTTAAATGGCACAGGTAATACAACAAGGGATTTCAAATTAATCTCTTATAGCTCTTGACAAATGCTTCACGTGGAACTTAAACTAGCTTATTTCTGTCAAAACTTAACGGATTTCTTAAAGGTATTACAGTATTCATAATATAGCGTACATTAATCGACAAGTTAAAGAAATAAAACTTGCTGTTTTCTTAACATTTTAATCGTAAATATCGTTGCAATTTCTTGATAAGAAAGAAAATCTAGATTTCTTAAAACTAAACAAAACTGCAAGAAAGTTCTAGGAACAAAAAATCTTTTCAATGTTTTTTCGTCTTCCAATTACATGCAGACATACACACTGTTAGCCACGATGTGGTGGGAGGAGAACAGGACTTGCTGCAGTTGTTTCTGACTCCCATTCCATTGTTGCTGCAACACTTGCTGTTAGTGTTGCCTCATACTCTTCAAAAGCGGGCCATGCGCAAATGGTGTACTTGGTCCAATATCAAAAAATCAAATTATTAGCAAGGAAAAGATTGCATGATAATACTAAAAGATATATATTACATTTCTTAATTAATATTTTAAGATTTGCAAATGACAATTTCGCATAAAACAATAATTATTTAGTTTATATGATAAAATTTAAGTATTGATATTTTTATTTTAGGTTAGTGGTAATATCATAGAAATTATATACAAGAGGCATTACCATATATATATTTATATAATGTTACTTTATTTATAAAAACATTCTCCATTAAAAGCAGTACATAATATATTCGAATTTTTGGTCAAAAAAACAGTATATAAAACAATATTAAAATAAATATAATTATAGATATACTTTAATGCTTACCATTATATAACTGATAAATCTGGAATTATAATTATTCCTTAGTCGCCAAAAACGTAAATTTAAAAATACAGTAACAAGAGTTTAATTATTTTTTTTTATTATTAAAAGCAATTTCTTTTATTCATGTTTTTAATGCTTAAAAGTTTTTTTTTGTGTTTTTGATAGAGCATCTAAGCTGCGTCAGCTTAAATTGTTTTTTATCTTTGTTTGTCTCTTTGTTTCCGCTTTGTATTATTTGTTTGTGTTTTGCTTTTATTTTGGTTTTAGAGAGATAATTACAAAAAATGCTTTGCGTGCCGCTTGCAGAGTCACAATGGGCCGAGCATAATTATGACTCCAGCTGGCTCTTCCGTCAGGGTTGGTTGGTTCGTTTTTGGTAGGGTTGTTGTGGTGGCAGCAGGTTAGTGCTCTGTTGATTTTAACAGTTAAGAGAATTTGTTGCTGTTGTTGTTTTTTTTAATATTTTTTTTGTTTTCTTTTTGGTGAGCTGCTTGGATTTTATGCACTGCGCGTGTGTTTTGTGTTAAATTTGTTGCTTAATTTGAAAAGGCAGCCCACGTAGATAAGACATTAAAAAGAAACAGAAACCACATACAGACACACAAGCACAAAACAAAAAGAAAAGCCAAAAAATAATAATAATGAGGAGCGAGTTGCGAGTACTTAAGTGCAAGTGGTTTGGGTTGATAATAAGGTGTGGTTTGGTTTTTAGTGTGGTTGAGACAATAAACAATTGTTTCTAAAGACATTCGCTGTCTTCATTATTTATTGTACATTTTCAATTTGCTATGCAAACAGATATATAGATATACATAAAAAGGATGAGGAACACATCTTTCTATAACACACACACACAAACACTTGTTGCAACCGCACCCTTTGTCGATCACCCTCTCGTTCGCTCCCTCGCTTTGATAGCACTTTTGACCAAATGCACTTTTCGTTTTCTGTCATTCCACATTGAACGTTGCGCTGTGGTCTAAAACTTCTGCAACCCAAACCCCCCCCTTGCCGACCATACCTTTGATGGCTTGCCAAACAGTCGGAATATGATTTTTGCAATTTTCGCATGAACTCAACCAAAAAATTAAACTTGACTACACTGCAAAATTGTAAAGTTTTTAATACTTTCGAAACGGGAATCCAAAACACCCTTGAGTATCTTCTATATATATATATATATATATGTGTGTGTGCCTGACGGGGTGCTGTGGTAGTCAATGAAATTGGTCTTTTGGGCGTGCCCCCCACGCCCGCCCCCTGTCATGCTTGTCAATCTGTGCGCCAGTCAATGAGCAAAAAGTTTGCGATTCTTTCACACACTTTCTCTCTCTCTCTCTCTCTCTCTCTCTCTCTAACTCTCTCTATATTGCTGTCGCTGTGTAGAAACTCACGCTTTGTCGCCACTCGCAAACATTTCAAATTATTTTAATTAAGGCATTTTAATTAACACACACGCATGCAATTAGAGCTTGTAGTTGTTGTTGTTGTTATTACGTCTGATGTCGCGTTGTTTTTTTTCCCCCCATTTTTTGTTGCATAAATTGTCGAACCTGCTCACGCCTGCTCTTCTGCGTTCACAACTTGCCCCATATGCTTCACCAATGTCCTGCTGCATGTTGACACAGATTGTAAATTTATATTTCTTGTTTTTCTTCAAAAGATTTTAACACACATGGGTATACCCATTAAACTAATCGGTTCAACATTAGAACATTCAAATGTTTATTTTTCATAGTTTTAATAAACTTATTTCAGTTTCTAAGATTTTTGTTATTTATTTATTACATTACAACATTTATATGATTATTAGCCCGTTTATCTTCCCAAATGTACTTTCAAAAAATAATATCAGTAATTATAATACAATAAACATAACATTTTAACAAAGTATTTTGTTACTGAATAAAAACGTTAAATACTTCAGTTAAAAATTAAATATTCTTCATCAATAGCTATTAAAACACATGTAAAAAAAAAAACATTTTGTTGTTGAACATTTCGAATACTCTTTTGTTGCAATGTGTTATTCAACAGTATTTTGGTTATTTTATATACTTTCAACCTTCTTTCCTTGTTTTTCTGTCTATTCGCTTCATTGCGTCAATACTTGAAAATCGATTGGATTTTTTTCTATTTTGGTATGTTTCTTTATTTAAAGCAACAATTGACTCTCTGCTTATCCACTCTTTACAATTCCATTTCAGTTATATATTATTTTTAGAGCATCTAAATTTCATTTAACATTTAAAAATCAGGCTCCTAACTGGTTATGTGCTATGTTAGGGGCAGCGAGTGGGTTTTAGGAGCTGCCATTAGTTCAACTTGGTTAAGTCTTAGGCGTGGGGGTTCGTTATTTATTGACGTGTTTCTATGTAACGATTTTATATTTGAACATACATATATAAAAAAGAACAAATATACATACATATATGCATGCAAGCTTCATATATGTTTAAACGTATACATTTTTAGGCCAACATGCGCGCGCTTAGCCATAAATTGTTTTGGCCAGAATACAAACAAAATGGGCATGGGGAAAGAGGCCGCTGCACTAAATTTCATTTCATGCAGCGCTGCGCTGCACAAAATATCCTTGTCGTGCTCGTTCTGGGGTCAAGTTGAGTGAGTGAGTGCGTAGAAAGGAATTTATAGCATCAGCTCCCTTTTGTCCAGCCCTTTTTAGACCCTCTGATATGCAATGACACTTTGCTATTTTGCTAACACATCGCAAACGCCGCCCACACCTACACCTGATAAATTTGTGCGGTCAAGTCGCCGGTTAATTGAGTTCAAATATGCAATTACGTATGCGTTGGTCGTTTTAGTTGTTGAATTTTTTGTTTATATTGTTGGTGTATTTGTTGTCCATGTTGTTCTTGTTGACCGTCATATGCTTATAATACATCAAATAATAAAACGCTGATGTTTTAATTAAAGTTGCCATAAAGCATAATTCAAGCGTACTTAAAATCCGATAACTGCGAGAATATACCCACTACAAAATTCTTTTTATATGTCATATTAATCATGTTTTTGTTTATTATTACTTAGATAATAATGTTTTACATTTCTACGGCGTGTCCACTCGCTTTTGTTTTAGTTTTAATCGGAAGTGACTTTGCAGCTATCGATCATGTTACAAAGTATCGGTAGTACCATTTTGAGTATTTCAATACATCGAGTAACTTATATTACATTCAAAGACTATCAAAAGTACTTTCGTATTTCATTACATTCCTTTGATTATCGATTACAAATTTAAGAAACTTGAATTAATTTAAGCCTCCATCAACATATATCTACCAAACATAACTCAAATATGACTCAAAAATAAGCTTAGCCTTAAAATGGAAAGTATCAAAATATAAAAAGAATTAAACAGAAACTTTATTCTCTTATGTTATTAAACTATAAATATATTTAAAAATTAATTATTAAACATAGCTTAAATATTTCAAATAAGTAACGCTTATGTTGGTATGACAGTCTTAGAAAAAAGTCTTCAGATTGATCGACTTTTTTGAAACATTAACGTATACCAAGTTTAGAACACCCATTTTGATTATTCAAATAGGAACACGGTATATTAGATAAAAGCGAATGTTTTGCTCATTAACTTAGCTAACAAAAAATGTGGTCAGTTTTTAATTAAAAATTAAATAAAATCCTTGAAAAATGTCCACGTTTGTGATTGTTTAAGCTTCAAGTTTCCCAGTAAATGCTTTACTTTTGACTATTTTATAGGCTTTAGGCACGTTTCAAATCATTTGTAGCTTAAAACCAAACCAATATTAACTTTAAAACTTTAGCTAATTGCGTTGACAATGCGACCAACAAAAAAGACCCCATCCGTGGCATTTCCTTCTGTTAATGAACATCGATTTGGCCGGCTGTCGGGACAGCTGTAAGTTCAGAGCTCTTAGCTGATAGCTGAAAGCTGAAAACTGAGTGTGTCCCACAATCGAAATTGGAATTTAAATTGACTCATTAAAACAAGCAAAAAGCGAGTCGCGCGACAATTAAACAAACGGGCCGGCGACATTTCCTGCCTCTGTCCTTGTCCCTGCCCCTGGCTTCTAACCATTGTGGAGTGAATGTAAGACCCTGCCGACATTTTGTTCCCACTAAGATGCCTAACACCTAATATGGGGTCATTAGTTAATTTGCAAAACGGTTCCTCTCCGGCTTGTGCCCTTGCCAAATATTCCATTAGGCATAGCTCATCCAGTTTGACATGCAAAAAAGTTTGTCCTTTAGGCTTTCTTTGCACATATCTAGAAAGATAAATGTCCAGATCACAATTTTGAGCTAACACTTATACTTTATTCCAAGAAAATCCTAACAAGTTTATTTTCTTTTCCAGTTTTGCTTATTCAGTAGATATGCCTCGTGTAGTGCAATAATGATTCGGCTAAGTACAGATTCTTGTGAGGGTTCCTCTAGTAGCTGCTGTTGTTTTTATAAGGTTTCCACTGTCAAGGACATTCCTCGTTCTCGTTTTCGTCACGAGCGTGGTCTGCGTCAATTTATGTGCGCGTACCCTTAGTTCTGTGTTTTTCTTGGCTGTTTGCTTGCTGGGTTTTCATTGAGCTTTCGGTGCGTGTCGAGCCGCAATCTGCTCGAGACAATTAGATTTTATTGAGCCGCTGATTTACACAACGCTCTTCAATTCAATTTGGGACCTTGGGTCGAGAGAGACTAATCGTGTCTAACAAAACTTTATGTTCGGACCGGAGCAACTCCAAATGGGAATTTAATTTTAACACGGTAAAATCAATAAATGGTTAAATGTGAGCTGCTAAAAACAACAAGAGCAAATGCATAAATTACCTGCATAATTTTGTTACAATATTCGCTATGCAATTTCTATTAAAGTTTGGTATTTTTTTTTTTTTTTTTGCTTTGATATTATCCAATAACAAATGGGGCGTGCCCTATGAGGTAGGTGGTCGCGTCCATTTTATTTACATTTATTGACCGCACGGACTGTCTGTGGATTGCGCGGCTGGTCGTGTTTTTGGTCTGCTGGGTTCTCTCTGGTCATGGTTTTTTGGGTGGCTGTTGTTCAGTTGGGTTGGGTGCTTGGGAATTCAAACTGTGTAATTTGCAGCACGTGTGAACAGTTTTCTATTAGGCTGGCGATTGCTCGCGATGCCAGTGGCGTAAATGTGCAAACGGAAGTAAGCAAAATCGCTACGGAAGTGAATTGAAGTGCTGAGCTAGTTTACGGTAGATGGGTAATGGATATATGTATCTTGATTCTAGATAAACTACACTAAAGCCATCGAAAGTTGCTAAAGACTCGTTTGATAGCTCAATAGCTTTACAGGTCCTATGTATTCTTCAGAGAATTAGAAATGCAATTGCAATCATGGAAAAAGCTATCTTTTGAATCTTTCATCTATCTTTTGTATTTTCTATCTATTCTACCTATCTTTTTATTCTCTGACACCAAAGTATTACCTAAAGTTGTTTAAAGGTTTTTACTGTCCATTCTTGATAATTGATATAAATCTATTAATTAGTTAATGATTTAATAAGAAATTCAATTCAACTGAACTTTAGCTGTTTATTTGCTTTTTGCTTTGCCCCAGCAGAAATAATTAACTCAAATAAGTTGACCACAATTAATTGAAATACAAAACAGATGGAAAACAAATATTCTACCATATTTTCTACAATTATTATTATTTTTTTATGTATATCGATTATAATCATCACCGAAATAAGTTAAGTTTTAAAGGGGGTGTATAATTAAAGGTCTTCACTGTATAATTATTGGTTTATTTAATATGAACAAGTAAAAAGGCTCTAGTCGAGAAATCCCGACTAGACGATACCCTGAACCCTATACTTTACACGTACAGGCATTGCTTGCAAGTATGTGTGTTTGCATGCACGCACATACTGCATACTCAATTTCAAGGTTCCATATCTCCGGTGTTTCTTAACCGATTTTAATAAAAATTTCACAGATTATCATTATTTTGTTTAATCTTTCAAATGCCAAATTCAAGATTTTGTTTTTATCGATCACATGTGTATATCGGAAACGGGATGAGTTATCGAAAATCGAAAACAAACTTGTACTACCTAGGGCTTAGGTTAGCTTAAGTTCCTAATCTGGAGACTTTAGCCCTTATAGTCTCTGAGATACATACGGACGGACAGACGGACATGTCTATATCGACTCGACTGTTGATGCTTATAAAGAATATATATACTTTATAAGGTCGGAGAAGCTTCCTTCTGCCTGTTACATACTTTTGCACAAAACTACTATACCCTTTTTACCCATTTTTAATTGGTTCAGTGTATAAAAACAAATTAAAACACCAAAGCTAAATAATTATATCTCTTAGAGAAAAAGTCTAAAAACAAATTAAAACGCCAAAGCTAAATAATTATATCTCTTAGAGAAAAAGTCTATCATTACAAATTGAAAAGATAAGATAATAAGTTTGCCTTTGTGTTGCATTGTGGACACAAATTTAGACGGAGACAAAACCCACTTGCCATACATATATAATTATTCAGCACACAGGAAGAAAAAAATGTTAGCTATTGGACTTTCGTCCAGTTTTGGCAGCTGTCAGCGCGGTTATCCAATTATCCGAAACCCAAATGAATTCCAAAATTTGTCGAAAGGGGCATTTTTGCATGCCCATGCCCACAAATCAAAGGCAAGTTTCACTTTTCCTGTCAATTTTGCTTCAGTCCAAAGTTTGATGTGGTCAACCATAGGGTGTCTGCGTGGTTGGCTGGGTGGTTTTTTCGGGTATCAGCCCGATTGCTGCTGAGTTGCATGAAATATTTCTCGTATCCTGTATAAATTTGATTTGCTAATGAACCAAGTCGGGTCCAAATGAAATTTAAAATAGTTTTTTATTTCTGTTTCGTCACCCTTGCAACTTCTGCGGTTTATAAAGTTGATGTTGGGCAACTGTGGTAGCAAGTGTGAACCACCAGAGATTGGTTTGTATTTGAGCAGCGGTCTTAATTGGTCCAGCAGGAAACGAAATGCCCAAATAAAAAGTAATACTATAAGAAAATGTAATATTTAAATGAAATGCAAAAAGTTTCTGAATAATAAAGTGGATAGTTGTTATATCTAAGTGCTTCTTATGGCCAGTACCTACCTTTTATAGTTATTAACATGTTAAATCAAGAAAAAACAAAACAGAAAAAAACAATATTATTTAATATTTAATTATATTGTTTTATTTTACCATGTTCTTAATATTCTCATTTTTTGTCACAATTTTTATGACTTAGTTAATTGAATCATTATCATTATTTATGCATCGATTTTTATAGCCTAACACATTTTTAACTAAACTCTGTCATTAAATTCTGCTTAAGCGCAATGCGCTCTAACAATTTGCATTTACTCTCTTAACCCTTTCTATAATTATATTTACTATGCAGGACATTCCCCGGGTTCAATCGGGGCTCTCACTTACACAACTTAGCTGCATTTACAGTAAGCACTTTCTCTAGATTTTAAATAAATAAATACATGTACATATACAACTAAAAACTTATACTAAAAACATTTTCTTTATACAACTTTATTAATTATGCTAACGGTTATTTATTTACAGATCAACCATGTTTACTCACAGTTCTTATATCTACAATCTCTATTTTCATTTTATTTTATATATTTTTTCTTTGATTTTTATTGGGAACATTTTTGCTACAAATTAAATTTTGCTACTAAAATTCAGAGTCTTTTTGAAGTTGCCTTAAGTTTATTTATTATATATTCTAATTTATGTTTTTGTATTATTTAATTTGATGTGTTATAGTTACCTTACGCTTTGAAATGTTAAGGGATTTTTAAAAGAGACATAACTTTGCTTGAATTTTGATATGGGAAAGGGATATGCGAATCATCAAATGTTATCAATAGTTTTTCGATTGTGTTCCAAATAAATTGTTTAGATGATTTTAAACTTTTATAGTCACAATTTTTGTGTTGTTCATTTCTTGCCAAACAGTTTTGGAAAGTTAATGAAAAAAAACCTAACCTTGTAGAAATTGTCGATATTTTTATCGTTAAGTTTTGCTGATTTTCAAATGATATGTTTCAGCTGGTAGGTGAAAGCTCTGTGATGTGTATTCGTTTACTGTGATTTCTCAGTTAATATATCCATGGATATGTCTGATAATCTATTTGCAGAAACAATGCCAGTTGTAATAAGGAATGGAAACAAGTTAAGCACAGGTTTTAAACGGGAAATCAACTTTGATGTAATATTATATTATATGTACATTCAACTACATACATACATACATACACATAACGTTTAGCCGATGATCTAGTCTAGTCTAGGTCTATGTCTAGGTTTAGTTGTAGGTATGGGTATAACTCCATCGCTAGGTTAATTATCAACTCTAGACATTTTATATATATATATATGGAAAGTCGAGACCTTAAACACAGCTTTCGGGCACACGTTGCGTCATTAGGCAATCCTTTATTGCATTTATGTTGATGTCGTCCAAGTCCTGAGACGAGTTACATGACGTTGTTGTTGTCGAGGTCACGCCAACGCCCATAACGCTGCCCACGCTGCCCAACAACAGGCTTGAGCCAGAGCCAGGCTGCTGATGATGATGATGTTGTTGCTGCTGTTGCTGGTGATGCAGATGATGCTGTTGCTGCTGCTGTTGATGATGATGACGATTCAAGGTGGCGGTGTGACCCGTCGGATGATGCACCCTACCACTGTTATACGCATTCATTATATAACCCCCGCCACTGCCCAGCCCAGGCGGCAGTGTGCCAACGCCGCTGCTATGCGCTGGCTGCAAATGTGCCGCCAACGTCGCCGTCGACGACAGCGATGTGGGCGAGCCAATGATCGTTCCGGCCATGCCCAGTGTCAGCGGCTTGCCGCCAGCCACACTCACACCACCCAGACTGCCCATAATGCTGCTGCTGGGCGATATGACAGTGCTGCTGCAACCACCACCAACGGCAGCGACAGCGGCCAAAAGCTGCGCCCGTTGCGCATTGATCTGATTGTAGGTGATCGTTGGCGGATTCGAGGGGTCGCCGGATGACAGCGTTGTCGTCGTCGTCATTGCTGGTGCCTAAAATGAATCAGATTCCATAATTAAAACGCATTTGCAAACGCATTCGAAGCATCGAAATGGAAATACGATTGCCTGAAGTTATCATTTGGGTTGAGTTTTAGGCTCGGACATTAGCAATCAGGTACATTTTATATATTTTTAAATATTTAGGCGACGAGTAAATGCACTTTAAAACATAAAATAAAATTAAGACTAAAAATATCAAGGAAAATAAAAAAAAAATCATTCATTATTTAATCGTCTCTTTAATAATTTACAGTAGTGTGAATTTAGTATATAAAATTGTGGCTAATCATTTTAATTATACATTTTACATCAAAGAATAATATACTATATTATATACACATACAAGTTAGATACATATTCAACATTTTTTGCCCGCTCGCAAATTTAAAGCTAAACGATAAGAGCCTACGAAATGCGAATCCCAAAAAAGTTATTTTTCGGCCAGTTGCAATGAAAATTCTAATTGAAAATCTCTCGATGCAATTACGAGTCGCTGAATTGCGTTGCGAATTGCAGTTGCTGCTATCAGAGAGTATGCAGTTTTTTTGTTTGACCATGCGCCTGATTTCGCCTGTTTGTGTTATTTTTGGTCATATTTTAAATTTATTTAATGAACGAATTGAGTTATGCCTGACTTGGGCCGTGGCTGCTGTTGCAGCTACCGCAATGGCCAACGGACTGCGCTCAATGGTAATTCAAATTTAATTGAAATCAGTGCAGCAAATCCCATTTACAGTATGAGCGGAACTTTCCCATTTTTTTTTTTTTTATCCCACTAGGCGCTTATCTCTGCACTGCCGAAAACCGCAAAATTCGTATTTCTTCTTTAAATTTTTTTTAGTATTTTTGTTTTTGATGAATAATTGTTGGCAGACTGCATTGCGAGATGGTTTATGTGGTTGGATTTTAGCAGATTTAGATTTAGATTTAGATTAGTGAAACATTTGTGTGTACGATATATAAAGTGGTCATCGGTCGCGGCAGTCATTTGGTCAGTTGGTCTGCTTATGGCATATTATTTAAGCTACTCTCTAATCGCACTCGAAACAGCCTATGCTAATGGCGCGCATCTCGACATTGTTAGTTGCAAAATCCAAAAATGAACTCTAATGAAATAAAAACAAATGACTAAGCAAAATGTAAACAGATGCCTATATAAAAACACGAGTATGCCATTGAAAATGTGAAAATACTATGGTTTGATTTATTTATATATTTCAATTATAATTTTTTCGATGCTGTTTTAAACGAATTATTTTGTGCTTTAGTATTTAGTTGGGAAAAATATAAAACCGAGCTCGTTTTACTTAAAACTACAATAAGAGTTTTAAAAGAACTGAAATATTCTTTTTTTTTTTTTGCATAACAACTTTAATCGAACACATGTTGCACATTCAATCACAACGAATTGATTTACGGCCAACAACGTTCCCCCAAATGCTTGGCCAAACCAACCAGCAGCTTGTTAACCAAAACAGCGAAAGAATGTTGAGCAATATAAATACTGAAAATATTGATTGATTATGGGTAGCTCGACAAGATGTATTGCGTTTGAAGAAAGAACAAACACAGTAAAAAAAAAGGAAGCTTGCAATTACCTTTTCGCTGGTGACTATGGTTGTTGGCTGTCAGCTGTTGGGATATTGGCTCGTTGCAATACAAAAGTGCTTGCCGCATTATCCTCAGATTCAGCCAATAGCTCTTATTTATAACTCCTGGTCGGGTAGCATTCGTGCCGCAAGACGTGAACACCACTCTGACAGTTTAAAAGCTTTTTTTAATAAACACCCTTTTGGTGTGCTTTGGGCGTTTTTGGGTATTGTGGGGGGCTTTGTGGATTGCGATTGAAATTGGAATTTGAGACCCGTATGCTTTGTGGTTGCCCACAATTTTGTTTAGCAATTTGGCAATTTGAGCATTTGATTGGTTTTAGTATGGGAAGAAAAACAACCAGAATGCCAGATAAAAGAAAGCAAAATGGCAAGCAAAAAAAAAAAGTTTAAGCCATAATAACCAGAACTGACAAGTAGCAGGTACATAGATAGATATCGTTACCTCAGCAAAGTCCAAAATAAAAACTCAATCAAACAGCAATGCAAATGCAGAGCCAATCTTTGAATTACAATTTCATTTCGATTCCATCTACCTCTCTGTCTGTGTTACAATTTTTTTTATTTTTTTTTCATTTTATTTCACAATGTTTGACACTTTGATTAATTTTGTGTACTGTTCGTTCTTGAAGAGGTAGAAAACTAGCTGGCAATGCATAAATTTTCATAAATTCTTATTAAAAAAAACACATAGTTTGCTTCTGTAGTTAAAATACTATGTTCAAGGTCCTGTTACAGAACTATCTTTTATGGTGTTGATTGTTCAATATATTTTGATTGTTGTATGGAGTTGTCTAAAAGTTAAGACATTTATTGAAAAAGCTATCTAATTTAATAATGTTCAAATATAAAAAAATTCTTTTTTAACAAAGGATAAATAAATAGTTATGTGCATCTTAATTCGTATCGATAATTAATTTTTAATACTATCCAATAATACAATTTATATAATTATATGTTTGTTAATCGCCTCTTATACGACTGTCTCAAGTGGTACTTACATTGCCATTGGGTGACCATTTTGAAATGCTGCCAACGAGTCCAACGCCGGACGGTGTCGCTGCTGCCGCTGCTGCTGATGTTGCAGTGGAAAATTGATGCGCATCACGGTCCGTTGGGGGCACTGATGCTGCGACTGCTGTCGATGTGCTGCTGCCTGTGGCTGTGCCAGCTGTGGTGCTGCCCACATTGGAGGCATTGCTGCCACTGCTGCCGGCGCTGCTGCCGCCAACTGTGAGATTGAAATTTATTGATGAGCGTGTGGGAGTCCAAATGGCAAAGAGAAGTACGATTGTGAGTTTGGTTTTCGATCCGAGGATGCGGTTGCGTTTTAGATTGGCGGATGCCATCGTTAAAAGTATTTACGATTAAAAAGGAAATTGCATCCGTTGATTGGATTGGATTGGTTTGGTTCGAATTGGTTCGTTTTGGTTTGCGTTTGTTTCAATTGTTGTGTTGATGAGATTTATTACGATTACGGATGGCCCCCCAAACACCAAAACACCAACCATGCGCCATAGCAAAAGACACATAAAAGTAAACGTCAGAAAAGTGGTCATATAATTTGATTAAAGTTTAATGGTCAAAGTGCACGTTGACGAACTATAAACAAAGACAGTGTGCGTTTCTTACAAACTTGACTAAAAGATTTCTTTTCTTTGTGGCATAATAAAAGTTTGATACTCTTAAAAAAAAATGACAAACAAACTTTTGTGTGTAAATTTGAAGAACACTTCGTAAGATTACAAATATATATTTTGTGTGATTAAATATATAAAAGTTTCTGTTTTCTTGTCACGTTTGAAACTTACGAATCGAAACGAATGAAACTTACGTTTACTAACGCTTTATATGTAGCCTTTAACTATGCTTTTTTTTCAGTATTGAAATGTATTAGCATTTGATGCTAAGAACCTTATAAAAACTCAACAACTCAAACTGACTAAGCTAGCTAACATCCTCAATATACCCTACTAAAGAACTTTGCGTGTTGGGTAACGACAAGCAACTGTTTATGAGCTTACCATATTGTGAGGGTATAACATCGGGATCACGTTCGTCCTCAACTAAATCCTCAGATGATTTCGTTTTAATATCCGTATGCTGCCAACGCGGTTTCTCCAGATTGCCGCTCTGGAAAATGAATGTCCCCAAACATTATTAATTGCTTTTGAATCTTGCGAACATGCAATAAAAAAAAAGTTGAAGTCATGTGCAACTCACCTTAAAGACATCGCCCGCTTGGACGACGACACCCGCTGCTGTCGCCTTGTTGCCATGTTGACGATTGCGTCGCAAATTGTGCACGAATGTGACCACAAATATTCGTATCGCGATGGCCACCCCAATAATTATGATGGTTAGAACGCTGCCAACAATAACTGGTGATAGCGCCAGTGCCATATCGTCATCTGTTGTTGTTGTTGTTGTCGTCGTTTTTGTTATCGGTTGTTGTCGTAATTACAGGTTGACAATCGGCAGTCATAAATCATTGTCGGCGTCGTTGTTGTCGTCATCATCGGTTTTAGATAGATTGCCATCGCAAATATTCCATGAATATATATATATATACATATATATTCCGATGGTTAGGATGTGTTGAATTTGGGTTTGTCGTTTGACAGTTTTATTTTTAGACGCCAGGTTTTGTTTTTGTTGTTTTTGTTAACGATATGAAAATGAGAAGAGTCGTAAAATTTTGGCGTTATTTATATATTTGCAATTTCACTGTAGTTCACATTATGTAATTGATGTAATCGAGAATTAGATCCCATTTAATACACTTAACAAGAGATTGTTAAAAAAAAACAAATTTTACACACATAGTGTGCATTTAAAGGCATCAAAAGGCGGCCCATAAGGTGGCAGGCATGTTGATTATGTAAGTGCTGTAGATGCCTCTGGTACCTGTCAAGTGGCGGCACCATATGTGCAAGATGTGTGAAAGTTAAGCCCAAGTACGACGAAGCCTTGACTTGGGATTAAAACATGAAATCAGTGAAAAGCAGCTATATGATGGACGAGTACCATAAGGGTAGTAAAAGTGGCAGACTTCATGTGTCAAATGCAAGACGCAACAGCAATAGCAGCAGCAGCCCTGATATTCCCATCCATCAATCAAACCTATCCTGCTGGTGTGTGTATATGTGTGTGGGTGTGTGTGTGGGTGTGTGCCACTCACCTGTCTTGTAAGCTGTTGAGCCAATTATGAAGTCGGACAACAAATATGCCGCACTGCGTCCTTTTTGGTTGTACGAATAAACGCGCAACCTCAGCGAGTTATTTTCCTGCATCATCATTGAGGTGAGCGTATCCAAATTTTCCAGCGAGAATAGCGCCTCCTCGGCATTACTTAGATTGAACCTTAAAAAAGAAAAAACAAAACAAAACAATGGTAAATATATGTGTATGAATGTATTTATTTATGGTATAAGTATTATTAAATCAGCATGGCAAATCAACAACCTGTGAGCCTTTAATCATGTGCAATCAAATGTCAGCTTGCCACACAAAAAACCCTTTTACCAAAATATTTATATTATCTTCTTTTTTTTGGCAGCTTACATCTTTTATATTCTTTAGCCATGGACTATAAGGCCCAACCCAAAACCCCAATCCGAAAAAAAGAAACCAACTGAAGCTCAACACAAACAAAACCGAAGCATTGCTCCAATCATGACCTCAATTTAAATTTGATGCCTTTTGCCTTGTTGCGGCTTTCACTTGTCTCTTGTCTATCGCCCTTTGTTTCTGTGTGTGCCAAACTCTGATATATTAGGGTTCAATGTCTTTATAAATTTTACATCATTTTTTCGATCCTCTTAAATGCCCTTGCAAAGAATATTTAAATATTATGAAGCAAGTTACGCATCGATAAAAATGTTATTGAATATATAAATTATTAATTTAAATTGACTCATTTAGAAAAAATTTGGTTTATTCCTGGACTTCAAGTCACTCAAAAATATATCCAAAATTTCTCTTACTCTTTTTACAAGTGTTACAATTTGGTATATTTTCATACTTGCAGGGTATTTAAACTTCGTTGCTGCCAAATAATAATAAAAACCTCTTTTGTTTTTCTTATTCCCCACATGCCATTTGGTTTTAACAAACACTTTGAGCATTGATGACGACGCTTGTTGCGTTTTTGGCTCAATCTTTTTGAATGAGGGTCCTTTGATATTTTTGTGGGTTTTTTTTTTTTTTTGATGCCAAGTTTCTTCCCCTAGTTAGAAGCATTGTTTTAATAAGCAATATTTATTAAATGTTTCTGTTTTTTGTTCTTTGCCTCAAGAGTATATTTATACAATGCGGTAGCATAATGTTATGTGTGCATATGAATACGATTTGATACGATTTTGGGTTTCGGTTTCAGTTTGGGTCTTGCTTGTCGGCCCCTAATAAAATGCGCATTTTTTAAACACCCATTTGACACCCATGCATATAAATTGTTGATTGTCGCAAAGGCAATTTTAATGTGAAAATGGACAGAGGACACATATTGTGCTTGAAGGCAGGCATCCCCTTTTCACGCCTAATTACACGCTTCCCCTTCTTCAGATACACCTCCCAACAGATACACACGAATACAGCAAGCTATTGTCGGAATAAAACTGATATTGAATATAATGATGCTGGTATCTCTTTAAGGCAGCTGTCAAATGCAGAAAGTTAATGTTTTCTTCTCTGTGTGCGTGTTTGTGTGTGTGTATTTGGGTGTATTTATACACATTAATATATGTATGTATTCTTGTAAACATCAAGTACATATAATGTGTTTATGAACAACAATTGATAGAGTTATAAAGACAACTAGTAAACTTGCTAATTTAACTTTAATGTTGTGTCGATTGTCAAAAGTAAAATCTGGAGAAGAAAGTTAATTATATTGGTTTAGATTGTAGTTCTGTTTTAGGCGCAAGCCAACGTAATCTTTTTATTTTTTTAAAGATTTACAAGATTTGTTTTTTAGTTGGTGTCATCAATCTGAAATCATTTATATCTGAAGCTCTTAAACAAATACTTAAGCCTGATTAAGCTAAGAAGAATTTACTAATACGTAAAAACTATATTAATCCCTTTTAAAGATCTTATTAACTACACAATATGAGAACATTGTTCAAAGCACACATATTGACAATGCGTTTTGATTAACCTAAGGTAATAATATTAAATCAAACAGTTCGAGTTACTTGGCATATGCTGGCATTCTGAGCCCTGAGCCTTGGGGGCTAAGCAAAGTTTCACAACGAATGTAATCCGCTTACATACAGATATACCATGTTTATATATATATATATATATATATATATATATATGTGTGTATTTGTATAGTTGTACAGCTGTAGCTGATTAATATGCTTACCTGGTAAGGCCGGTGCGTGTTGAAAACATTTCGAGTACAAATATTTGGGGCAAGCCGCCATCGTAGCCTGGTATACACTGTATGTCAACACTCAGTTCGGTTCGATTGAAGATACTGCAATTGCTGACGCCATTCGGCAAAGCTGCGTATGTGTGTATGTATGTGTGTGAGCAGCAGATGGAAATCGAAGTCGGATTTATGTTGTCCAATTTGTGCAGGTTGTGCGAAGTACGAAAGAATGAGAAGAGAAAGATGGAAAGAGATATTAAAAAATGTTGTAATCTTTTACGTTTCTTTTTCGTGTTCTTTTTTTTTTTTTTGGGTGGGGTGGGGATAAAAACAAGTAGAGCCGTTGGTGCAATTTCCGGCCAGTATGTTTGGTGTTTGGTGCCGCAAGAGATTTTCTCTGAGTGTTTGCATGTGGCCTTAACTTGTTTGAGGTTGAATGGCAAATACTCACAAAATCAGAGACAGTTGCACACCAAACAGTTGTAATGTTTATACGTTAACTGAACATCTGTTTGCTTTTTTTTTTTTGTTATGCTGTTGCTTCTTGCAATAAAGGAAGTTTTTTGCTAGAGTTCGAGCTCCTAAAACAAAAATAATGTACTAAAAAACTTATATAAACAATGTAGTAATAATTTATGCAATATCTATTGCATACAAAAAAGAAGTAAAAAGTGGTACAGCTTAAAGAGCTTAGCTGGCTTGTCTATAAGTCCTAAGTGTGTTTATAAAACTATTAACACAAAAATGTAAAATTCTCATCTTAATTGTCAATAAAAGATTTTGATCATTTTATCGATGAGATAAAACATTATTATTTGACATATTTAGTAGAGTGACCCTAATCTAGCCATAATTGGGTAAAAAACCTTATGAAAAACTTTGTAACTGCAGACATTGTTCAATACTTTGTAAGGGAGTTGCCGCTCCAAAATGTAGTTCTGTGCGCTTACCGGCTAAAACGACTTGAAAGAGGCAGGGCTGCTGTTGTGTGCCCACCTCGTTGGCCGCCCAGCAGGACAGTGTGCCATAATCCTGCAAATACGTAAAATACATAAGTACATGCACATGCATTTGTATAAGGGGCAGTGCGTGTGTGCGTCGCTTAATTGGTCGTGGTAGTTATTTACCTGATCTGTGACCGGAGTGTACTTTAAAATGCTGCGGCTTCCATTCACACTGAAGCGTTCGCTGCCCACGTCCAGAGTTTCGCCCGAGTTGTTAAATTTCCAGCGGAATGTTCTGTACATGTTTGTTGTTGTTATTATTATTATCATTTTTTTTCGTTGTTTGTGGTTTTTTTCGTTGTTGTTTGTGTTGCGTTGACATTTTGACAGTTGTGTTGTCAGTAGGAAGCGCGTGCAGAAGGCAGAAACATCAGTCCGAAAGGCGAAAGGCATATCGCATCGTTCCAGAGACAGAAGGAGATCAGACAGGCAGACAAGCGGGCGGCAAGTGAGACATGTTTGGAAAGTTTTAAATTTTTAAAACAGCTCGTTAAAATATTAAAGGTTAAACACACACCAACATACATACAAACACACAAAAAATGTCACACAGTCGAGTCTGCAGAGAGCTAAAGAATCAACTCTCCTCTCGCGCACACACACACACACACACACACACATGGAAAGCCTTTTAAAAGGTTAATTATCTCTGGCACATTCGGTTGAACGCGTTCGTTTTTCTCACTGCGTACAGTAAATTGAAAATATACACAACACATACGTATATGAAAATAAAATTAATCAAATTTTATGCATGCAGATACAAAAAATATATTTACATTTATACATATATATATATATATATATATATATATATATAATAAAAGAAATCAATAATTGTTTGCTCAAACAAAAAACAAAATGCAAAGTTTAAATGGCGACATAAAAATTAACAATTCAAAAATGAGACTTTAATCGAGCAGATAAATATGCACTTTCGTATGCATATTATTTTAATTAATTTTCTTTTGTATCTAAAACTGTTTCAAAGTATTTAATATATATACGAATTTTTAAAAAATAAAGTTAGTATTACGTTTTTTAGATTTCTGATTTAGAAGCATTAAAAACTCATTTATTCTTCCTTTCTTACTTTATTGAAATTATCTTAAAAGATTTTTCACTTTAATCGTCCCCTCGAGCATTAATTGATTTGCGTTTTTTATTTTTATTTTTTGCAATATGATACTTTAATGTAAACAGCATACGAAAATAATCAAGAAAATAAAATAAAATGAGAAAAAATTTCTGGCATCGCTGTCAAGCAGTTAAATGCTGATAAATTAACTTGATGCCGCCACCCTCTTGCTAAACGGACCAATGTGTTGCCTTTCTTTCTGCTTGCCCCTAAAAATATGCAGCAGCTTTTTAATGTTCACGGTGAGCAACGCCTTCGATGGCGCCGGCCTTCTGTTCTGTACCACACGCCTCCAGTGCTCTCTCTCTCCCTTTCCCCCTCTTTCTCTCTATTTGCTATCACAACAATTACAAGAAGGAGGTGCGCTGCCAGCGGCAACAACGCGCATATTTTGCGCACAGCTAATGATTAATTATTTTAGCATAAAGCGTCAACTCAAGACGCAGCCACATACAACAACAACAACAACAGAGCAATATCAGAGATAGAAAAAAAAAAAAATTGAAATAAAATACAAGACAAGGCAGCTGGACAGACACACAGATGGACACAATAGGCAAAGGGGAGAGGGGGAGGTAAAAAGCACAAAGTCCCTGGACAGGAAGCAGCGGGGTTGTGGGCGGTTGGCTCATTAAAAAAACATTAAAGGGACGCAAAATGTGGGAATGTGAATTAACAGAGTCCAGCAGTGTGCACACCACACACACACAAACAAACACACGCACACACAGACACATAATGCCACACACCTCCCCTATTATTCCCACTCTCTTTATCTCTTAGCAGCACCAACAGCTGCACATTTTAAATATAAATTAAAGCAGCGCCAAAGTTAAGGCCATAAGTAAAAGCATCGCTTTGAAGTGTCGCTTAATCAAAATATTGTTAAATTTTCACACATTTCCGCAAAACATATAAACGGAATTTGCACACTCACACACACACAATAACAGTCATTTGTCAATTTAGCAAACTTCCATTCAACAGGAAACCGGAAGCAATTGCCTACAACAGCAAATGGGAAGCCGCTTAAATAGGCCAAGTGATGTTTTTTTTTTTTTTTGTATTTTTATACCCTAAGCCCAGTGAAAATGTGTAAAAGGTTATAATGGTTTTGTGCAAACGTATGTAACAGGCAGAAGTAAGCATCTCCGACCCCATAAAGTATATATATTCGTGATCAGCATCAACAACCGATTCGATAAAGCAGAACACAATGTCTAGCATATCCGCGCAGTTAAAGTTTGTTTCAAATTATCGATAACTAGTTCTGTTTTCGATTTATATATATGTACTCCAAAACAAAAACAACTTAAACTTGGAAATTGAGAATATTTTTTTCAAGAACTATGGATAAATAATAAAAATTTGTGAATTTTCATTAAAATCAGTTAAGAAACATTGGAGATATCAAAAATCAAGTCATTATGCAGTAGCTCATTTTCTATATACACATACTTACACACACACACACACATATACATAGACACACACACAAATAAAATGACTATACGCCTTAAGTAACGGTTTCAGAGTATCTCCACGTCGAGATTTCTCGACAAGAGCTTTCTTAATTGTTTTTTTCTTGTTAACTTTCTTTTTAATGTTTGTTCTTACCGTGGCGGCGGATCCGCTTGAATTTCGCATATAACCTCAACCGTCTCATCCTTGGAGGCACCAATTAGTATAACGCGATCCGTATGCTTGCAAACAGGCGTATCTAAAGAAAAGGATACACGAAAATGAAATGTATAATACAATTAAAAGGTAAATACACTCTAAAAATAGACTCCGAAGTTTATATACTCCATGATTATATATATATGTAATCTATCTTAGTTATTAAAGTATAAAAATCAAATGAGTTTTTCATCTTTGTGAACAGAGTCCAAAGTAAATTCTGGTTCCGCTGTTTAATATCCTGAACACAAGAATCAGACTTGGTGGGCTAATAAATATTTAAGTATACACTATTTTTAAAGTGAACAGAAACAAAGAATATAAAAGTATTGATTTAAAAATAAAATATGACTTAAAATTTAGTCTTTCGTTGTTTTTTAAAGCTCTAAAAATGTTTCGAAATGTCACAAAAATATACGATTGAATAATTCAATAACATTTAATTCAAATTACAAATTTTAAGCCCACACATAAGTCTATCAACCGTAAAAATTTTAATGGCTAGATTCCTGCGTGGGTGGCATAAAAAAAAATGTAAAAATGGTAACGCATTTACTTTCTCTGAAAAGAGAGAGGGAAGGTGGCAGGGACAGAGAGTTGCTGGGGCGTTGAGCACAAGGCAAACGCATAAAAGTGATTTAGACAGCAGGGCGGCCCACTCATCTGTTAGGAATGGGGGCTGGCTATGGCAGTCAGTCAGTGTCAAAGGCAATGGCTGTGGCAGTGGCAGTGGCATTGGCAACAAGGCAACAACAGCGTTGAGTGGCGGAGGCGACGTTCTTGTTAACTTGAAATTAATTAATGTGGCAACATGATTTAGTACTCGCAGGTAAATAAGGCGTTCATAAATGTTAAAGGATTATTAGCTGACAGCACACGTAGCGTATACGTAATTTTACATTACGTTGTTGTTGTCGTCAAAAGAGGCCCCCAAAACCGACCCCTCAATCCACAAACCATAACCAAACGCATTAGCAGTCAGGCAAGTTGAATTTTTGATGAATTGTTTGTCTTCAAAATTTACAAAAGGGCGTAATTAATTAGCTAAAAGCAAAAACAAAAACAAAAAAGAAAACACACACACACACACACACACACAAAGAGCTTTTCGAGCCTTTCGCCCCGCTCTCTGATGAGTTTTTGTTTTTGTTTAATGCTGTTGCTTATTTAAATAGCAAGTTCACGAGGGCTGTTTGATCAGTCGTCAGCTAATTAGGCAGCACTTGAGACAGCCCTTGGAATGCCACTTGTTGCTTTATCTGTTGAACAAACACTTAAGTTCAATCGTATCAAACACAAAGTTGTCGAAAGGTTACGTTTAATCAAACTGGCATAACATGATGAGAGATTAATTAACCGTGTACTCGTATTTGTACTTCCACCAAGTTTTTTAAGTAAGCTCACTTTAATATTACCTAAAAATTACTAAGTTTCTTATAGATTTTTACTTCATTAATCATTTTTGTTCAATCAACTTTTTTAATGCTTAAGGGTAAATGTAAATAATATGTAAATTTGATCTCTTACAGATTTAGGTTTTTTTTTTGTTTTGAGATTTTACATTTCATAATTAATTTATAACTTGTTTTAAAAAAAACCAAACCAAACCAAGCAACAAGCCATTTAGTTTTGTGGCCCGCAGCAATGCGTCATTCAAGCTGCATGAGCAAAGGGAGGTGGAGTTTGGTGAGATAGCAAGTACTTGATTCTTTAAAGCGGATATTTGTTAGTATATATGTTGCAACATGTGTATCGCTTAACACAATGGCTAAGAGGCAACAATACAGCCGCTAAATCCGGCTGCCGAGCTCATTATGAGCTTCTTCATCAGAATGGGAGGAGGAGGTGCAGGCGCTTGTCAAATTGCATTAATTTAAACACAGCTGCTTCGGCTTCAGTGAAGAGCGCTCCTTCCGACAAAGATGAAGGAACAGCAGCAAAAGAGTTGGCAACATTTCGCGGCCTGTTAAATGGATGCATAATTCCGCAGCAGCTGCAACTGCAGCAGCCGAAGCAGAAATGAAATATGATGAAACGCATGTGGCAAGCATATGAAAAGCGACTGGATTTGCCAGATAAGACGCAAACGCGGAAAAATGGCAAGCTGGGTAACGCTGTATGAGATGGCAAAATGTTGTATTTATGCAAAAAGCGGAATGAAAAATATTTTTTTGCAGCCTTGACTGGCAACTGCGCCACAACGAGAAAGACAACTCATTTCATCTCACGAGCGGAGCTCCAGCTCGACTTGTAAAATGAAAAGGGCTAAGCGCGCGCGCAATAAAAAAACAACAACAAAATATGCGAAAGAAACGAAAGAAAAACGCAATACATCAAAATGAGGCAGAGTTGGAAAGAGGATGCAGCCCGACAACGTCGCTGTCTGACTTTATGATAAGACAACATGCGAAAGGGAACTGTAGGGTTGTGAAGTGGAGATTGCGGAGCGGAGAGTGGAGGCTGAAGTGCTGTTCTGTCGTCTACCCCCTTCAGTCGGATGGATAGATACATTCAGACAAAGTGCCGGCCGTATTGCTCGTAATGCCAACTGATGCACACACACACACACAGCACAAAAACTTGCTTACTGCTCGTTTCAGTTGCTGTGGCAGAGTACAAACTTGTAGGACACTTGATATATTGGAGTGCAACCGAAACACACTCCTCAACAGTACTTACTATTTATAATACCCTTGACATGTGTGTTTGTTTATACTCACATTTGACACGAAGCGGCAACTGATTGCTGACGGTTTCGCCTTCATCATTGATGGCGCTGCACGCATAATTTCCCGCATAGTGTTTCGTTATCTTTTGCAGCACCAGACTTTGATTCGAGCGGATGACACGAGCTGACGTATTGTGTTCCAAGTGAACGCCCTGAAACAAATGGATTGATAAGAATTTTATCAATAAGTATTTCCTTTAATTTCTTATTGAACATTATGCAATATTTGTTTGTCAAAGTGTATGAAACAACTGAGTGCCTGTTAGGCAACTTCAAGCACATACACAACAAGAAGTTGCACGAGGCAGGACTGATTTGTGTCAGTCTTAACTGACATCATTCGCTAGACTGTGGCCTGTCTGCGTATTGATTGCGGGTGCCGGAAAGAGAGTGACAACGACAACAAAACTGCCACTGCGAAAGCAATGGCGAAATCAATGCCACAAATTCCAAAACTATTTTGCTCCGCACCGGCACATTGCGAACTTGGTGGCACACCATCATTTGTCGTCCATCTTTTCCCAGCCGACTGCCATTTTTGGTGTGAAATGAATAGAAATGAGCAAATGCAACCCAAGCAGGAGAATTTGAAGCTGTTGCTGGGCGCATACGCAACTTGCCAATGTTATAGACACTTAACAGAATGGAAGCCAACCAAGCAGACAGCCGACCCAGGACTACACCTGGAGCCCAGTTCCTGATGCCCCGACATTGTTGGTTTGGGGTTTCGGTTTTTGGCTTTTGTGGTTTCTGAGGTCACACTGAATATATATGTGTGTGTGTGTGATTGGCGGGGCGGCAGATGTGTGCCTAACAAAAGCTCACTTCCAGCCGAAATGACGCGACCTACATTATGTAACCACAGCAGTTTCCGCCATTGAGGATTCGATTGTACGTGACACTCGAAGTAAACATCGTCGCCTTCCTTGATATCATCCGGTGTCAATGTGGAGCCCAAACGCAGTGTCACCAATGGTGGATCTGTAAAAATTTAATATATGGCGTGAAAAGCGTGACAGAGTAGGTTTATTAAAGAATTATAAATGTAATATATTGGCACTCGAGTTGGTTTATAAGTTGTAAACTTATTGCTCAAACTATGAGGAACTGCAAACTGTAATTAGTGTAGCTGGTTCAATAATATATTTTAATGTTTTATTATCTCTCTTTTTGTTCTGTGCGCGTCGCTTTTACAAATTTGAGCGAAGTTGGCTGCGCTTTGATCGACATACAATTATCGCATTTGGTATGTCTACTCGATGGTTGCATCGCCACATTCATCGGCAGAGTATCGTTCATTTAATCATATATGCACATTTACATATGTGTAAATATAAATACGCGTTGAGTAAAGCTCTATCTAAAACACTAATTGGTCACCATCTATGTTATTAGACTACTATCGGACTATTGTATATTTTTTCGATAGTCAAATCGCCAAACCGCCACACTTATTGGTTGTGTATCGATCAATAACATTACAACTATGAAAAGAATATGTTTTCTTAAATTTGTTTTCTTTTAAATAGTAAACCAATTGTACGCCTAATAATAATAATAATAATGGCTTAATAGTAGTTTGCAACAACGTCAGAACATCAAAAAAATAAAATAAGAGTTATGGAAACACAAACTAATGGGAACTCAGACAATTTGATAGAAACAAGGATCGCACTTTTCCACGCGCTGAGACTTTGGTCTAACGCTGCTGCTTGTGAACATGTGTTGCCGCTTAAGTCGTTTGAATTTGCTTAACGAGCCACAAACTTTGCGACAAACATAGGGACACAGAAAAACAGAAAACAGGACGTTGAAGGAAGGGCGCACGTGCCAGCCTTAATATTGTTGAGTTATTGGCGGCCAAAGCCAAACGGCGCCAGTCAAGAGTTAGACGACAACAACAAAACCAACGACGTCAACAACGACGAGGACGAGGCCAAAAGTTTGCTCACTTTAGAATGGCCTCGCAAAGTTTACTTTACTTTACTCGGCCCTACCCCACAATCTCGCCGCCTTTCTTGCGCTATCATAAGGTCTGACTTGGCAGCAGTCGGAACGCCAATCAGCAAAAGTGCTTCGCTAAGGACCCCAAACTGCAAAAACTCTTTCGCCAAAAGTCGCGACGCGGTGTTTCCGCACACATGTTGCGGGCCATTTTTGTGATTATCATTTACCGTTTGCGACCCAAAACTGCCGAACAGCTGAAACCGTTCGAAAAATATATATGGGGAGACGCCCATCAACTTGTTTTTTTTTTTTTTGGGAGGCGGCTATCGATCGGAGAGTTTTGTAACACTTTGAACACTCTCTCTAACTCTCCTTGGGGTGATTTATGTGAAAATTGAAGTTTTGCCCTATAAAGTTTGATATATACGCGACTGCTGCACTTTTGGCGATTAAGCGATTTGGAAGTGTGAGAAACCTGTTTCAAAAATATTAAAGCTCAATAAAGTGTGAACTCAATGGTGCAATCAAAGTTGTAAGTTAACAAAAACTAACAAAAATAGATATTAATAATAAATAACGCATAAACTTTATCTTCTCTGCTTTATTTTTATGCAAACTCGTCTCTTAAATTAAATAAAACTTGTTATTCGTTGCAAGCAATAGTTAAATTGGATATGATGATGGACAAAAGCTTGCAGTTGAATCATAATACTTGGATATAAAAGATAATTGTATAGCCTTATAATCATTTCATCATATGGGCAGTAAGTTATCACTATGCGACCAATTTTATAAAAAGCAACCATCAAAATGTTACGCAATTGATGTTTCACTGAATTAACATGTCGGAAGATTAGCGGGAAAGATGTACAGAGAGAAAAAAAAGTATGTAAAACTGTATTTTAGGTAAGTAGTAAACCTTTAGTTAAATCGAAATTGTTTACTTATTGTTTTTAATTTTTAGAAAAATAAGTAGTTAGAATTCTAAGGAATATTTCTCTTTGTGTATCGTACACAAACATAAGCCCTATTGCTATGCTCGCTGAGTTGCGCCCACTTTTAAAACATCAACTCAAATTGTGGCATTGAGAAAAATATATATATATATATATATGTGTGTGTGTGTGTATATCGCGATGCTTTCGCTTTTTCCAAAATGCCAGGCACGCACACAGTACAAGCGCCAATGTGGCAGCCCAGTCATAAACAACAGCTAAGGGACATGCACACACACACATTAAAGTAGACACTGTATGGGTGTGTGTGTGTAGTGCGCTCATGGGAATCTCTATGTCTGTGATTGCATTGCATGTTTCTGTTCGTTTTTGTTGTTGTTGCTGTTGCTGTTGGTGTTGCTTTCTTGTTTGCCGGGGTCCACATTATAAATTTTAAAACGAGCGTGTCACATACGCACACTGAGCTCGCACACATAAACAAAATTATACGTATGTGTAAGTACGGAATGCAGCAGCAGCCCCCACCCCGTCTCTCTGTGTTGTTCGCCCCCATCTTTGGCAGTAAAGTATGGCAAATGGCCTTGCCAAATGCCGTGCCTAAGAAGCCAAAACGAAGTTGGCATAATAACTCAGGCATGATGCTGAATAGAGACATCGCATAGAAAGGACAACAACAAGGACACGACACACAACAACAGCAGCAACACAAACAACAACAAAATAATAAAAATATAATATATATATATATATAAGAGCAACAAATGTGAAACGATGCGGAACATATTTGCCATGTGTGTTCAAATTAAAAACACGAATAAATAATTGAGATGGCCATAGCCGAAAAAGAAATTCGCTATAAGGAAAGCTTTCGCTTTTGTTCTAAAGAAGCTAAATGCATTGAAAAGAACGTTTAGAAGTTAGATTTAAATTTAGCTTTCTATTATTTTCCTTTTGATAAGAAAAAAAAAAGTATTCAATACAATTCAATTAAATTTTTTTACTGATATCGAATAATTTTATGTTGCACATTTACCAGCTTTACCGGCAGGCCCAAAATGACTAGGGTATTACACATGCTCAAATTAAAAAGCATAATAATTTTATAGTACATAAATTTATTTATTTATTTTTTTTGTAATTTACTTTAAGTCAAATGTTTTCCTGTAGCACATGCACATACACACACTCACGAACTTAAATATGTATATATATATATATGAATATTTTGGTGTACGTGCCGATCATAAAGTTTATTTCCGTCAATGTGGCGAATGGCAAAGGCAACAATGTCGAGGCATGTTGAGGCAAAACAAACAAATAAAAAATAATATTCTAAAGTATAAAATGTGAAACCAACAAGTATGTGTGGCTCATAAAAGTATATAATAATAACACCTTATATTTAAACATAACGTTAAACCTAAATAGCAATACATTTTTCTTACTGTGCATATTTTCTTTACATTTATTTGTATTGTTGTTGTTGTTATTTTTTTTTTGTTGGACTTCCTTTCGTCAGCAGATTGCAGTAAAAATTTAATATTTGAGGAAGTGAAAAGCAAAGAAACAACATTACGTGATGTGCCGCATATGCGCACACACACACATACACACAGACACATACACATGCATGTTGTCTGGTTCGCAGTCGAAATAATAAAATACATTTGCAGCGGCAAACGCGACGTATACGTAATGCAGCGCAACTGTATACTCAACGGTGACTTTGGCACTTTACGATGTCCGCAGTACTTACTTTGCGGCTATTGACCCATTCAATTTGCCCAAAACAATTAGGAATATAGCATATATATATATATATATATAAGTTGGTATTCTTTCCTCTATGCTTATGACTTTGAACGCTAGTTAAGAATAATTTTGGCTGAGTTAAAAATAACTTAACTTTTAGTATAACTTAAAAATGAGCTTAATATATCAATTAAATTTGACACAATATTCTTATTATATTAAATGTTTCTGTTTTTATTATCATTTCTCTATAATTCTACCATTTATGTTAACTTGAAAAATATATGTATGCATATATGTGTAAATGTATGGTGTAGCAAGACGACATTAAACCTGTATGAAGGCTCTAGTCGAGAAATCCCAACTAAAAGATAACCTGAACTCTATACTTTACGCGTATATTCAGTGCATGCAAGTATGTGTGTGTGTGTGTGTATACGCGCATACTGTATATTTGACTTAGCTTCAATGTTCCATATCTTCAATGTTTCTCAACCGATTTCAATAAAAACTTCACAGATTGTTTGTATATAGTTTTCAAATGCTATTTCCAAGATTTACAAATTCAAGATTTTGTTGTTATCAATCACATATGTGTATCGGAAACGGGAAGAGTTATCCGAAATTTGAAATAAACTTGTTCTGTCTAGGACAAAGACGAGCTTTTGTTCCAAAACTGGAGTCCTTAGCTCTTACAGACTCTGAGATCATAGCGTTCATACATGTATACGGACAGACGAACATGTCTGTTGATGCTGATTAAGAATATATATAGTTTATAGGGTCGGAGATGCTTCCTTCTGCGTGTTACTTACTTTGGCACAAACCATTAAACCCATTTTCAAGGGGTTCACGTTATATAAATGTTGTTTTATGAAAGACAATCTAAAATGTTTAAGCTCGAAATTGCTAAGGCTGTGCTTTGGTACAGTGATGAGATCAACTTCGATACTGTTGTTTGGTTAAAAATAATCCTACTTCTTTTTTTTTTGTTGATGATTGAAATGAGGTATGATGGTTAGGCATGCGGGCAAAGAGTCCTACATTTAATTTAAGCGCCTGCCATACATTTTGTTAGCCCACATATTTCACTTGGGCGCTGAAGCGTTACCCGCGGTGATTCGTTGGCTAGAGGTAGGTAGGTACGTACGGGGAGGGTATACGGAGCAAGGCAGCTGCCTTCTGGCCCATGGCAAATTATTCACAATTTGTCATTTGTCTTTGATTTATTTGCATTTTAAAGGCTTTCAACGGCGACGTCGACAACGCCGTCGTAATAAATTTAGCTGGGCTGTCTACCTTTTGCTAGCTGTCGGCAAATGCTTATTTTTGCTGTTTTCCCTCTTTACAGTTTTTTATTTTTATTTTTTTTTTGGTATTTTTTATCAAAGCACTACTATACGATGTATATATAATATGTTTGTATGTATAGAAGTGTGTATACATATATTTGAGACAATTTGTAATACTTACAAACGACATTCAATTTCCACATGGTCTCCAAATAGAGGCCGTTCACATTGGGATTTTCCGCACGGCATGTTATCGATTTGCCATCGTCGTCTGTGGTGGGCACAAAGCTCAGCTCCGAGCGTGTCGAGTTCTTTGATATGTCGTCCTGGAAAATGTGTTTCTGCATTAATTAAGTTTCGGTACCCAAGACGAGTTAAAAAAAAACCCTCCTTCCCCCCCTTGTCCATCCCATCTCCACACGTTATCCCCGGAAAATGTTCTGAGGCGCAGTTCTAAATATCGTTCTTTCTTGAATGTGAGTGTGTGTGTGTGTGTTAGGTTTTTTTTTTGTAAATTTGTCGAAATATTTTATGTTTGCAATTTAAAATTTATTGCTGCATACTTTGGGTTTTATGTGACTCGTGTGTGGGTATTATAAATTTTATAGCAACAACTACTACACAAAAACAACAACAACAAAAACAACAACAACAAACACATAATTAGTTGTGCTTTTGTAGTCGTTATTCTTGTTGTTAGTTGAACGGGTCATAAAACTGTTCATTTTTAACAGTGTATGTATGTGTCGCCCTCTAGCGACCAGAAGACGGCAAAATTTGCTAAACGACAGCAAAAAGGCCTGAAATATTCTCTCTCACACTCACACACAAACACACATATGCTTCGGGAATGGGTGGGGGATGGGGAAAAGGAGTCCGCTTGTTAGTGGATGTTAGCGTTTCGATTTTAAGTGGCATCGCTCGTAGGTGTTGGAAGGTGGACACTTTGCCACCTGCTTCGCGAACGTTACAATGTTACAATAAATATTTATAGCAAACAAAAGGGAATATCTAGATAACTGAGTAATCAAAAAGTCGTAATTAAACATTTTTAACGGAGCAAACAATAAAATGTGGCTGCGGAGTGCAACCAAAATGAGAAAACTCTTTAAATAGTTGGCATACAATATTTGCATGTTTTTCTTTAAATTTAATATTAATTGCAATTGGTTTCCTATCATTTATTAACAAAGAGTTCATTTTGAGACACACACCAATATGGTATAATAATTAATAAACGCCACATTGTTTAATAAACAGATCTTAGAGGAACAAACTTACGTATATGTTAAACAATATAAACTTCTGTGTAAAGAATGTTTACTGAAAATTGAAGATATTAAATTAATGAAAGTAGCTAATGAAGAATGGGAACATTTAAAAATAATACAAAAATGTTTTTAAAAAAAACTATATGCATCTTTACTATTGCGTAGAAACTTGAAGAAAGTATTGACTTGAAAAAAGTTGGTATTTTCTATACTTATAAGTCAAAAAAGTAAAAAACAAAAACAAAAATGGGTTTATTTATTTTTAATGAGTTACTTACAAAAAAAATATATTTTAAGTTCGCCAAATTCTTTAATGAAAAATATATAAAAATAATCAGAAATTATAATAAAATTAAAAATAATCATAATAAGTAGTCTGATTACTTTTTTTAAACTTTTAATTATTTTTAATAATCATGATGAGTAATCACAATGTTTCCGCAAATTAATTTTATAATCGAATAATTAATTTGTTTTTAAAAAGTTAATTTCTTACTAATCTTAATTGCAATTTAACTGCTCTGAGAAACTTGAAACGAAATTTCCTACGGCTAACAATTTACACTAAGTAAAGTGCTAGGTGTTATTTTAAGCATACATATTAATTGGAATTTTGAAAATATAAAGCATAAAGTGCATTTTGGATTTAGTTTATGAGTAAATTTTGACAACAGGTCGTGACTCATGCAACTTGTGTTTAGTATTTTAAACATCGTTGCAAAAATGGAATGTTACGGCTCTTAGCTTGGCTTTTTGTCCTAATTAGCTGCAATTCGTAACGAGGAAACTCGACTGTGACTCGAAGAGAGTCGTTGGCCCCAAAATGTTGATTAATGCTTTGTGTGCTCCCCTTATAAAGTTGCCAGACTTTTGTTTATTGTTTAGACTCGAAACAACTACATGTCTGGCAAAACAACACACACACACCCACACAACCAAACACACACCTATACTTAGCACCCACACAACGCCCACAGATTAGAGGGACAGACTAAGAGGCACCAAAAGGCATGTTGAACCTATTTAAAGGCCAGTATTCAGTCAGTGTCTGTCTGACTGACTGTCGTGAGTAGTCTTTGTTGGGCTGTGGTGTGAGACGGCCGTTTTGCCGCATTACGCCAACTTTATGCCACGTGAAAAACTACTGAAAAACATTTCCGGTCTTTAAAAGGAGTGTAGCTGCAAACGGCAAAGCAATCAGCAGCGGTATGCATAAACGAGTGTTGTGTGTGTGTGTGTCGTATATATGTATGTATAGGCGGACAGACATGGACATAAACAACAACAGTTTTCGGTTCCGGAGCGGGGTCGCAAGCGGTTTGCGGGCGAGGTGGCTAAAGGCAAAGCGGCGCAAAAATGAATTGCAACAAAATTGCGCTAAAACTCCCATAAATTTGTCCAAAGTTGAAACAAAAAAAAAACAAAAAACATAAAGAAACGAAAACAACAAAAGGAAAATGAAGCGTTGCAAATAGAATACAAAAACGCCCAAACCAAATGGAGGCGGTTGAACATGTAGGAGGAGGTGGAGAGGAGGAGAGTAGTGTAGGGGGAGGGGGGGGGGGTGAGTGGAAAAGGAGTGGTTTTCTGTATGTTGTTGTGTATTGTGAAGTTTATAGCACATTATCTATGTTTATTCTAACGGTGATGTGCGGAACGTGGCGAGTGTGAGCCACGCCCAGGGACAACAAGTGGGTGCTACAAACTCCCATTTCTCCTATCCCATTCCCTCTCTCTCTCTCTCTCTCTCTCTTTCCGGTGAAAGAGTTACGAGCAGCAGTTTTTTATGTGTGTGTTTCTGTTCTGACTGTGCAAACACAATAACTTATCGAGCTGAATGTAAATGTGCTGGCCGAACCCCGAACCCAAAAGAAAAGTGTTGGGCATTGTACGTCAATTGCGGTCATGTCCACTGCAGTGGATGTCAACTGTCTTCTACTCCCATGTTCCCACTCTTATCCAGCCAATACTCACCTTTGTGCGTCGCAATTGACGTTTTCCCTTGTACCATGTGATGATGGCATTCGGACGGGAACCCGATGATTCGCACGTGACTTCATAGCGCCGATCGGCAATCATTGAACTGGGCGGCTCCAGAATTTTTACAGTTAATGGTTTAACTGCGAAAAGAATGAATGAAAATCGTGATTACATCGACCCATTTAAATAATGAAAATTGAATAAAATTGATTAATTGCATGATAGTAAAGAAACTGTTCTTTTTAATTGTAGGATTGAACTTAAATGTTTATAGAATTGCATATTTTATATATAGTATCTTAGTTTAATTAAATGACCAATGAAATTTTGAGTATCTATACAAATATAAAAATAAACTTGAGAACGGATTAACCAATTTCATTTATCTTTTTTAAAAATGTTTCTTAGGTTTCGTAGAAGGTATTAAATTAATATAGAATGAAGATGAAGATGTAAAAAAACCACTACTATAAAATATGCCTCGTTTACTTCTCGACTTTAAATTTCAAGAAACTTATTTGTATCTTTATTGCAATAAAGACTAACGACCTTCTCGACAGCTCTCAAGTTCTGCTCGCTATATAGAAAACATGTTACGTATGCCTCCATGGGCACACTTAAATAATGACGTTCAAAGATTGACCCAACATTTGTTGTGTCGAACTCCCTTAAGAACGCAGTTGAAACGGAGCGAGGCTATCGTTAGGCGTAACACACCGTCATTTATTTATTTATGTTTTTGTGAACATGTAATTATTTAAAGGGCTACATTTGACATTTGACATACTTAAAGCAATGCGTTGTGTTTAACCTCAAACGAATGTCGCTATATCATAAAAAATTATACAATATCCGAACATTTATGTTTATACAATAAGCAACTCCGTTGTTTAACCAATGTTCTGGAATTACTTGGAATTTAATTTATTCCTTGTGGACTTTAATTTACTTTTATACTATATTAATATCATTGATTGAAGCAAACAAAAAAAAAAAAATTATCTGTGTTAACTGGTTGCCAGTTTAAACTGTAAAAAAAGACAATTTACCAACACTAGTCATTGCAACCTTGGCGACAGAACACAACAAACAACTAACTCAGTATCTTAAATTAAGCATGTTTTGATTTTCAGGTCAAGCGGTTAAGTTGTTAACAAATTTATTAGTCAAGTATCTGGTATGGGCTGAGAAATAGAAATAGACTTACGGTGCATATCGAGTATGAAGCTCTTCTCCTTGGGCTTATCTAATTCCGTATTCAATGCCTGACATGTGAATACGGAATTCAAATCGTTGCGCTGCACTGACGGCCACAACAGTCGATTCTCGATAACATCGCCGGAATTGTGCTCGTTTTGATTGTCGACAAGTAGTCCATTTACGAGCCAGCGGACCTGTGGTTGTGGTCGACCTATCAAATGCGATCCAAAAAAAAAAAAAAATCCAATGAAAAAACAATTGTTATACAGATATGTTAAAGAGAGTAACTGAGTGGAGAGGGAGCAAAGGGAGTACAAATTAAAAAGTCAAGCTAGCACAAAGAAAAACGAAAGCAAAGCAAAAGCAAACTTTGTGATATTTTCATTTTCAGTCAAAGTGCGGCTTGAGGTTTTTCGGTTTTAGTTTTTTTTGTTTGGATTGGGGATTTCTAGCGCTCGCTCTCGCTCTTGTACTCTTGTGTTGTTTTTTGGCCAAAGCTTTTAAGGAAATTAACAGGAAATTGTCTAGCCGGTCGAACGGATATAGCCATGTGTGTGTGGCAATACCAAAAAAAAGAAAACCAAGAAGAAAGAAATGGGAGGGGGGGGGAACTGTTTGTTACAATGGGGTTAAGCCTAGCAGCCAGCTAGCCAGCTAGCTAGTTAGTTAGTTAGTTTGTTGAGGGTTTACTTACCGCCCACCACACGACAAGTGATAACAATATCGTCGCCCTCTTGCTTGGGACCCAATTGTGTGCCATTTAGTTGACGTCCCCAACGGTCCAGTATGAGCGGTTGCTCCGGAAGTACTAAAAAAACGACAATAAACGACAAGAAAACACAATAGACATACAAAGACAGTCAGATTGATGGGTTTTATAGATTTAAGCAATGGAGGTGAGCTCCTCACTCTCCTCACCCTCCTCACTTTGTAGCATTTCAGATACTCACTTATTACGGACAAATTGAAACGGAAGCTTTGGGTTTGAGCTGTGCGAAAATCCACACGACAACGGTAAATGCCTTGATCATGACGTTTGATATCCTGCAAAATTTCACATATATATATTATTGGGTATAGTATGTGTGAAAGGAAACAGATGATTAGCATACTAACATACATACATACATACATATGTACGTTGATACAAAAACAAAACGCTTGCCACTGGTTTTGGCCATGTAATTTTCAATTATTGCATGTCACCTGAGTCCTACCATTCTTTGGTCTTTGCTGTATGTATTTGTAAACGTACGTTTAGCAAGCTGTTTTAGCCAAGTTTATTATCGGTTGAGTTCATTGTGGATATACAACTTGTCATTTGCCTGTTTGTCAGTTTTGTGGCTAACGATTTCCGATGTGTTTTCAAATCAAATGCAAACCGAATAATCTTCTTAATGCATGGCTAATAAATTATTCCGCTTCATGCTTTAAACTATAAATTATTAACCGAAGCAAATATTAAAGATGTATAAAATGAAACGTTGAAAAAATTGAATTCGATTGATTTGCCACTTAAACTTTATTGCAATAATCAACAAGCAAACTTTAAATACAACAATAATTACACAACTTTAGTCAAATAGTATATTATATATAGTCGGACTGGTGTCGAGTTAATTGCCAGACAATTGAAAGGCAATTAAAATTAATTTATAACGCCAACTTCTTTGGCAAAGCAAAACCATTTGTCGCACATAACTCATGGGTTATGTAAGTATGTTTATTATTGCAACATCGTTTTGAACCTCGCCGCCGTTATGAAGTTGATGCAACCGCGAATAGCAAATTCATATCAAGGTTTGAGGTTCTTTTGGTTTTATTTTACCTCTTCGTGTGCATTTCACATTCATTTTCGCAAATGCGAGTGTGATTAAATGTGTGTGTGTGTGTGTGTGTGTATATGCAACTCGTTAACGTGTAGACAGAAGACACTTCTCATCCAACCCCGCCCCTCTCCTCCCCTCCCCCACCCCTTTTTTTGCCACCAACTTAGCCTGTCTACAAATGGAAACTGTCCAAGGATTACAACGAAGAAACTCGAACGCGAAGCCAAAAGCTAACTTGGCCTTTAAAAGTCAAATGCTGGCACAAGGCGAGGCGTTAGTTCAAGTAGCTGCCACATTCGCATACTGTATGTGTGTGGGAGTGTGTTAAGCATATATGTGTGTGTGCATTGCATGACAATAACGGTAAATCAAGTTATCTGTAAACATGCAAGACATTAATAAACATTTCGCGTGCGCGAGGCAATTTAACAACTTTTGATATCTAAATTTGTTTTCGCATTGCCTCAATTCCATTCCCATTCCCCATTCCACATTTCTATTCCAATTCGCAGTCCAAGCTTTCTGCTGTTATTTAGCATTTCGTTTGCTTGCATTATTCTTCTTCTTATTTTTTTTCGTTTGTTCGTCCGCTTCCGTTGACGGTTATTTCGCAGCTACCTTAATTTTTAACACGCATTCGCAATTCCAATTGCCATTTTCAGTAAATTGAAAGCACTTGCAAATGCATTTCAGAATTAAATGTACAATTTTTAAATACATGCTGAATTTTGATTTCTTTCATAGACTGGAATGGAGAATATATATATTTTTTTTTTTTTGAGGTCTAAAAGTGTTTTCACTTTATATTGCACTCGATTTAGCATTTTGTTTCGTTTATTTCCGTTGATTCGATTGAATTTTTAATGGTTTTTCTGCATTTTTGTTTACACATCGCTTTCAATTATTTATTTTGAAAATGCGCGTTTCTAGTTTTTCTCCATTTATTGACTTTTTCGCCGGCCACAACAAGTGGCAAGCTCTTTAAAATGGAGGCTGCAGCAAAACAAAAAAATGTTTACGTGTATTTTTGCTTTCAAGTTTCAAGTTCGTTCAGATATAATGGAATTTTTAAAGATTTGATTAAAGTTGCGAATGTAAAGTGCTTACACACACACACACAAACAAAATAAATGGCCCGCCTGTAGATGTGTGAATTTTGTTGTTTTTGTGGCAACCATTTGAGATTTTACCTTAATTTGCAAGGTTGCTGGCTGGGAGTCGAAATGGAATTTGGCACGTGAGCCAAAAACCTCTGGAGCTGACCAATGTCGGGGCTGCTCAATGGCCATGTTATCGCGAACATCAAAGCTGCAAAAAGAGAAGGAAAGAGAAAGAATGAAATGAGAGGAGTCAGAATAAGAAAAAATAAAGTTTTACAGAGACTTATTGTTATTATTATGCTCGTGCAAATAAATATTTTAGTGCAAGCAAATTTAATCAAATTGAGCCAAAAACTAATCAAATCCATTGGCAATATAATTCAGCGTTGGTTATTTCTCTTTTCTTTTTAAATTCACTTTTCAAATGAAAATTGCGCGCTTGAAAATTAGCCTCATTTATTTTATTTTAGCCTGCTCATTAGACGGCTGATGTTGGCCAAACTACCCGGTCCATGGTCGCTCCACGGGCTGGGTGCCAAAATAAAATTTATATGCAAGCAGATAAACATTTATTTTTCAATTTTCGTCTCTTTTTTTCTTATAATGCTGCGCTGCAAACACACTCACACACACCCACACACACACACTACACGTGCACAGAACAGGCCATAATACTTAAGACCTGGCTAAATGCCGGCTAAGTGCTGCAGTTCGCCATGCGGTGAAGCTCCATTAAGAATGGCCATAAAAGTGCCTTACATAGCTGACTGAAAATATAACGTTGTCTATTGAATTTCTCTTCTTTTTCTTTAAAACACTCATTTGCTTAAGATAAAGGTGTTCGTTCTACTTGGTTACGTTGAACTTTTTATTTCGTTGAAGGGAAAATAGTTTCTTAAATACAATTTCAACAACTTTATTTTACTATAGAGTAATTGCACGGAGATTTATTTAATTAAGCTATTTAAAGCAACAGCTTTGTAAAAAAGAAGATCTAAAATAAATCAAGAAATTATAAATAAATCTATATAAGCGAAAAATTTGACTTATGCTCAAATATTTTGAATCTATTTTCTGGTTTTGAAGTTTTATAATCTTAAATGTTACACTTAAATAACAAATCTCTTTATTCTAACTTTTTCTAATTATTATTTACGCTTTAAGGACTTAGGGGCTTATATCAAAAAATCTAAAAAATACATATTAATTTTATTCTCAGTAATAATCACATAAAAAGATACAATATAAAATGTTTCTAATAAGTTTCTTAAATCTAAGAACCTCAAGGTTATGTTTAATATTACCCGATATTAAACACAATATAGTATTTTAATCCGATCAAAGAATTTTTTTATTGTATATTATATTTTTTCCCCGCCTTGAAGAAAATCCCGCATCGATGTCGCGACGTTAAGTTGAAAATAAATAAAGTGAGAAGTAGAAGAAGTCAAGGGTCCGTATGGCATTGCAACTGTTGTTGTTTTTGTTGTTGTTGTTGTTGTTGTTGTTGCTATTGTAGCAGCCACTTTACGTGAGCCGCTGCGGCAAGTGGCGCGTTAAGCGCCCTTTTGTATGCAACACGCAATAATTTATGCGGGCAACCAACGGCAAATTCTGCCAACGTCTGCAACGTCGACGTCGGTGGCGACGTTGAAATGCAACAACTTAATTGCTGCGTGCCAAGCGGGGCTGCAACTCAAGTGCAACGCAAGCAACGAACAAAAAAGAGAGAGAGAGAAAGAGAGAGCGAGCAAGTATGAGAACAAGTGTGGGAAAGAGAGAGAACGATAACAAACGTTAACCCAATTTTGTTGCGTTTTCTTTCATTTTTATTATTATTTTTTTTTTAGTTATTTACTGCGCTGCCATTTTAATTAAAAAAGAAAAAAAATAAGTATAGTAATAACAAGAGAGAGAAAAAAATTTGTTGCACTTGGCTGCAAAGCCTGAGGCTAGAGAAAGTGAAATTCTCTGGGAAGTTCTTGAAGAGTAGATGGAGACGGAGCTTAATAACTGCTCTTTGGGGCCTATGCAGCAAATGCTTATGACCAAATAATATGGTACGTGAACCCAAGCAAATTGAGTGTAATGAAAATGGCCAAAAGAAAATCGTTTACTCACTGTGGTAGTTAAAGATTTAATATTTCGAATAGTGAACTGAGCATTAGGTTAGTTTTTTAAGCTTATTTCGGACATGTTTTACTTAAATGTGACTTAAATTTCAATTTTCTTTCTTTTCCATATTTTATTTTGTGATATTGTATAAATATTTCTACCATGATATTGGAACCTTATTCAAAAAGAATTCATCGTATTTTAAAGTAGGTATTTAGCTCTAAAAAATAAAAATTATATTTTAATTGTTAAGCACCACTGTACTTGCTCTAATGTTAAAAAAGGGAACATAAATTCCATTTAAAAATTGGATTTGACAACTAAAAGGCGCAACGTGGTGTTCAAATGTCGTGAATGCAATTAGGATAGGCTGCAATTTCGCTCGTTAGGCAATCCCCAACCCATTTTGATCCTTGTACTTTTCAAAGTGTTGTTTATGTACCGCCTGATTACCATTGAACAGGCAACAACATCTGGAACAACTATGGCATCAATTCGCAAGACTGACCGCAAGCCAAGTAGCAGTCTAGTGCCTAAATCCATGCATATATATATGTATGCCTATAAGGTATTCAATGTCATTTATCCACAAAATTCTTGCGGCTTTTTGTGTAAGGTTAATTAGTTAATTAGGTAAACACAATTAAGCTAATTTACTATGCGCCTGCGACAGCGAAAACAACACACACACATACACACTAAAGTTAAATCCAGACAAAAGGCCACTCATCAGCCGCCAGTCAGGTGCAAAAAAAAAGAAGCACATACACAGACACAGTTGTGTAGCACTTAATGCATATGGTTGACATGAAAATTCCCTTTAAAACAAATTCAAATAACGGTTATTTAAAATTATTTATATTTTATTTCTTTAAAGCTCTTGCAACACTGAATTTCCGTACCATAAAAATAAAAATAAAATAATAAATAAAAGAAAATAAAAAATAATTGATAAATAAAATAAAAATAATATAAAAATTCTATATTAGCAACAGAATTTATTATTTTAAAATATATTATTTATTTAAAAATTTAGTTATAATTATTTTCTTATATTCACTTGAGTTTTAAATATGCATATCTTAAATACAAAAGTCAGAAATTGAAAGTTATATTAATAAATATATTTTTTATTTTTGTTAATCTTTTTAAGCATTACGCATACAATATTTTTCGGAATATATATCAAACTTTTTTATCTCGTGTATTTTTTATATATCAAAAACAAATTAAACTTCTAACAAATTTAGTATAGAAAACCAATATGCCGCTTTAGCTTCATATTTTATAGGGTGTTATGAGGGAAAAAATTATTTGTACACTTATGTGTGACGCTGGCTGTACGATTTAAAGACAGCTTTTGCTCTTGAGGCTCGTTTGCATTTAATTATGTGCGAATAAAGACACACACACACACACACACACGCACACATACACATAGAGTGGGACAATAAGCCAAAATGAGGCACCCTCACCGCACATTTACCAATAAAAGATATAGAGAGTGAGAGTAAAAGATAGTATGATATAGTACTTACCTATATAATGGTATGCCCGCATTATCACGAAACCATAAGACCATATAAACATCATGCAGAGGCTCGGCAATGGGGCAGGGCAGCGACACTGATTTACCCTCGACGGCATCAATGTCCTTCGTTTTGACTGTGCCGATTGTGGTTTGTGGATTGGTTGTAGTTTCACATTAGTTGTGGTTGGTATTGCGGTATGGCACAAAGTCGCCGGCATTTCATTTTTTTTTTGTGTTTAAGGGGTTAGGTAAATTATGTTGTCACGGTTGGTTGGTTGGTCAGCATCGTCGTCGTCGGCGTAAGAGTGAGCGCATATGAAAATAGAAAATAAATGCGTAAAGTTTGTTAATTAAATGTTGGTTCCATTTTCGTAGGCATGCGTGCCCCAACTCCCAACTGTAGTCTGTGTTGGCTTTTCGCAATTAAATGTTGATGCCCGCTTAATTTCAACGTAATTACAAACGCGTAAATTTTAATGCGGCCCCAAATGCTTAGAAAAAGACACACAGAGAGAGAGAGAGAGAGAGTCAGCTTTATTTATTTATTATTATGCATGGTGCAAATGCCTGCGAAATACTTTATAAGCCACCCCACCGCCGCTGCCCCATTCGGTTGGTCCGACAAGTACAACAAGGCCAACATGCGTTTAAGCCCTATTTGCACAAAAATCTGTTTGAAAACAAGCCCAAAAGCTCGGCATTATCAAAATGTGCGTTATTCCAAACAATTTACTAAGCTTCAACTTGTTACATTTTTGGCCAAAAAACGAAAAAAAACAACACACACACAAACGAAAACTTTTTGAATTTCTAAAATATGTAAAATACACCATAAGTTTATAGTTCGCATATACAACAAGTAAAACAATCACAGAGTATTATCTATGTGTGTTTATCTGTTTCTGTTGTCATTTTAATTTTTTCTTTCTCTTTGGTTTTAACAAGTTGATTACATTCAAAATGTATAAGAGCTTTAAGTGAAAATAGTAAGAGAGTAATTGTGACATTTGTTTGCAGCTTATTATTTAAATAGGAAATATACAAATTACATATTATTTAAACTTCCCAAACACTGTGTGATGAAAATGTGAGTCGAAGGCCAGTTTAAATATTTATCTTATTGAAATAATAGTTAAAGTGTATACAACAGAAAATAAAAGTTGCAAAGTTGCTGAACAAAAGACCAAAACTAAGACTAAAGAGTGACTAACATCAAACTAACTTTTTCTTTTTAACATATGTAATCAGTTTGCTTAGTTAGTAAATAAGATATATATATATATCTTAATACTATAGCTGGACACCACAAGCATTCATCGGTAGCAGATTAGCACTAGTAAACTAACCTTAGTAATAATGTTATAATCAGTAAGTACTGTTAGAGAAAAAGCGATGCATGTTAAGAATGTTAAGTATTCTTAGTGTGATCGTGGAAGAGAGTAGAAGTTTCGAGCCGCGAGTTCAATAAAGAATTATATATACACCACAAACACAGCCAGAATACTTTTTTGGTTTACTGGTGTTTTATTGCTGGCTACATTTTTAGCCGCGACAACATTTTGGCAGTTGAAAACCAGCAACAAGCCATAACAGCTGTCAAAAGTATCTGAAAGTTTATTTATCGTTGCTATTTTTATACCCTTCAAAAAAGAGTTCACTCAAAACAAACACAGCAAATGGTGTGATTAAGCAAGAACTCACTAAACATTTGCGATATTATTGAGTCTTATTTGAAACCTTTTAAAGAGTTTTCAAATGACTCAAAAATGAGTCAAACAAGTTTCTCTTTGACAACTCGAAAGAAACAACAGAGTATTGAGGTTTCGGTAATCAAAAATTGTTTGTTTCTGTTGCTATCTCACATCTACATTCATATATATGAGAAATATAGATATAAAGCGTTATGCACACATGCACATACATTTTCATCTGTATAGTATCTGTGTGTATAAATAAATTTGTCTGCGTTAAAAATATTGCACATCATATGAAAGCAGAGGCCATAAAAAATTGTAACCTAACCTAAACCTACCTCCCTCCCTCCCCCACCATAGACCACTAGCTGGTACTTCACGGCAAGGTTTTTGGCATTGACTTTATGTGTGTGTAAATATGAAAAAAATGTCATTTTATTGCCACAATGCGTTGATATTTTTGTGAGAATTTATTGTGAATACGCAGCGTTGTACTATAAATATGCGCTTAAATGCCCAACAACTGTGTGTATAAATGTATATTTGCTTAGAATTTTGGTACAGAAATGTAAACACAGCTGCCATTAAGCTTAAAGCAAGCAGAGAACCAAAAAATGAAAAACACACACACACAGACGAGTGTAAGATGTGTGCAACATCTGGCATGTAAAGTGTAAACGTTGATCATATTGGGTCTACAAAATGCCTGAAATAAAATTTTATTACCCATGGAACCTGATACATGAACAGAACTTAAGGATTAACTAAAGCAGTAACGTTCAATAATTCTTGACAAAATTTTATTTAATTCTCAAAAGTTCAAAATTTCAATAAACAATATTTTTAATATTTTTCTTACTATTTTTTTTTTTTTGCCGTGTAGCTTGTGTTGCTAGAAAACTTGAAACAAAAGCATTATCAGCAAGACGAAACTCTATTAAAGCAACGCGTTTGTGACGCTAGATGGCGACAGCGTAAAAGCGCTCTGCCTGAACTTGGAAATAGGTGAGTAAGAAAATAGAGAAAAAAAAAAAACAAAAGCTGCGAATCTTTTTCGTAACAGTTGGGTAGTTGGGCCTTGGCACAATAACAGATAGCTCTTGATTGATATTGAAGAATGATGTACACATTTAAGCGAAATGAAGTTGCCCGACAAACCTTATCAATTACCACATACAATTGCGCAAAGGCAATTAGATTAATGGACACTCATATTGCCACGCATTGCAGCAGCCGCCACAAAATCAAAGTGTTGGACGCATGAGATCATTCCAAAACGACAGTTTGCAGCTGCACAACGTTATGGCCATGGCCATGAAGAAGCGCTATGTAAAGCGCATGTTGCGCAATTTCATCTTTTTGCTCCTTATCATTGCCTTCATCTCCCTGCTGACCACACTGATTGTCGAGAAGCGTCTGAACAAAGACGGCAAATCCGATGAGCCAGACGAAAGTAATTTGGATGCAAATGGTGATCAAATAACGCCAGAATTTCGTGCAGTAAATGTTCCGCCGACACGTCGCCCGGCACGACCTCCTTTCCAGGATCGCAATGCAGTACGTGATTCGTTGCCCGAGGAGGAAGAGCTGGAGCCGGAAAAGACTAAGGCAATCAAGATGTTTACGCTACCAACGCCAGTGGGCGAGCGCCGGGATTGGCATGACAACGAGGCAATGGAAGCGGACAAGTTACGCGTTGGTTTTGGCGAGCATGGGCTACCCGTTCAAATTGACGATCCCGTTGAAAAGGAATTGGAGCAAAAGGAGTACCGAAAGAATGGTTTCAACGGTTACATCTCTGACAGAATCTCAGTGAATCGCTCCGTGCCAGACGTTCGACGCGAAGAGTAAGCATTATAAGTCAATGTAATATATATGTATATATATTAATCGCCATTCGTTTGTTCCTCCTTACTCAGATGCAAGACTCGCAAGTATCTGGCCAAGCTGCCCAGTGTGAGCGTCGTCATAATCTTCTACAATGAACACTTTCAGACGCTTCTGCGCACAGTTTACAGCATTGTCAATCGCACTCCGGCCGAGCTACTGAAGCAAATTGTGCTCGTGGACGATGGTAGCGAATGGGAGACACTCAAGGCACAATTGGATGACTATGTGGCCCAACACTGGCCCAATTTAGTTGACGTGGTGCACTGTCCACAGCGACGTGGACTAATTAGTGCACGTTTAGCTGGTGCCAAAGTGGCAACCGCTGAAGTCATGGTCTTCTTTGACTCACACATCGAAGTCAACTATAATTGGGTGAGCAAATCAAGAAAACTTATCTCAAACGATAAGCTCTAACAAATCTTATCAGTCAGCTGTTGTGATTGAGAGTATTACTATTCGAAAGAAAATTGTATATTGAAACCTTACTAATAAGATTTGAATGCCGATTACAGTTACCGCCGCTCTTGGAACCGATTGTCATCAACAATAAGATATCAACGTGTCCCATTGTGGATATTATTGATCACAACAACTTTGCGTATAATGGTGGCTATCAGGAAGGCACACGCGGGGGCTTCGATTGGCGTTTTTACTACAAGAATCTGCCGGTGCTGCCCGAGGATAGTGTGGACAAATCTCTGCCATATCGTAGCCCAGTGATGATGGGCGGGCTATTTGCCATTTCCACTCGTTGGTTCTGGGATTTGGGTGGCTATGATGATGAGCTACAGATTTGGGGTGGTGAGCAGTATGAGCTAAGCTTTAAGATTTGGATGTGTGGTGGCATGTTGCTGGATGTGCCCTGCTCCCGTGTTGCACACATCTTTCGCGGTCAAATGGATCCGCGCCCCAATCCCTACACACATAACTTTGTGGCACGGGTAAATAGTTTGCAAAAAAAGAGAGCTGTTATAGATGCGGCATGATGATTTATTTAACAACCCTTGCAGCTTGACACAAATGTCTGATGCATATTTAAACTTTTAACTAATCAGTTTCGATAGATTATGTTTAAAAAAACATAAAATCGAACCTGTTTGTGATCTATTTTAATATTAATAAGCTTCAAAGACAAGATATATTTCAAAATAATAAGTTTGCAAGGGTTTTTAAAAGCTTCATTTGTATTTAACTAATCAGTTCAATTCAATATACTCAACAGAATCACAAACGCGTTGCCGAGGTCTGGATGGATGAGTACAAAGAGCATGTTTATAGGCGAGATCCTGAAACGTATAGCAAAATTGATGTTGGCGATTTGACACGACAGCGGGCGGTGCGGGAGCGTTTGCAGTGCAAGTCCTTTGACTGGTACATGAAGGAGGTAGCGCATGATTTCCTTGTCAAATTTCCCCCAGTTGAGCCAACTCCCTATGCATCGGGCGTCATACAAAGCGTAGCGTATCCGAGCTATTGCCTGGACAATATGGGATTGGGTACCAATCATGCGGTTGGGCTGTTCTCCTGTGCCCACAATAAAGTGAATCCCCAGGATAGTCAAAACTGGGCACTCAATGTGCATCGTGAGCTGCGTAGGGTTGAATCTGAGTGTCTTGATGTACAGGAAATGCAAGCCAATGCCACTGTCTGGATGTGGGATTGCCATCATATGGGCGGCAATCAGTTCTGGTATTATGATCGTGAGAAACAATGGTTGGTTCATAGCCTGTTTGGAAAACACTGCTTGGAGGCCTTTGTGGATGACAATGTTCGCAAAGTGGTTACCAACCTTTGCCAGCTGGATAATGTGCGGCAACGTTGGAACTTTGGTTCTGTCAATGATACATTGCTTGATAGTTTCTTTGACGACTTGTAGCCAAAATGATAGTAAGTAATTTGTAGATTTTATATAGCAATTTGATTTGGTGGCATAAATGTTGTAATCGTATTTTTCAAATTTTATTTAAATTCTAACATTTAATATGTAGCATCAACTGTACAACTTAATAAATAAATTGAAGACAAATAATTAAAAAAAAAAGAAGTTTGCTTCTTTTTTAGCTTGTTAAACACTTTAAAATGCTAAATACTTTTTTTGTTTAAGCACAATATTAATTATATTGACTTTAGTTGATTTTGCAATGCTAACTAATACCTTAAAGACTATTTATTAAACTAAGACTGTTTTGATATAGTTTTTGTTTTGCTCCTCTAACTCAACTGATATTCAAATGATGCCTTTGAGCTATTTGCTCTGGCTTAAGCTTATGTCCTGCCCATTAAGTTTATTTTCTTTTTTTGCAATTGATGAAAATTCGATAGAAACTAGAAATCATAAAATATAGCACTAAACATCTATGGAAGCTCATTAGCCAAAAGCAACTCTTAAATGAACTTTGCTTTTAAATTCGACTTTGCATGATTTTTTAGTCGAGTAAAGGATGGGGGGGGAGAGAGAGAGATGGTGCATCTGTGGTGGCCATTAGTCTGCAATGTGTAGCTTGTTGCTTTCTCTTTATATCTTTCGAAAAAAAACCAATACATCAAAGGCAAAGATGCATTACGTTGACTGCATAACTAAACGACTTTAAGCTGGCTGCAAAGTTTTCCTTTCACCCCTTGCAACTATACTTTTGGCACAGACACTTTGAAAAGTGTTAGCTGTTAGAACCTGAATTTTGGTGCTCGGTTCTTTTTTTTTTTTGGGATGCATTTTTGTGTCGCCTTTGGTTTTTGGCCTTCACTTAACTACAGCAGCCTCGACAGCTTCCCAGCTTCACAGCTCGACAGCTCGTGCATGTTAAAAGCTATTTAAATATGCTCTCTTTGAATGCCTTGATTGGCTACATGCCAACCCTAACCATTTCTAACCAGAATTTGCCCTGCTTGCAACTGCTATGCTCTTGCTTCAAAACTGTAGCTTTTGCTTCGGCATTGCATTCGACTTGAATCCGTTTGTTGCCAGAAAAAAGGATTGTCAGAAAAGTCAACTTGCAAAGCATAGAATAATATGCATGTATGTGTATATGTATATGTCTGTACAAACATACATATGCAGATAAAGCAATGTGGGCTGTTGATGTTGCTATCTGCATAACCTTTTCGCATGAGTTAACCCCATTATTGTTAAAGTGCGTAAAATAGAAATCAAGTCTAAAGAAACTTAAATTGATTTAACAACAAACAAAATATACGAACAATAAACATGAATAGAACTGCAGTTGGCTATAAATGAAATATCTGAAAGAATTTGTAATAGTTGTTTAGACTTAACTATAGAATAAATAATATAATAATCAAGATGATTAGACCTTGGTCAATTTGCTTTATAAGCCAAGAAACTTGTAAACACTTTTGGCCTTAAATTCATAAATTGTTTGGCAATAAACAAAAAACATGTTAAAAAATAAGAATAAATTAAAAACCATAATTTAAAAAATATATAACACAAAATTGCTCAACATTGAAACAAATCGGAAACAAAAAAATACTTATGCTTAGTATTTGAGTTAGTTACCCTTAAAAAGAATATGTAAAAAATTAGAAAAAACATTTAAAAAACTAGAAGAATATTTCAATGTGTCATAAATGAAATAATAACCCATTTAAATAGTTCGTTTTGGGGTTAAACTTGAAGCGCACAGCTCATTTGTTCCACGTAGTTTTCCCACATACACACAAGCAAACACACACACACACACTGTACCCAATTCGCATTCGCTGCGTTCTGTTATCGCCTGAAATACCCCATTTACCCACCACGCAAAGCACCCCCTTGCCTAAGTATTGTTGATGCAATTTGCAATGCAAAACTTTAATGGAATTTATGCTGCTGCTGCTGCTGCTGCGACAATAGTTATGCACTTGCAACTTTGCAACACTGACAACTGTTACTTCTAATGCACACACACGCAAGAGTACACCGCTCACTTACGAGTACTCACTGTACACAGTAGAACTCGCATTTTTGGTAAAGCATTTTAATTGATATTTAAGTACGGCCACTGGGCGTACTGCTGCTTTGCATCGGATAATTGCCGGAGCGTCTTGTGCCCCCCAATTAACATACACATACAATTTAGCATGACGTAATCTACTGCCACGCCCCATAATCCTTCTGCTTGTTGGTTTGTGTGTGTGTGTGTGTGTGTGTGTGTGTGTGCTTTTACATATGAAATTCGTATTTCATGTAAAAATTTATTTCGTTGACAATTACATGTCATCAGACGCCCACTCTCTTTCCCATTCTTGCTCTTTCTCTCTCTATATCTCTCTCTCTCTCTCTCAGTGTGTGTGTGTGTGTCACTTTGCGATTAATGGTCGGGCTCATTAGTGGTGAAAATATTTATGAAGACCGCTGGGAAAACGCTGGGTTGTACATTCATTAAATATACATTGAAATCATTCTTAACTATGTACACATACTATATGCATATGTATATGTATGTTGCGGTTTTCATAGACTTGAACTCAATTGGTCTGATTTTGGCTTATAATCAAAATACGATTTAATCTGATAAAACAAGTCCTTAGAACTTATGCTATATTATTGAAAATATTTGTTATTGCCATATAATAAAATTCACTTCAGTTCAGTCTCGAACATTTTCAGTCAGTACTTTCATATGATTGACGGTTTTTGAAATATGAGCGATACGGAAATGCCCATTAAATATATATGAATTATATATACAAAATATGTATAACGTAGTTTAAATACTTCCGCAAGTCAAACTTATAGATTAACACCTAATATTCAACCTACCTATAGCCTATTCAAGATGCTATGCAACTGCATGTTGGAATTGAATGCTGATAAGCTTCATTGTAATCATTTATAAGCTACAAGTTAGTGTTTGATTTTTTTAGTCTATTGAAATACATTTGAAAGATGCATTACGTTCTTAATGCTGCAATTATTTTGGCTACATTTGTGCGTACATATTAAGATCTACTGTAATTGGTATATATATATATTTTAAACAGTGCATCTTTGCTCTTTCTCTTTTAGAGCCTTGCGGTTGCGTTAACAATAAAAGATCGGTTACTAATTGCTGAAATAAAAGATGCTGCCAAAAGTACTTTAAATACGCAGATGCGGTACGCCATAAAGAACTTAATAGAATTAGATGAAGCTATTATAAATGCTCAAGTTTTGGATGAGTTTCGTACACGACAAATTCGTAACCATAGAAATCAAGCAGTATCTTTGCTTGAGCAGGGCAATTGGAACGATTCGGACTTAGACGTTATTTTACAAAGTTTTGGAAGAATATTATCGCTTCACGACAAGGAACGCTTGATCGAGTACACAAACGGCGCTGTCGATGATATAACCGACAATAATCTACAGCAAATTAACAAAGAGATACGATTATTTGCATATGCAGTAAATCCGAAGATACGTCAACTATCCGATGCAACGCAAGAAAGTGAAAAGGAACTCGTTACCGCTTTTAATAGAGTTGCTTATGCAGGTCTTGTAACGATTGAAGATTCTTTTGATAAATTAGTAACTGTCCTTGATAAATATTAAAGTTCAATTTAAATACGCATCACTAGCATTAACAAATACACATTCTGTTTGCATCTGACGCAAGCTGTTTAGCGTTATCAAAAATAATCATTTGTAAATAAAAACACGTATTAATTTATACAGATTACAGAAATGTGTCAATACAGCTATGAGAATAATAATAGCACCACGAAGCTACAAGTTTTGCAATTGTTTATTTTTGTCTTGAAATTGGTTACGCATTGAAGGAAGTATATCCTATGAAGTATATATATTCTTGATCAGCATCGCAAGCTAAGTCGATATAGTCACATCTGTCTATGTCTATGCAAGCTGCGTCTCTCAGTTTTTGTGCTGAGACTTTGATGAATGTAATCTTTTTATTACAGATAGATCATTTGTCGAAACCAGTAAATCAAATAGCTGTAATACAAATGCATGAACAAGTAGACTTTTAAGTTTATATAATATTCGTCATGCCAATGGTTACTTCCTTACTAGTTTTATAATGCTTAGAGTTTCCCCAGACTTAGGGTATAAATATTTATACGATAAATGAAATCGAATCAAGTTTCGTTTAACTCATAGTAATCTTTGAGTTTACTATTTATTTTTAAACATTTTTAAACTCATGGAATGTTTTAAGATATAAGATAAATAGTTAATTGAGGAGTTTTGATTTTCTAGGATAAAGGATAAAAAATGACACTCGAAAATAAAAACTGCAATTTCATTGTATTTAGAGTGAAAATGTTAAACAAGGCCAACTAAAAGCGAACCGCAAGCTGTGCATTAAAAATTCATAACAGTTTAATGTTTTTTGCATTGCTTTTAAATTTGATCAAGTTTCAATTTGGCAAAACAAGAACGAGAACCGAAAAATACAAATGCCACCAAAATGAAATTGGTTTAAAATATTTTAAAACACAAAAACTAAATTAAGCCCAAATTTGATATGGCAGCCGGTAACAAAAGCAGCAACAAAAAGAAATCACGAAACAAATAAATAAAAAATAAAAAACAGAACAACAACAACAAAAACAACGACAAAATTGTTGATGCAAAATTGTTGCTGGTTAAAACGTTACGAAATCGCATAATGCCCACAAGAATAATCTAATTCGATTAAATTGTCAGAGAGTAACAGTAGAACACAATGGGATAAACGTCAGGCGGTGGAGTCAAATGCAAATCCTGATAGCAACGAAATTGTATTAAGAAGTATATATACAATTTGCAAACGTTAACTGAACGACTATGCAATGCTCTAACTTTGCATTTTGATATAAGTTAACCCTTTTGAAAATCATAAGCAATAATTTGCCTAAAATTATTTTGTTAAATGTTGAAATCGCATATCTGACATACTTAATATGTTAAATGTAAAAGTCTTGAAAAATAAGATACTTTTGTTTGTTCTTTAAAATATTATTTTCAACAAGATAGACTGAAACTCAGCGAACGGGCAAACAACTTGCAAAGATATCCGAAAAAAGATAAATAAACTCTTCTGAAAAACATATTTTTAATTTATACCATAAAATACAAAATTCACATGAAAATGCAATTCCAATTTAGCTATGTATCGTTGCAGAGCATCAACAACTAGCTAAAGTCAAAAGTCAAAGAGCTCAACAATGATTTTTATATTTTCTTTATTTTTTCTATTTTATTTTGCCTGCTGCAGGAGCTGCTGGACCCAGACACAGCCCACAGAGAAACACAGAACCAGAGCGAGAGAGAGAGAGAGACATAGATAGAGATGAAATGAGATAACAATCAATAAGCAGAAAACAAGAAACTGACAAAGCAGGGGATAAACTTTAGTTTAGCTTACATACAATGAGGTTAAAATGCAGAAGCAACTATAAAGACGAAAAGCATAATGCCAGAACAAGAAGAAAAAGAAAAAGAAGAAGAAGCCAGCAGACAAATAAGCCCAGTTTTATAATAAAGTAACAAAAATGCGAAATCTGTGCGGAACTGATCCCACTGCCAATGCTAACCCCCTGAACTGACCCACTGAACTTTTGTGGCAAGGCTATAGAAAAGTTGCTTTTGCTGTTGGTGTTTTACTGATTTGCTGTTGCTGCTATTGCTGCTGGCTTATAGTCGGGCAGGCAGATTCTATTTTATGTAAAACAGTCAGAAAGTTCAAAGGTGTTGACCGTGTTTCAGGCAAAATGCGTTGCAAATATTGAATTTGTTTTAAATGACAGCATAATAAGCTGAAAGCCCCCATTATCCTTCAGCAAAACATAACTAAAATACATATATTATATAAAAAAAGAAAACTCAACCCAACTTTAGAATCAAAGGGCAAGGGATGTTCGTGAGTGTTTTCTTTTTTTTTGGCAGCAGAATATCCAGTTAATGTGACCTGCGGGAATATGAAATGTTGGCAACTTTAATTGAATCCGCTTGAAGTTAGATGTAAAATTCAAAAGGAATATTATATATAATATAATATGTAAAAATGATGTACACAGTTGTATGTAATGATAATAATGAGTAGACAAAATACAAAACGTAACAATTGAGTTAGCAGATAGAGATTATTTACTACCACAATATTTAATTGTGTTATTTGTTTATTTCCCTTGGCCGACTTCGACTCATTAAGCTGTAAAACTTGAGTGTTAAATTGCATCTTAAGTTGAAAAAAAACCGCGTGTTTTAGCCACGTTTAAGTCTGTGGCCATAAATCTAGACACAAAACGATTTCATTACGTCTATCTGTATGTATGTATATGTGTGTGTGTGTGTGTGTGTGTAAGCTGTAGACTCTAACTACCTTACAGCTTCCCAAACACCTCCTCCGCCTGCCACCCAAAACTTTTTAGCGACCTAAAAATGAAAAAATCAATACGAAAAAGAAGAAGAAGAAGCAAACGTGCAGCTATAACAATATACAACAATAACAACAATTGAGTACATTGTAGATAGTGCATTGAAAAACACATAACTATTTTGCATAAAATAAAAGTTTTTGGGTTTTTCGCATATATATATATGTGTGTGTGTGTGTATTTGTGCCACACTATTGAATCATACAAAGCACGTAGCATGTCCTTCAGTTCCCCCCAGAGGGGCTCTGTTTTGCTTTTGTCTCTGAATTGTTGCCTGTCGTTTGTTTGTCATCAGGAGACAAAAAGGTATAACAAGAGCATACAACAAGGATGGTGGGGAGGAAAAAAAAAACAAGTGAACACAATAAAACATCACATACCATATCACATACACATTGACCCAAATTTATGCCATCGAAACTTTAAAGAATCAAATCAAATAACATAAAATAAGGGACAAGTTTATTCTTGCTTTCTATCTTTTTTTATTTTATTTTTTTCGTTTCGTTTCTGAGAGGATGGCGACAGCTGAACGTGTCAGGATTTAGGCTACAGACAGAGATAGACACAAAGATAGAGAAAGAGTGATGATATTGAACCTAGTAGACTGCAGATAAATGCATACCCACAAATTGGGACGGAGCAGAGGGGGGGCGGCAAAGAGTAACGATTTTGTCGACATTTTTTGTTTTGTTATCTGAATATTTTTTTATTCACTTTTGTGCTATGTTATTTGCTGAATATTCATATTTTTTGATCCCGAAAAACTTATGAATTATGAAATATGCATACAATTGTTGCACTGTCTGTGCGCTCCAAAACGAAAGCAAACAAAGAAAGAACGCTAAGAGTGAGAGACCAAACGGGGAGACGGCGGGTAGACGGCAAAAGTGCATTGAAAACGAGACTGAAACTCGCAGTGTATAGAAATTGCAATTCAGTTGCTGTCTGCTGCGTTCCTATTTTGAATGCTTAGCACAAATTTTTTCTTATATCTTTATAGAATACATATACATATATGTCGCACCTGGCGTATGCGTAATTGTTTGTCACTGTCACTGTGTCTGTGTGCAATGACGCGAGCCAGAGCGAGCTGTTGTTAAATTAGGTGACACAATTTCACTTTTTAACAATTTAATAACTTTTTTCCTTTGTTTCCTTCGGTTGATGACGTTTTTAAATGAGACTCGTTAGACATGCAAAAGCGTAAAGTATTGTGCATAAATTAAATGTTATTCATGACAATTCATGATGATGATGAATTTCAATGTGCAAACGTACAAATAACAATGGCTTCCAACACATAGCACAATCATTTTGTATGCCAAATGAACCGCAACTCTTTCAAATGAATGACATCTCAATGTATCTGAATTTATGCATGCGACATAATATTTAAAATACTTCAAAATTAACATATTAAAGAACCTGTGTTATAGTCAGTTGATTTACTTTTGTACAAATAAAGAACAATTTTCAAAACTACAAAATTAAATACTCTAAGGCCAGTTTGTTGCCGATATCCTATCATTGAAAATAATGCGAGTTGCTGTACATGTAGATGTTATCGAACAGAAAAATTTTCGATAAAACAAATCAATCAGCTTTTGTCATTCTTTGTCAAAAGTTTGGCTTTGTGTTATGGCTTTACGCAATATAATATACTAAACATTTTTCGTTGAAATTATTTATTGTTCGGATTAAGAAACAATGATTAACAGCCACTTTTGTGACATGATAAATTAAAGTTTTTCTTTACTTAAAATGTGGTACTAAATCTTGCTTGTTGTACACTTCTTAAATAATTTTGTAGAATCAGTAAAGTAATATTTTAATAATTACTTTTGTTAATCATTTTATTTTTGTTTCTTCTATTTCACATATCGCATTACTATTTCCTTCTTATTTGTAACAATGAGTTGTTGGATGCTTGGGTTAATCTTGCTATTCAGTACACTCTATTACACTGCTCAACGTGTGTTCTTTTCTTTCTTATGTGGCTGCAGGCATAACAACCTTTAACATTCTCTCTGTTTAGCCATTAATGATATTCATGCTGGCTATTTCCTGGCCGGCTCCACAAATTTCTATATTCTACTTGTCTTGCTTTCTTTCTGCTCCCTGCTATTTTGTTGTTGTTACTGCCGCTGAGAAGGAAATAACTTACAATTGACCTCGTTAACCGACGCTGTCTCATGTGTATGCCGCTTTATGGACTCTTGCTTGTGCATCTCCCTCCATCTCAATTTCCATTATATTCTTTGCTCTCTCACTGTGAGCCTGCTAGTTGGTTGGCGTATTAGCGATGTGACCTCTTGACTATATCATTTCCGGCTTTCTCATGTGTCGTTGTCCACTGAGGAAGCTGCCGGCCCTGTGTTAGCTTAGCTAATGCTGATCCAATTACGTTGCACGAGAGACCTCAGCATCTGTGTTTGCGAGTGCTAGTAAGGAGCAGAGACGCTGTGTTGACTGTCAGCGCATTTCTTTACGCATTTTCCACTGATGAGTATTAAGTATTGTAATTACTTCTTGGAGTCGATGCAACGGTTTCTTTTTCTTGCCTTTTTTTTAAAAAGAATTATTGCACTTTGAAGTGTCTCCACTTTATTCTGTTCACGCCATTCGATTCGATTCGAGTTCGCATTGCGTTAAGCTAATTAAATTTATATTACATTGCGATTACATTACAAAGTTTTCTGACCCAGTTGCAGCAGTGGCAAATAATTGAACAATGATTGTGTGCAGCACATATGAAGCATACGCCCAGTTGTGCGAGCCATCGTTTCAATGTGCGCTGCAAATCAACGCAAATGAAATTTCAACAAGGATATTCAAAAGTCCCCCAAGGATAACAACAACAACAAAAACAACAAAATATTATAACTTGTTATCTTTGGCAGCATTTTTCTACTTGATTTTTTGTATATAAATAACATTTTGTACGCCTCGTTTTCGTTGGTTCCCCAGTGTAAATGTAAACACGCGCTTATCAATGTATGTATACTTATGTGAGTGAGTGTACACAAACCAACATACACTTCAGTGTATCAGTGTGTGTGTGTGTATGTGGGTGTGTCTGTTTGTGCCTGTCAAATGTCATTGCCAGTTGGTTATGTGGCTTTTGGATCAACACGCGGCAGCAACAACATCAACAACAACACGAACAACAACAGCAAAAATGTAACACATAACGTTAACATATAACAATAAAATAGAAGCATTTATATTTGATTATTATTTGAAATACCCTATCTAAGTTAAGCAGCTCAACAAGGCCATATATAATGTGAATGTGGTGTTGTATGGCATGAAATATATAAAATATTTAGATTGCTTTTCCTTAATCAGTTAATATTGTGTATCATTAGTGATTTTAAAGTTTAGTTGAATCAAATGTTCGCGTTTCTTAATCTTAAAATAAAATTATTAATTATTTTAAAATAATAAAATAAAAATTAAAGACGTCAAGAATTTTCCATGATATATTATACATTTCCTTCTAATTATCTTTCAACTAAAATGAAAAGATGAACATTTTAAGCTTAAAGCTTAATATCTCTCCACTGCGTCATATATATATGTTTAATATTAAACACAAACATACTCATTTAAAAAGTGTATGCCACAGCTGCTATACAAAATAAGTTGGCTTTAACCCAACTTTCCGACCCCAATTCCGTATCTGCCACAGCAATGTTGTTCCATTTCGTTTTGCTGCTGCCACCAAGCTGCCATAAGCCGCAACGGGCAAATGTCATAACTATATATTGACGGTGTTTTTTGTTGTTGCTGTTGCTGATGTTGTTGTTGGCCATATAAAAGTAGGTTGAATATTGCAACATTTTGCTTTAAAAATGTCATCGCACAAGTGTTAAAATCGCTCATCATATCAACGCTCACAGTTGCCAGTGGATAAGCACAAGCAGCAGAGCAAATGTGAAGGCATGGAGCTATTGAAATTTATGTGTCTGTGTGTATAATTTCTATAAATATATATATATGCAACATTATATATGTATGCATCTTCATGTGTGTGAGTTGTGTGTTGGCAATAGCAATTCGCAATGTTATGCTGAGCTAGGCATCCTCGACTGGCAGCAGCTGCCACCGATTGTTGCGGCCTTTTAAGTCGGCTCAGCTATATGGGATGCTGCTGCACATGTTTGTGGGTGTGTGTGTGTGTGTGTGTGTGTGTATGTGTGTGGAGTGTGTAGCATTGAAATAGCTTTAGCTGACAACAATTGTGGCAAATGTGGCACACACACACATACACACTCACATACACAGATCACCAATGAAATGGCAACGCAGACGTTATTAGGCCAACATCCAACTTAAATTCAATCAAATTTAAATCGTATCAGAATTGTGCAGACATAATGAATATTAATTAAATTAGTACAAACAAAATTAGTAAGATTTAAGACAATTTATTGAAAAAAGAATCGTCTGATTGTGATATATATTTAATTCGTAAAAGTCGATATAAAAAAGTTAATTTATTCAAATTAAAATGCAACTAAAGTTATAAAATTATAAGCTCGTATAAGTCTGTTTCCAATTATCGATAAATCTTTCCGTTTTCGATATGCACATGTGATCGATAACAAACACATCTTGAAATTGGAAAATTTTGAGACAGCGTTTAAAACATTGAACGAAATAATTAAGTCAATGGAATTTATATAAATATCGGTTGAGACACACCGGAGATATGGAACATTGAAGTTAAGTCAAGTACGCAGTATTCGCGTATACACCAATATACACACACACATTCAAGCAAGCACTGACTGTTCGCGGGAAGTAAAAGGTCCAGCGTATCTACTAGTCGGGATTTCTAACTAAAGCCTTCTTACTGGTTTTTTATTTTATTTCCAAATTTTGCTTTACTTCAATTTTAAACTGTAAATTTAAAATCAATAAATACAATTTTAATAACTAAATATGTTTTATTTATTATATAAGCACTTAGTATGTATATAATAAAATATCAAAAAAAAATATATATATATATTTTGATTATTACAATTTGAAACCTTAACAATGTGAATAAAACGTTTAAGGCTGTCAGGTCTTTAAGTCAACTTAAGTTACCTGCTGGAATGCAAAGCTTATACCCCAAACAACACCTGTGCGCTCAGTTTGACTGCTAAGTTGGTCGACACACACATGCATACACAGACACAGATTTACTAACTGACATACCAAACATGTCTTAGCGGCGAGCCACAAAATTCAGCCAGCTCATAATCTTAAATCTAGGCGTTATGACTGACTGCGGGAGAGAAATACAGAGAAAAAGAGAGAGATTTGGGACAGAATGAAAGAATGCATGTGAGAGCAGTATGGAAAACTAGTGGGGGGAGGGGAGTGAGGCGTGTTAGTCTGGTGGGTTCTGTGGCTGCTGCTGTTGCCGGTTGGCTTTGACTTGGCCCAAATACACATAATGATATGCAAATGTGCATGAATAAGTGTGTTGAAGTGTTTAAGCGAGCCGAACACACTCACACACACACACGCAGAAACACACAAGGAATTTCCATACAGACCATTTGCTAAAGTTAAAGTAACAACAACAACAACAACATCAAAGCAAGGACCTTTCCAGCTGCGTCAGCTAGTTAAGATTAGAGTAAAGAAAACATAGTAGAGTTTTCTTTTACTCAGAGACAGAGAGAGAAGGAGAGAGAGGGAGAGGGTGTGATGTGTTTGGTGGAGGGGTGTGGTTGGGAGTCTTGTTAGGTCATGTTCAACTGGCCCCGTTAATGAAATGTGCAAATGTACCAATTGACCGAGGCACATTTCTGCATACCAACAACAATCAAGTCAAACCTTCACCCCACTCTACTCCACTCCATTCCACTCCGCCTCGCACCGCTCCGATGGCAATGGAATTCTTAAACTGTTCCACAGGGCCGCTCATTTAGTCATTTGCATATTAAAAGCTTTTGTCGCACAAAGGTTAAATCTAAAGATAAAACACACAATATACACATATATATACATATATATATACATACGTTGTATAAGCATATATATATTATATATATATGTGTGTATTGTATTTTATTTTTATTTTTTGGTTCAACTGCTTGTTGTTAACATGCGAATCAAGTCAAGTCAAGATGGGGTCAAATATGCGGGGTGAGGGGCAGAGGGATTTAGAAATGTGTCGGTTGGTGTAGAGAGTGGGGAAGGGGAATGTGCGTGTCGATAAAATATTTGACTTCTGACGCGCTATGCAAACACTTTTGTGGCATTTCCTTTGCCACACTAAATGTGATATATGTTCTAGTTATAGTACATATATGTCCTTGTGTGGTGCGACATATTGGAAATATGAATTTTAAGGAATACGCCATTTGGCATCTCAAGAACATCGGGTTTTCATATAAAAATTCATGAAGAATGTAAATCTCTAAAGAAAGAAAACATTTTGATTAAGTTTACTCAAGACTTTAACTAAATGTACCATGAGCTTATTTAATATCGTAAATGTCAGATAATGAAAACAGTTTCTACAGGCAAAAAGTTTATAAATAATCAAAAACTGTTTTAGAAAAACTTTGGAAAAAAAGATTTTAGCATGAAAACATTCAGAAAAGTCAAACAATTTAAGTTCGACCAGTCAATCGACTAAAAAATGAAAGTAAAAATAAATTTTAATGGTCTTGAAAGTAGATTAAAAAATCGAAAATTCTTACCGAAGCTTTGGAAATGAAACTAAATGAGATAAAATAATCAAAATAATAATAAATGTGCTTAGGAACCTTTTAAGTAAATTGAATTTAGATACAATAATAAAGTATATATATATATATTTAACATACAAATAATTTCCCATTTAAGCTTTAATACAACTTCATTACTTTAAGCTCAAATGAAATGGCAGCAAAAATATATATATGTAAGAACATCCACATTTAAATTGAGTAAATTTGGGTATATTAAATCCTTTGTAACCTTTGCTACAATTCGACTATTGAATGTGTGCGTGTGTGTGTGTGTGTGCTCAATTAAATGTTATTGTTGTTAAGGCTCGCCTCGCAGCGTTGCGCTCAAAATCCAATTAAACTTAAAAAGGCAAGAAGTCGTCCTGGCATCGTTTAGCCTGTCTAAACGGATACCATACCAAACGCATTTGCCTACGTGACATGTGCACAATTTAATTTTTTAATTGCCCCAAAAAACTTGACATCCCAAAGGCAAAAACGAGACAGGGACTAAGATAGCGATAGTCTTATATGTTTACGAACGTATGTCGAAAACTCTAATCCAAAATTGAAAGGAAGCCACGTTTCTAACCTTCAACCTTGACTGTTGTCAGCCAGTATCTTAGGGATTGGTGGTATGGTGAAGGGTAGAGGGTAGAGAGTGGCTGCTCTATGACAATTCTTTGGCTTCTGTTCTTCTAATAATAAGACAAGGACACTGTTGTTGTTGTTGTTGTTTTTGTTGTTGGCGTCGTCTTGGCTGTCTCGCCTGTCCTTGCCATGTCTACTCGATGCTCTTGCTCTGCCTGTCTGCCTGTCTGCCTATCTCAGTTCTCTCTCTCTCTTTCTGTCTTTCTTTTCTTTCTTTATATCTGTCTGCCTGTGTTGCCTTGCTCTCAACGTATATGTTGCGCTTTACACTAATAAGCAAAAGTGTCTAACGTAGCGTTACTAAATGCGAAAGGCAAACATTTCATTAACAAACACGCACAAAGTGGGGTGGGTTTATTCAGTGGGGGTGGGGTAGATATACCCCAAGCTCTGCTTGACAGTTATGTGTGTAATATTTTTTTTTTTCAGTCCCGCCGTAACATGGGCTAAAATGTCTTCTTCCTTGTCTAGCTGACATATGTGTGTGTGTTCACACACTTGCACACTGACACTCATACACATACATACATATACTACGGTCCTTTTGGAGGGTGTGTTTGAAATTTCATAATATCTTTCATTTCATTCTTTGCTTTACTTTATTTTAAGCTCTTTGCTTGATTAGAAGGTGTTGCCATAAATGTCCTTTGTATATATATATATATATATATATATATGTATGTGTGCATGTGTGTCAAATATTGTTCCAGCTTTTTTGGTGCTGTTTGCTCATGTGTAATTTACATGCGCCAAGTGCTTTATGGCAACAAGGCGGCAAAAATTTAATAAAACTTGTTAAAATGTTTGTGCTGCTTGTGTAAGGATTCAACGAATGTCCTTGAAATTCATATGCATAAAAGCATTAAGCCTGAATCCTACGCTACTACATATTCCAACTAAACCGCATAGTTTTGCCAGCATTTTTCGGCATTTTTGTTGGCTTACAAGTTTCATACATTTTGGATTAAAGTAAAAGGTTGGTATTATATGGAATAAACTTGTAAGCCCTGAAATAGTTGGACTATTATTATATATTGGGTTATTTAACAACAATTGATTTTACATAACGTTGTTTGTAGGATAATTCTCTTCCTGCAAACACTAGTCTTACTTACTTTTAAATAGTACTTTAAATTGAACTAAAAATAATGAATTTAAAGTGCGTAAAACATTGCATTAAATGCAACTCCACAGCAGGCATCAGCTGCCAATTTAATGCAACTTTTACCCTTTCTTTCAATAGAAACCGCAATCAAAATCGCTAACAGTTTGCTTTATACACCCGCTGAGCTGTGGTTAGACTTGCCTTGCCCCCTTCCCTTTCTGATTTGCTACCCTCAAGCAGTACTTTTATAAGCCACATAAAATTCAAAGTGCTGCTGTTCCTGTGGCTGCTTCTCAACGGGTGCGTTCAACTTTAACGTATTCGGTCGCTATAAATGTCATATTTTATCTTCTGCTGCTGCTGCTGCGCCATTGTACAGCCCCACAACCTTCTTCTTGTTCTTGCTAAAGTAAAGTATAAAAATAACAGTTTCTAACTGAGGGAAAACTTTATTAAAAATGTATGTGCAACTCAACTTAATGTTGGCTCTTGGCTGAGAATTTAAAGTTTCATCATTTGCACATACATTTTTTTAACTGCCGCACTTACTTGCCTACCATTTTTATGGGCTTATTTATAGTGAGTGTGCCCAATTTCTTGGGCGAAGCCAAGGGCATTGGCATTTCTATACCTAAATGTGGGTGTTTTTGTAAAATGTAGGCGTTTGTAGATCAAAGAGTTTATCTTCATCAAATGACCCCTGCGTAATTGAGTGAAAGTAAACATTTTTATTTTTAGATTTATTTATTTATATAGAACTTGGCAACAAAGTTTAATTTAGTGAATATTTAATGAAGTCTTTCTCGGCTTGCAGGAAAACTGCTTAAATTTCATGGGTAGAACAAAAATACATACAAAATGGAGGGCCTATTGAGAGAGCAATTCTTGGAAATTCTCACGTATTAAAGCTATCTTTATTTTTATTTCAAAACATACAAAAACAAAAAACAAATTTAAGTAGACGCCGAGCTGTTCGATTCAGTCGAGCAGAAGACCCTTAAGGCGACATGAATCGACTTGACAAATGACCAAGGCAAAATACGTCTAAAGACATCTAAGAAACGTCTTAGCATGAGAAGCAACTGGCAGCACCTGAACCCAAAGATATATACAAGCCAAAAACTGCTCGAAGCTAAGCCCATTTAGCTAGTAATATAGCCTCGTTGGTGCACGTACTTTATTTAAATTAAACCTTTTTATTTTTTTAAGCTGCCGCTTGTCTCTGTGTATAGTGTGTGTTTGTGTGTGTGTTTCTTTTTCAATTAAGTTTCTAGGCCAGCCGCAAACAAGAACAACAACACGTAAGAGCATGTGCCACACAATATAGACAAGCAGCTGCTGTTAATAATGTTGATAATGATAATGATGATGATGATGATAATGATGTTGTTGTTGGCGACAGCGTCCAAGCGGCAAAAGCTAAAGCCAAAGCAGCAGCAGAAAGCAAGAAACCAAGAAGAAGTCTAACAAATTGCAAAATCCACGTCAAGCCACACCTTGAGCAAACAGCTTCGACTGCAGCGACGAAAAACTACTCGACTCTTGCTTCTGGCTGCCACCACAAAACTTGACTGCGCACATCGTGCGTATACTTAACGTAAAACCCTTAACCACCAAAACCACTAAAGCACAACAACAAGCAAAAGCTGCAAACAGAGAGGAAGGTATGAGCGTGGATAAGACATGAAAGCAAGCATGGAGACACTTTGGCTATGCTTTTCCGGCTAACGTAGCATTTTACTTAAACTGCAGTTAATTTACACTAAAACATTTTAATTGTATTTTTGTAATCTGTCTTCTACTAGTTTTACATGCGGCCAACGCAAACAACCAGACGAGCAAGCAAACGACAACTGCCCAAAACTAATGCACAGTGGAACAAATCACTTTAATATTTTAGATGATTAAAGGCGTTTCAAAAAACTAAAATATTTTAATTCTAAAAAGAGTAAACGCAACGTTTAAATGTTTTCCAAAAATAATATTATAATACTAAGTACTGAAATATGATACCCTAACGTACTAGTTACTTAATTACAAAAAAACTTATCAAAATTTGTACAAAAGACTAATTTAATGACACTTCGCTAGAATGCAGCTCAAAAACTTTTGTTTACTTAGAAGCTTTAGAAAGATGTCAAATGAAATTTTTTTAGATTTAATGAGGTAAATTTTTGATATATTTCAATTTAAGCCACAGTGCAAGGAGTAAACAGTCGAGCATTGGGGTAGTTTGAAAACGCCTTAGCCTATTTTTTGGGTAGAGGGGAATGGGAGAGGAGGAGCCTGGAGCAGGCAATGGCAGTTTTACAGCTGCGGCCAAAATGGCAAAGCCACTGCCATTTTTAATGCAATAAAAGTCAACTTAAAATATGCAAATTACGGTAGTTTCAAATTTGTGCAGACTGCCGCGACTAGCGGGCTTAAACCCGCTCTCACCCCACCTCCACTCCCACCGCACTCGTTGGAAGCCCCCTGATTGCTGCCAGTTACTCCTGATGCTCTTTGGCTCCTTTCGGAGCTGTTCAAGTGGTTGCCTGGTGCGAAATGTCATTAACATTTCTCTGGGCCATGGACTTTTAATTGTCTGGTTGAGTCTGGGGTCTTCAGGTTTGACCTGCTAGCGCCTTTTGAAGTTGGCCAAGACATTAATGTATATTAGTGTCGCAATAAATTAAAAGCATTTTGCTGTTCATATTTGCTAGCTGCTCAGCTCGCCCAGTGTTGAATAACGCACTTTAATCTAATTGCAGCGAACAGCAAATTCCATTTAAATTGCCTACAGCTTTGCTTTAGCTCCATTAAGCATTTTGTAATCAAATACATATACACATAAAACCTTCTCCATCATCACGTTGCAAACACCACCAATCCCCCTCCCTCACCACCTTAGCTGATGGTACCG